>JARHVA010002327.1:960000-1167500 GCA_037957365.1 Torreya grandis
TATCTAATTTATTGGTTCCTTTTATAAGAAAATAATATATCCATGTTTTCTCTATCCTTCTTGATGTTTTCATGATCATATTTTATTTCATCTAAGGCAACTAGATCTCTTGTCCCTATAAGCTAAATTTTTAGGTTGAGTGGTGTTTAAATTGAGCATAATGATATCCATTTGGCACAAACATTTATGTGTTTTTAATCTAGAAAATGGATAAAATATATGAAATTTAAGTCTTTTCTTATTATATTGATGTAAATGTTAATATTTAACACATTGAATTAAATGAACATATTTTTAATGGTGTCATACCTTAAATTAAAACTCGTTATGAAGATAATAATGAATACCATGGTAGAATACACCCTTATTAACTTAATGGTGTAGCTGCTTAAAAAGTTGTAGTTCTTTCTATAAAAATGAGTATGCATCCTAATGATTAGAATAAGGTACTGAATAAAATCATAGAGGCTAATAATGCAAATACTTATACTCACTATATTTAAGAAATACCATAAATATAATTTTAATGATACTAATTTACCTATTTTAGGTATTGAATCTACAAAATGTGTTTAAGAAAATACTTATACTACTACTATCCCTTTGTATACAACTATGATTACACATACAATTCCCAATCATAGTGTGTTGGAAACATAATTTTATTTCTAAAATTTATGTGTGTGTAGCATAATGTTTTTCCTCCCATGATGGCTATTCATGTCACATCATCTATTTATATTCAATATACTATGCCTAATGTTTATATCCTTATACAAATCACCTTGATCTTCAATCAAAGGTTTTAAATTGAAAACAATATTATTCTCAAGTGGGACACTTGATTAATTGTCAAATAATATCACACAACCTATTATCCATAGACATTAGTTTTTATCCATTACCCATATGATTTTTTTCACTTAGTATAACATTATAATATAGTAAAATAGACCTAGAACAACACCTTATATCCTTTCATGAAACATATTTGGACTATGCATATAATGATAAATTGTTGAACACTTTTTTATGTGAAGATTTATGAAAATGATGTGACATTGGTTTATGACCTCCCATTGCAATTAGTGCTTGAATTAAAACCTTTGTAAAATCAATTACTGTCAGAAGTTTTAATTAACATTAATGATATTATTTCTGACACTAAGTTTGAAATAACTTAATAATGGAATGAATCAACCCATCCATGATTATTTGATTCATTATAAGACCTCATATATAAGATGAAAAATATGTGTGTGATACTGAGTTAAAAGATATATTTAATGATCTCCTACTTTCTAAGTTTCATGATTCCATTATGGTCAATTTATTCTATTATTTTGATGGCTTGTGTCATACATCAAAGGCCATAAAGTTAAGATCCTTTATATGAATAATCTAAGGATGTATCATATCATTTAACTAGTTATTTATATTTTTGTAAAACTTAATTTACCTTTAGTGTATAAATAAAATTATATGGATAATTAGGAAAAAGTAATAGTTAATATAGTGCCACATCCTACTAATTGGTTGATACTATCAACTAATAAAAAAGGTAATTTACATGATGAAATGAAAATTGTAATAATATATTACAAAACTTACTCATGTATAATATCATATATATCCATAGATAAAAATTATGTTGATATGGATAGGCAACCATATAATGGATTAAACATCAATGAATACTATAGTTATCATAGATTCACAAGGCATTATAGGAACAATTTTTTTGAATTAATACATATAAATATTTATATCCATGATATTAGTAATTATACAATATATTTAAAGGAACAAAATTATGGGATTAAAACATACAAATATTTTCTTATATATTTGCAAATCATTTGAAAAATTAAACTAAAACTAATCCTAAGGGACACATGATTTATAACAAATAATAAGAACATCACAATCTAGTATAAGGTAAGAAAATCCTTTTATGTTAAAGTGACATAGATAACATGGTATATAGAGTATCTTATTATGTCATGATTTGTGAACTTTGTTGTGAAACATTGTAATAAGATTCCACATTATTCACATGATGAATTGACATTTGAACCTTGTAAGGTTGAGTCAACATTTTAAACCAAGAGGGATGTATGTAATAAAAATCATTTAGATATTCATATACTATTTTTGTTTTTCCCTTATCTCAATTCAATGTTATTATTTTTGAAAATGGATTTAGCTTATATGTATCAAGACCTATAAGTTCAAATAGGATATGTGAAGTATGATCAAGTAGATCAAATTTTAGTTTTCACATTTTCTCATTTCTCATATAATAAGTGGTGTCATCATCACTATCATAATAATCTAAAACATGGACATCTTTTTATCAATATTCACTAATAAAGGAAGTTCAATGCTAGGGGATCTTATGGTTCTATTTTATCCTTTAGTAATGGTTCTTTCTCTTGATGTACGTGTATGTGGACCTCAATATTTATTTCATTATTTACATATGGAGATAAAGGATATATTTTACTTGACTCACATATTTCATACATGTGTATGTTCTCAAGAGGAATGCATTTTTAGGTGGTATCATTGTAAGAATGCCTTTATTTTTAGAATGTATCATTTTTCAAAATTTGAAAGGTTCATCACCAATATACATGGATAATAATGTCCTGTCATGTATGAATTAAACACATCAATGAAGTGTAGATGGGATAACTTCCATTGACTGTAACTAGTGTCTACCCAAAATTATATTATAATTTAATGATTGAGATATTACTTGAAAATTATTTGAAAATTATTTCTGGTCCCAATATCAAATCTGGTGTCATTTGACCAACCAGAGGGATATGTGAACTACTCAATTATTTTATTTGCATAGCTATTTTTTAAAAAGGATTCTTAGAAATACCCATGGTGGTTATAAATTTTATGCAATAAATGTTTAGGCCAAATCCATTATCAACAATAAGAATTCATATGCATTTATTTTGTGTGGTCACTTGTATAAACAAAAGAAAATTTTGGTCAATAATATCTATTAAATGTAATATCACTGAGGGGGGGGGGTGAATTAGGAAGCCTAGAAAAACCAACTTCAATTTCAATCCTTAAAATTTCTTAATCAATTATCATAATCAATCATGTAGCATACACATCATTCATAACAATAAGTAAGAGAGATAATGCAAGATCAATCGCATAACACATGACATACGTGGGAAACCCTCTTGGGGGAGAAAACCCAGTATAAATTTCAATTATATTACTATCCTCCAATAACAAGAACTAATTTAAACCAACTAAAACCAATCAAGGAACTACCATCACCTATTTTAGTGAGATTACAATCCCATAAGGAGATACCATACCTATATAGTTGAGCTACCATAAAAACTAGACCTTTATCAAGTTTCACCTTGAAAAGAGGATAAAACCCCTCTAGATGTTGATCTACAACAACACCTATAAACACATCCGCCTTTGTATTTATGTCTTCAACAACTCATGATGGTCCTCTGATCATCACTCTTCTCCTTTGATCATTCTTAAACAACAAAAGCACTACTTTTCCAACATAATTATGACCTATAAATCATACAAATAGTTCTAAATTTATTTTTACCTACAACTCATCTATAGGGAACCCACCCTTTCCTTCATTTCACAACTCTATACTCTCATATACAAAATCCACACACCAGTCTCTCTCAAGTCTAGATATCAACACATTTGGTTTCACTATATATAGAGAATTCATGATTATAAATAACTTGGTTAGACCTTAACCATGTGTTAACCCTTGATACATATATCATATTAAGACATAGTTTAATACAATCTTCATATATTGGCTATAACATCTATGGGTCACCCTTAAGTAGCTACACCTTTCAATTAGGCGTTTATAGCTCTTATAGGTTTCATGGAGAACTATTAACCCATTTAGCACTTAATCAAATAAAAAAATAACATAGGACCACTTAAAAATTCATATTTCCACTCTAAATTACCCATAATTCATCCTAAAACACTTACAATAATCATTTCACTCTTTAGTGCAAGCTTAATCAACTCAAACAATAGACTTATTCATATCGACACCATGAATGATTATAAAGTCAACTTATTAAGAATTTTTCATACTAGATATAGATTTATTACCCATAAAAAATTCACATATATGAACCTAATGGAGTCTAAAACATGATCTAATAGTTTATTCAACATTACACATAGAAATAATAATAGTACAAGCTCAAACAACCTTCTTAGGTTACATGCAATATACATAGTCAACTTTGAACCTTCATAACTATGTTTGTACCAAATTTAAAATATTTAAATATATAATTAAAAATGTGACTTGGATTCCTATACAATTTTTATTTTTATACCATAAGTAAATTCATCTTGGATTTAAAATATATAGCTAAAAAATAAAGCACTAGTTTTTCTTTTGTAAATTCAAATATTCAAATGCAAATGGTCATAGTTAAACATTAGACAAAATGCTCACATATCATGCTCTTGATGCTTAGATAAATCATGCACAATTGATATTATAAAAAATTTAATGCATATTTCACCAATTTAAAATTTTAAACCTTTAACAATATTGACCTCATCTTTTGCAATCTGGAAACTTTGACTCAACATGCTCCATTGATCGTCTGTACATAGCTTGGTCTCTAACAATGCTAAAAAATTGACACTTTCAAAAATTTTACTCCACTCACATCATTACATAAATATTTATTAATTCCAACAAGCCATTATATCTTAATTTATTCATGATATTTATCTCTTACAAAAATGACTAAGTATGGGAACCTTTGTAATTTGTCTAAGAAACCAACTTTGAACATTAATAACATTTACCTCACTCACTCGCATGTTATAAAATTTGGACCATATGATATAATAACATATGATAATATAAACATGTTTCAAAATTACTATAAATATTTTGATTTTTTAATATGTAATTCCATAAAAATTCTCACTCAAAGTTTTCTGCCACAGAGTCAACTATGTCAAAAACTTGTCTAGAAGTCCAACTTTAAACATGCATATATTTTGATGCACTTTGGTGTATGATTTAAATTTATTGAAAACAAAATTGGAAAAAAATTTAACAACCCCATATGACCATAATATCTTCAAATGTACACATGTACAATATATTCCATCACCAAACTATATACTTAGCTCTTTCTTGCTTTATGCAAATTTGGCTAAGTATGGGAAAACATTGTCAAACTACCTAAGAGAACAACTTTTCACATGCATATATTTTTATGATCTTAATCATATAACATAATATTTAGTTCATAATATCTATGAATAATATTAAATAGACTTAGGTTACCATTTCCTCTTGACACCTTCACGCGTGTGAATGTTGGCATAATCAACATGCTTACTCAACTTTATTTGAGCATAAAAAACACTATCAAAATGAATTTGATCCAAAATTTTCACCCAAATATATTTGAATTTGATTAGGCGAATGACATAAAAATTGTAAAATAAATACTTAGGACTAAGTTTATCACAACCATATGGCCAAATCCCTCTGAGTCATCAATGTGTGGCAATGGTGATGTCAACAAACTGCCCATTCAAATTTTTTGCTACTAGACCCAAAATGTATAGATGACAAAAATGATCAACCATATGAAATACAATCATGTACACAAGAAATAAAATAATATAAAACCTATTATAATACCTCTTTGACATCCTAAAATCACCATACCCATCCCTGAACATCTATAACCAAGCCAAAATAAAATATTAACCAAGCCACCTTCAAGCATACTTAAGACAAATACATTCCAAACTTTTTCATTGTCACTTATAATATCAAGAAACTTCATCCACTCACTATAACACCTACATGAAATCACCATGACAACTCTCCAATAATATCCCACTTTATCATTGATATTAACAACCATCATATAGCAATTTACAACTTCACCTTTCTTCTCTCTTCAAGTACTATAATAATAATAAATTTCTCCCCCTTTGACACAATAAAAATTTTAGAACAAATTTATCCTAAGAACCTAAAATTACTATCAATAGGATAAGACCATCTCAAAAGGATAGTATAAACTCCCCCTTTCCTTGAGTCAACCTCTTATTTCCTTGACAACTTCCTATTGCTTCATGCCAACACATTCTTCAACCAAGAACTAAAACCATTACAAAAAGTACTAAAATCTAATATAAATCACTAAGAAACATTTTATAGGGACTCCACATCATATCTCTAAGCTATTTCACATCTTAAGCATATTCAGATCTTCATACACCATGAAGAATCAACACACATGCTTATTGTTGACTAAATTTGACTTTTAGGTCAAATTGGGACCCCTATAGGTAAAAAAATGAATTTTAAGTGTTTATTTCTCTGTGTAATGTTGAATAAACTATGAATTGGGACCTACAATAGAACATCACTTCTACACCATCAACAACGAGGTATTAAGTGGGGAAAAACTTACATAACTATATATAAGGTGTTTCAAAGTGTCTCAAGAGAATAAAGGTTGATGTTAAAAACCTTTTGAACAGATTTTTCATATACATACATCCCCTCATTTCAAAATGTCTACCTACAACCAACTATAGATGGCTGAGACCAGGCAATGGGGAGAGGAATGAAGTGAGAGGGGTAAAAATGCATATAAAGATTTAAAGTGGGTATAAATAAAATAAAATAAATATAAGGGAGGTATATTAGGATGTTTACATTGTCTTGGAGGTTATATCATGGAACTAAGCTACAATTATGATCCCTATCCTAGAGGAAACATAGTCAGATACGAAATGCAATCCAAGCTATGCAAGGTGTATGAAGGGTGCATGAGGGGTCATAGTGTTATAAATATATTGGATAAACTATATAATTAATATTATAGTAAACATAGGCACTTTATAGTGAACATAATCAAATAAAGGACTGTAAGCATACAGCTCATAACCTATAATATGAAACCTTGCACAATCCTTTTGCCTAGAAATCTATCTTAGAAATTGAAGATTTAGGGGGCCAAATGAAATAAATATGTGCTAATATTTTATTTATATTTTCTATAAAACTTTAATAATATCTTAATATATTCAAAATATTTTGATAAAATAGTGGAGTGCCCTATATTTTGTCTCATACTAAGGGCACTCCCTTATAAACAAAGCTGGTAAGGTTTAGAGAATAGAATATAAATATGAAGCCAAAATATGTAGATACATTACAGATTCATTTATTATCTAATATTAAACCAATATAAATCATTAAAACCTAGATTAATTAATCCCAATAGGGATGTATAAATCCTTTGAGTTGCAGTCAAGCATGTGAGGCACATTTAGGCCTAGAGGTCAAATGGAGGGTTAATTCCAGTTTTGACATGAAATGATCATTACCATGGATTGATAAAAGTTTATGAAGTTCATATAAATTATTTTTAACCATTTAGATGTAGGGGAACCATCAGAAATCAGTTTTGAGCTTCAAGGACAACTTAGGCCTACTTGGTATGCTTAGGCCTAAAGACAAATGGAGAGTCATTCACATTTATATCTTTGGATACACTTTAAAAATACATTTGTAAATTATTATTTGATAATATAAGATATTTTAAATCCATTTTTATGTACTAAAAATATAGGGAAGTCCATTTTTGACTCAAGGATAAACTCAAGCCTGTGGGATTGAGGAATCAAGCTCGATAGGTCAAATTTAAATGCTCATATCTCCCTTACTACTTTCCATGGAGACTCAAGGAATTTTTATATGTTATATATGGTCATAGAGACCACTATTTTTATTTTATTTTTAATTTTTAACATTAAGGTTTTATCAACGAAGCTTAAGAGGTTAAACTAGGCCTAAACCCTCCTAAACCGTTGTTAGTGACTAGTTTAGAGAAATGGAGTTGGATATAGGACATAATGGAATATTTTGATTAGAATGATAATTTTAACTTGTCTCATACTATATTAGGCTCCTCCAAAACATTTTAAGTTTTATGAATTTGTACATATAGGGTAAAAAATAAGGTATATTTGACCATTTTGTGTGTTTTAGAGGTTCTAGAAGGAGTCTAAGGTTAAAATAAAGTTTGAGATTAACATATATATAATTTTTATAAATTATTATCCAAATTTAATTATTTTAAAATATTCCTAATTATTAAAACAAATTGCTTCATCTTAGACAATCAAAACTTGCATAGTGGACAAGCTAGTGAGAAGGCTAGAAAACTTCAAGTGAGGTGATTTTAAAGTGTCCTTGATGATTATAAGGATATGGAGGTTATTTATATGTTTAATAAACTCCATACCATGTATTTTCATGTAAAAATTATTCCATTTTTTAATCCAAGTGTATAGGGTGCATGAAAGAGGAGTTTATTAGAGTGTAGGTAGTGATATCTCCTATCCAGAGGATTCCAAATGATGAAGCCTAAAACCAATGCATGAAATGGAATGTATTTAATCCTTCCCATTAATTTATATTATCATACTTGTCATTCATCAATTCTTATATGCTAAAATAGGTCAAAATCATGAAGTCAATTTTATGAGATAGAATAAGGACTTTTATGCCAGTTTGTAAGAGTTTCATGCATTGTATGGACACATGTGCTTCTTAAACTTACATGGTTCATCCCACATCCTCTCCTAATGAAAAAGTAACTTATTTTATCATATTTAAAATTGTCCTTCTAATCCTTGGACTTATCTTTTCTCTACTCTCTCTCTCAAGTTCTATAAGAACTAGCCATTTTGGCCATTGTAACTTATGCTCCACTTGAGTATGGTGAATCCCTACTCTATTGAATATAATTTGATCAATAATACTACTAATTTTTACATTTTAATTATTGTTTATAATATTTTTCACTTAAATTTTGGATCTTAATTAGTGAAGACTATGGATTCCTTAGCATATTATCTCATTCTTTCATCCTATTTATAGTTAGAAATCTTATTCTTATAGGCAATGTGAAGTGTTATATGAAATGTCAAGGGTTGAGTGATGTATTCTATTCACTAGTACCATTAAATGCCTCTTGTCTAGTACTCATAGATTTACAAATTCATCCATATCCTCATAACATAACATTGATGTGAGAAGATGAAAATTAAAGGAGTGTATGTGTGGTTAGTCCTTTGTTCTCATGTGTAACATGATTCTATTTGTAATTCATCAATATATTTGGTTTATCACCTCCCGTATAATATTTTTCTTTCACTTATTTCTCTCCCTTTTCACCCAAAAAGATTAGGTGTAATTGAAATCCAAAGTGGTACATCAAGGGAGCTAGCCCTACCTAGAGATTCACCACAACATTAGGCTACCAAAAAGTCTAGAAGTGTTTTCATTGTGCCACTTTGATGAGAATATATTTTAAATTTCCTCAAAGAGTGTAAATCCAAGTGAAAATAGTTTTTATCATGCCTAATGAGACTCTTATTCTAAGAGATTAAAAGATTTTTGTTGTTGTATTTCAATAATCAACCTTTAGAAGCACGTATCCAAGCATCAATGGCACATTTTACTTTGTTTTCTTGATTTCAATGAGGTTTCATGGATAATTTTGGTGTTAATTTTTTCTTTATGAAAGTTGGTGAGGTATTTTTAGCTTAGGAAAACCAAATCACCCTTTAAATGATTCTTATTAGCCTTTATTTGAATCTTACCATTGTCAACCCCATCATGATCCTTATCAACACTATAGCTATCCTTGTCATGAGTTGTATTAGTCCTATAGCCAACCTCCTTGATATATTGCTTCTCCTAGTCAACCTGGTTACTTCTCAACTCAATCCATTTCCACATTCAAACAAACTCTTTTGGGGTGTGAGAAGTATATGATAGAGATTGATACACTAAGGGGACATGGTCAATAGGTTCCTATTAATTTCTTTAATTAAGTGATATATGCTTTAGAGGTGGTCACAATAGAGTACCCACCCATTGAGAGATTCAATTGCCAAAGGCTAGTAAGTAAGATGTTAGATGTGAGTAGAGTAGTTCCATCCTTAGAAGATAAGATAAAATTTCATGTAAGGTAGCCTCACCAAACCTATCAGCCTTCATTTCCACTACTAAAAGGTTGCTACTAGTCCTTCATGGTTCCCACTCATGAGCCCAATCAAGCTTATAAAAGTAATCTTTTTGCCAATAGCTTAGAGGAGAGAGTTGAAAAGAGAAACCTTATTTTTAAAGCTGATCTTGATAGGAAAATTGAGTTAGATAATATACATATGTAGTATTCCATGTCATTAGAAAAATAAGTGGAATCTAACCCCTCATTTCCCTCTCTAATTGCATTCCCACCTCAATAAGTGACCTCTAGATATGAGAGTCCAAGTTGGAGACAAAGTAGAGAATCCAAGCCTAAAGAGATTATAAGTTTCTTAAACACTACATCCACTCCTAAAATTGAATCACCACATCAAAAGGAGACTCCTAATACTAATATACTAATTTATAATAAAATAGTGGAATCATGGGGAAAGAAAGAGGAGAAAATTATTGATAAAGAGTGTGAAGTTGAGAAGGAGCTTGATCCTTTGCAAGTCCCTCCCACCCTTCCTCAAGAAACCTCTTGTCTTACATGCTAACCATATGTTTCTCTTCCTTCTCATGAATAATCCTATTAAATTCAATAAATACCTCTCCAAGAGAAAATATCTAAGTAAAATGAAGAGTTATAGTTAAATATGAAATTAGTATGTCAAGGTGTGATGGAAGGTTTAGTCTGAAAACAAGATCATATGCCTAATCACACCCCATCTACCCATCCTCAAGAAAGTGTTTTAGATATATCAGATGTGAATGAAGTAATTATCAAGTGTAAGGAATATAACCAAGTTATCATAGCTCAAGACCTACCTCTACTTCCTCAAGAGCTTCCAAAATAATCCCTTATTTTTAACTCTTAATCCGATTTTGAGTTATATGTGCCACCTCCACGAACTAGTTCATCTTGTCCTCACCCCATCACCCTTTACCTTGATGGACCTATGATATGGGAACCATAAGAGTATTAGATATTTGATAAAAACTTACAAATATTTCTTGAATAAAGTCTAGCTCCTTAGCAGCCTTATTGGACTAAGTCACATGATTTCAAGATGCCTAATCTTGGAATCACAATGAAGGAGATGATAGATCTTGCAGCCCTTAAAAATAAATCCCTATTTTAGAGGTTAAGGTACAAATTCAGAGCCCTTAATATGTTATAAATTCTAAATAAAAGGATGAATCTTGTTTTGAATCATTAGTTTGGGTTGATATAGAATAATGCCATCCTTTTGTAAAAGAGGAAGAAATAGTCCTTGATTCTTCCATCACTATGCAAGATATCAAGGATGGGCAAGAAAATTTTCCTAATCAAACATGGGATGACTTTTTTATAGTCATAAGATTAGGTTATACTACTCTTAGAGGAGGCTATGATCTATTAAATAATGTATAGGTCAGCTCTTGTTGACGAGTGTTGTCTAACTCCTTATTTAACCAATATTCAATTGGTGTCTTATCAACCAAGGCTGGTGTCAAAACCTATCTACAATAAGGTATGCAATGGTAGATCTAGAAGTCTGCTTATGCGGGTGCTTGTTGATCCTATTCTAACTTTGACTAAACTACTTGATTCATGATTTTGCTAAAAAATAAAGAAATCAAATCAATCCACTCTTTTGCTAGAAATAAAATATAACACTCCTATTTTAAATTTGTAGGGAAAATCAATTCACACTCCTACTTATGAAATGAAATCTGCTTCACACTTTTGCTGTAAAAGAAAACATACTTTGTGTAGAAAAGAAAAGAAATAATAAAATGCTTTTTCTAAAATATGAATTTGTTTTCATGTTTTTATAAATAAATTCAAATAGAAACAAGATTATAACTAATAAAATAGAACATAAATACCGTACATAGTTCATAGTTTCAAGGAGAGTGGGCCCTTGCTCCTCTCAGACTCAGGAACAAAGATTAATCAGTGTTAGAAACTTGAAGTATTAATTCATAGAAATGAAATAATTACAATCTAATTAAAACCTATATGCTTCTAAAAAAACTAATTCTTGATTTTCTATTTTCTCTATATCTTCTATTATCTTTTTCATAGTCAAAAGTCTTATACTTTGTACTAATACAATCAACTCAAAATAGGATGCAAATGAATAGGACTCTTGGTTGATCCCTTCATCTAAAGATAGGAGATTAAATTTCTAAGAGATTAAATTATTTTGATGAAATAAATATCCTATCCTATAATAGTCCTAAAATTTGATTATATACATATTTATCAAAAGCAAGTCCTTCAAAATAGCAGGTGGTTATTATCCTTATGTGATTCTAGCTAGAATGGTTCTTTCTTATCCTATCTAGTCTGCAATTTTTTGTTGTCCTTAAAAAATTCTTGGTATTGACCCTATGAAGTCCATATAAATAAGCCTGTGGAGCTCATAGAAATAAACCTAAGGAGTCCATAGAAATAAGCCTATAGAGTCTGTAGAAACAAGCCTATAAAGTCCATAGAAATAAGCCTACAGAGTCCATAGAAACAAGCCTGCTGAGTCCATAGTTCTACTGGATGGAGATTAAAATGGAATGTTCATTGTACATCACCTATGTCTTCTTGTTTATTATTCTTCAAACAAAAGATCGCTAAAAAATGCTATGTATTAGACATTAATGACAAAGTAAAGGTTCAATCTCTGGTTTAATATAAGTAAGACAAGTATCTATTTTCCATGTAATAACTATCTAAGAATCTAAGATTTGTATAAGATAATATCCTTTGAGAGATGATTTGAAGGAAATAACATGTCAATAATGAGCCATATTTTGAGCTCATCATCCTCACCAAGCTTTACCTTTTGCAAGTCCCATTATAAACATTTATTAGCATTCATAGTTCTAGCTTCTACTTTCTACACTCTAACTCAAATCATAACTCAAATCATATTCATCAAATTTATCTATTATGTGTTTTCCTCAATTACTAGTAAATACCTGATGTGTTTGAATCATTTGTTTCCATATACTGAATTGCTTTTATAATTGTGGAGCCCAACTCTGCCATCCTAGAATAGGTATGATCAACAAAGGGGGTTTATATCTCATTCCAATCCATTTATATTCTCTTCCAGAGTTGATTACCTCTATTAAAATTTCTAGAATTGAGGATACTCTCCTCATACTCCATCCTAAGTTATTTGGGGACATGACTTCTCACCTTTTAAGAGGCACTGAAAGTTTGTCCCATCTTTTTACACTTGTAGTCACTACTAAATCAAAATTTCGTATTGAAAACAAATCAAAATAAATAGTACAATCTTATAGAGCCTATAAATAATGTGTTTTAACCTCAACCTTGAACAAAGCATAGTGAAATTTTTGTTTGATCAATCTGGGAATAGAAAAATCTAGTCTGACACATAATCCTGTAGTCTTAGCATGATTTGTATAGTCCTCAAATCTACTTTTCCATGCTATCTAATTTTTGAATGTAGAATGTAGTGCTCTCAATTGAACTTCTCCTATATGAATATTTATTAGAAATTTATTGTGCTCATGATCTCCTAGAATCAAGTCATGTAAATAAAATTCAAAAAGCAAATCCTACTAATTAGGTTTAGCACTCTAGAAAATTTCAAAAAATGTTGTTGGCTGCAAAATTTTATAAGGAAGATGACAGGGAAGCCACAAAAGCTGCCATCTATAAAATTGTTCAAATAAAAACAAACTGTATGTAGGAGAAGGATTCCTACGTGCCAAAAGAGTTTCTCCTAATTTACATGCATTTTGCAAATTTTCTTCTAACTCTTGGACTTTAGCCTCTAATTCTTTCTTTTCATTTTCCAAGAGTTTGTTCAAAGAAGTTACATCTTTGTTTTTATATTTAAGTACAAAATATTCTTATTCAATTTTATGTAGTATTTGTAAGGGAGGAATACCTGGATCACTTGTTTGACAACCAGGGTCAATCAATACATTGGAAGGAGAAAGTGCAATAATAGGTGCTTCAGAAGAGTTTACCAAATTTTGCAACCTCCTATTTTCCCTCTTCAAAATTTCTACATATATCCAAAGATCAATATGGTCATCTTCATGTTCTTGTATTATTTCCTCTAATATGTGAAGTTTAGTTGCAAGATCTGTAGATATTGTTTCTAATTTCTGCACCAAAGATGAGTTAAAATGATCATTATTTTGTAATTGACTAATCAAGTCAGCAATGTCAGCTTTTTGTTTTTGTTCAAGAGCTTGAGCTTGAGAAAGATACAAAGTTAGCTACATAATAGGATCATTTAGATTTGATGATTTGCCTTTTTCATCAGTACATACAATTTTTCCTTTATCCATTGCAGTTTTAACTAGAATAGGTGGTTGTTCTGCCATACTTAATTCCTCTACCGTGTGTGGCTCTTCCTCTAGATTTGGCTCCTCCATTATGATTGGAAAGTTCCTTTTGGAAGGAATTTCTTCACTATATGTAGTTGTAGTAATATTTTTATGTATGGGTGAATGAGACACCATTTTAAGACTATGTAAAATATCTACAAATTCTTATTCATCTTCTTTTGCTAAAATGAGCCTTCTTCTTTTAATTACTCTTTCAGCTACACTTGGTTGATTTTTCTTCTCAACCACCAAACCCTTGGTCATCTCAAGTTCTGTAGAAACCCTCTGTCTCAATTTTCTTCTTCCTATCAAAGGAACTAGTTGTATTATAGACTCATGAGGTTCTTTTGGAGACCTTGAAATTTTAGGGTTTTTAGACCTTGTGATTTTTCTCAAAGAAGAAGAATGGATATCTATGGAGATTACAGTCTAAGATTATTTTTTTGGTGTTGTATTCTTATCTGATGGTGTATGTGTAGATGATAGTTCCTATGGTACATTTGGGGTTTCTTGTGCTATACTATTCAGAAATTCCTCCCAAACCTCTTGACCTTGCTGAAGGAAATGATGCTGGATAATAAGGTGACTAAGGCCATGATGCCTAAGAGTAATAGTATGGGTTATAGACATAACTTGTAGAGCACCATAGAAGAAATATGGAAGGTTAACTTTTTATTGAGGTTTTTATCTCCCATACTTAAGATATATTAAAAAATTTATGGCGTGTCCCCCTAAAAGACTGTGTTGCCCTTCACAAATGATATATTTAAGTACCCACTTGGCTATAAATTTCCAAGGTTTAGGAAGTGAATTTCTTTTGATCCCTTTTGATTTTCCCTTGGAATCTACTACACATGAAATTCAAGTCTACTTATTACCATTAAACTGATTAATTAAATCACTAAATGACACTCTGCCTATAGCTCTCATTCCTTCTTCTAGAATTTGTATAATTTCGCTTATGATTTGAGTTGTAACAGGAATAAC
The DNA here is from genome assembly GCA_037957365.1 of Torreya grandis. Classification (NCBI taxonomy): domain Eukaryota; kingdom Viridiplantae; phylum Streptophyta; class Pinopsida; order Cupressales; family Taxaceae; genus Torreya; species Torreya grandis. The sequence goes on from JARHVA010002327.1 coordinate 975,416, forward strand.
AATGCCTTTCACAATTGAAAATTCAGGGGTGAGATTGGTAATGAATTCACTTACCATTTTTCCATTGAAACCCTAGTTCTTTTTAATGAAAGCTAGCCAGCCATTGGCTCTGAACACTACTACAAAAGATTTGTCTTTATGAAACTTCATTGGATCCTTCAAATCTAATCTTGTCTTCTATCCCATTTTTTATTGGAGTCACAGTTAGCTTGGTTCCTTTAACTCTAATTAAGGTGTAGACAAGTATTTTTTTGAAGTCGATAGGCAACAGGCTATTAGGATCAGCTTTTGTTGAAGTTTGTAGAAAGGAAATGGTTCATTTGAAATGCTACAGGTGCATGAGTCTGTAGTGTGGTATGATGATGTGATATAGTTAAGCACCGCACATTTTTATGGAGTGTGCCAACCATTTTGTCTCATCAATACAAGTTATGTGAAATGATGATGTGTCATATTGATAGTGACAATTGTTAATTATTTCATTGAGAACCCCTTTTTATGGCATCCCTCATTATGGTACTTAATGACTCAATTGATGATATCCAAGATGCACACTTATCCATACACCTTTGGCATCTTAGTTGCATGCTTTTTCATTATGGCATGTGTCATTCCATTTTAGAAGATTCAAATTTAGGTCATCTCAGAAGAATAGGGTCTTAATCAAATTGAAGATAATTAGTTAACTAAACATAGAGAAATAAAATATGTCTTACTTACTTTAACCTTAGACGTTGTCCTTTGCTCACCACGTGTCCTACACTAATAGGTTTTCATGGATTAGTTTATTGCATGGAGATGACCAATCATAGTATCATGATAACTCTTTTTTTTTGGAATGCATAGCCAGCCAACAAGCTAGTTTTTTGGGTATGCATTGTTAATAACATCCCTGGAAGGATTTTCATTATTGATGATGTTGGTTTTCTTTCTAGATTATCAAGGAACATGTTTATAGGAAGTAAAGATTTCTAGAATAGCTACTTGATCCTTTACTTTTTCAATAAATTCATCTTTATTGAGAGGTTTTTGATAAAGCTTCAATCTATGTCCATTGACTAATAGAGCTCTTCTACTATCATTAATAGGTATCAGCTTTATAGAACCATTTTTATAGACCTCTTCAATCTCATAAGGTCCCAACCATCTTGTTTGTAGTTTTACTTTAAACTATTGAAATTAAAAAGTGAACAAAAGTGCCCAATATCCTTTCTGAAACTTTCATTACTTGATTTGTGCATCATGCCAAGGTTTTCTTCTATATTGTACCATTTCAATTATTTGTAGTTCTTCCATCCTCATTTCATCAAGTTGATTAAGATATAGGAGTCTTTCTTTCTTTATTTCTTCTAACTCAATTCCTACTTCTTCAATTGTTTTCAAAGTTTGTAATTCAAATTCAACAGAGAATAAAAGCTTCTTACCATAGACCAATTCATAAGGTGAAATTCTAGTTGTTGTTTTCCAAGTAGTATTATAGGCCCAAATAGCTTTTGGTACCTTATCTACCGAATCCTTTCTCCTAGAATTAACAACCTTGGTTAAAATGGTTTCCAATTCTCTGTTGGTGACTTTAACATGTCCATTCGCTTGTGGATGGTATGGAGAAGTTTTTCTATGCTAAGTTTGATACACTTGCATGAAATTCCTTATCATGTTTGACATGAACTACAGTCCTTGATCTGAGACTATCTCTTTTTGAGCACCAAATCTTTTCATGATTTTGAAATATAAGAAATTAGCTACCATCTCCTCTCTTGCATGAGTTAATGTTTCCACTTTTGCCCACTTGGTCATGTAGTTTGTACATACTAGGAAATATTCTTTTCCTCTAGAAGGAGGATCCACTAGACCAATAAAATAAATTCCACTTTTCTCAAATGGTTTTAAACTCAATTGAGGATGAGGGTGTAGAGGCATCTCTATTGAAAGAGTAGGATGTCTAATTCACTGACAAGCATCATAGTGTTTGACATATCTTTTTACTTGCTAATGAAGATGAGGCCAATAATATCCTACTCCCAGGATTTTATGTACAGCTCTTTGAGTTGATTAATGGCCTCCTCTTGGTTCATCATGAAAAGCTCTAATGATATCATAAGCTTCACCATTTGTCACACACATTCAGAACACATGATTAGGTCCAAGTTTAAATAACATTCCATTAATCCATTTAAAAGAACTTTCTTTGACTAAATGTTTCTTTATTTTTATGAAAAGTGTAGAGGAAACTTCCCTATGCTGAGGTAATTGGCTATATCAGCAAACCATAGAGACTGTGCTAAGATAGCAAATAATTATTCATCTAGAAAGTCATCTTCCACTAGTTCTTCACCTATAGTGTTGATTTTTGACAAGAAATCAGCAACCACATTAGACTTCCCTGGTTTGTCTATAATAGTAACATCAAATTCTTATAAGAGTAATAGACATCTAGTAATCCTACCTCCCACAATTGGTTTATTGGTAAGATATATAATAGATAAATGGTCTGTATAGACAAATACCTTGTAGCTTGTTATGTAGTGTCTAAATTTGTTGATTGCATAAATTACAGCTGAGAATTCCTTCTCAATTGTGGTGTAATTTCTTTCAATAGCTGTCATGTTTTTGCTAATATAATATATAGCATACATGTTACCTTTTTCATCCTTTTTTCCAAGAACTACTCTTAGTGTTGTATTGGAAGCATCTATGTATATATGGAGTGGCTTAGTCCAATCTGGTCCTCTTAATACTAGAGTAGTAACAAGTTTAGCTTTGATGGTTTCAAAGGCCTATTGGCAACTATCATTCCATTCAAATGTACTATCTTTTATAACCAAGGGAAACATAGGGGCAGCTATTTGACTAAGCTTATCTATGAAGCATCTATAGTAACCAACATTTGCCAAAAAACTCTTGACTTTAGTTTGTGTTTGTGGAATGGGTAAGTTGCAAATTATTTCAACTTTCTTTGGATCTACTTGAATGCCTTTTGCAGAAATATGATGTCCCAGGACTATTTCTTCATCCATTATCAACAAACATTTCTCATGGCTCAAAGATAATTGATGTTCCTCACATCTAATCAATACTCTTTCCATGTTGGTAAGAGCTTATTCATAAGTTGCACCATAAACAATAAAGTCATCCATATATACCTCAACACAATCATTTATAAGGTCAGAGAATATCTCCAAAACTGCTCTTTAGAAGGTTGCTAGAGCATTATAGAGTCCAAATGGAAGTACTCGGTAAGAAAAATTTCCCTAAGGGAAGGTAAATGTGGTTTTATTTTTATCTTCATCTGTTACCATTATCTGGTTATACCCACTGAACCCATCTAGGAAAGAAAAATATTTCTTTCCTGCCAAGTTATCAAGAACTTGATCAATGAAATGTAAAGGAAAGTAATACCTTAATGTTTCTTTGTTTAATTCTCTATAATCCACACATACTCTTAACATTCCATCTTTCTTGGGCATAATTACCATAGGTGACACCCAATGGTTGTCCAGAGATGGGGTAAATAAACCCAACTTTTAGTAACTTTTGGATTTCTATTTTGACTATTTCTTTTAGTTTTGGGTTTACTCTTCTTTGTGGTTGTCTGACCAGTTTGATAGATTCTATGTAGATGTGATGAGTGCATATGCTGGGGTGAATTCCTTTCATGTTAGTATAATCCCAAGAAAAATCCTTGGTATGTCTTTCCAATACTTTAAAGAGTTGATCTTCCTCTTCATTTGTCAACCAACTATTGATGTTCAAAATTTTTCCAAGTAATATCATGATTGGTTTTATACTTGGGTAGTTAGATTATATTTACTTAAACTCACTAATTAATGAGTTTAGATGACATGGGTCAGGAAGTAGCTTATGAAACATATTTACATTATCAACAAACTCTTTCCCAGGAGGAATTAGTCTTGCTAAGGAAAAATGAAATGCATCCAAGAAATGAGTTTGTTGTTGTTCTGCCAATTTCCACACACTTTCCTGAATCAATCTATGATTATATGATGAAGAAGTACTAGCATAAGTAGAAGTGGATGTTTCATAATTTTCCATCGAACCCAAGAATCCTAAACTAAGGTAGTCTGTAGCTTTGAGACTAGTAGAGTCCATAGTTGGTAGACTAGCATAATTCATTATTTGTGGACTGGCAGAGTCAGTTTCTAGACTAGTAGAGTCCTTAGTTTCTATATATATGTCTCCATTCAATTCTTCTAAGTGTTTTTTAATTATGATCATGGATAAGGAGTAAATTTTGTTTAATATGTTATCTGATTCATCCAGCCAAAGTTCTTGTATGCAATTTATTGATGGTTTTGCAAGAGGACACAAGGAGATGCATTTGGATTTTAACCCATTGGAAATGGTCAAGTCTCGTAGCCTATAATCAATAAATGTTTCTATATTAGCCAACCATGGTCTACCTAAGATTATAGGATATCCTAGATTCTTTGTCTTGGGTTGCAAGACCATGAAATCTATTGGATATTCCCAAGTTTCTATTAACACTTCAACATTTTCTATAGTTCCTTCTATTTTCATTACCAACTGATCCACCATTTTAATAATGGTAGTTGTGGGTTGAATTTTCATAAGAGATAATACATGGAGAATATCAGTTGTCATGACATTGATTATTGCTCCCAAATCTACCAAGATGTTAGGAATTTCTTTACCTCTGATTGTGACTGTGATCACTAGGCTTCTTAGATCTGCATATTTTGGAGCTAATAGTTTTCCTACCAATAAGTTAGCAACTTTTCCATCAACATGAATGGTTCCAAGATATTTTACCTTCCTCCCAAGTGTCTTAATATAGAGGTTTTTAATGATCTTATTTAATTCAAGTATATCCCTAATAGCTTGTAGAAGGGGTACCTCAATACTGATCTTTTGTAACTCATGGACCAAGTTTGAGTCTGGTTTGATATCAATGGCTCTTAATATTTTAAGAAAAGGAAATACTTATGTAGTAGTGTTTCCTTTGTTTACTTTAAGACTCATCTTGATTTCAATTTCTCCAGTGGTTAATTAAGATGATTCTATCTTTTCATTTTCATCAGGTATCTCAGAAATGAGTACTGGAGGTTTTTGTATAGTTTTCCGTAATATCAAATGTATGTCTAAACACTCAATAGATCCAAAATTTATTGGTTATTCCTATTCATTAACATAATTAGGTGCTGGTTGTTTATTTTTCAGATTTTCTATTGGTTGTGTAGGAATTGAGGGCTGATTGATTTGTCCTTATTGCTGAATAACTGGGGTTGGCATAATGGTTTGTTGTTGAAGTGATATTATTGGTTGGGTGAATTGTGACTGTGGGTTCCACTGTTGATTCCATTATTGATATGGATGTGGCATCCAATGTTTCTATGGTACCCATTGTTTTTGTGACTATGGCACCATCCATGGAGGTGTTAGCATCCAATCTTGCCCTGCCCATGGATTTTGACTTGATGAAATTTGGGGTTGATTCCATAATGGTGTAAGAAATTAAACATTCCATGGTTCCATCCATGGATTAACTATATTTCTTGCATTAAATTGTCCTTGAGCCTTGGTTTGTGGAGCAAAGTTTTGTCTCTGAATATAATTTACTTCTTCAGTAGACTAGACTTGGTTTTTCATTTGATTCTTTAAAATAGGTAGAAGGGTACACTATTTGGTATTATAATCTATTGCATCATAGATCCCACATGATGAAATATTATTTATATCTAGGGGGTAGTCTCTAAGGGCATGTTTCTGTCTACACTTAGGACAGCAGATTGTTAAAGGCTCTATTGCATTTGCCTTGGCTTGAAGGCCATCTAGAGTAGAATTTAGTGTAACTAGAATATCTATTTTGAGAATATAAAATTCTTCCATTTATTTACCCACTTCATTATATTTCCCAAAATTTCCTTTCATAATTCCATTTTTTGTTTGAGAGTAATTGGTACAAAGCTCAAAAATCTAATTGAAAGCCAACTTATTTATGTCTCCTCTGCCCATCAGATTTAAGGCATCTCTAGTGTCTTCATCCAATCCTTTCAATAAAACCAATTTATAAATGTCTTTAGTGAGTGGATAATTGCTTCTTTTATGAGTGAACATGAATCTATCCAAATAATCCTCTAAAGATTAATCCTCATTTTGTTTCATTTTGAATAAATCCTCTTTTCTTTCTCACACTCGGTAGTAATCTTGGTATTTGTTCAAGAATTATGTTTCCATGTCATCCCATGTTTAAATATAATTTCTAGGTAAACCCATGAACCATCTCATAGCTACATCTTTAAGTGTAGAGGGAAATAGTTTTAATTTTTGGCTATCAGTTATGTAATCATAGGTTTGACATAGCACCTTAAATTCAAATAAGAATTGATCAGGATCTTCTGTAGATCATCCCTAGAAATTTGGTAGATTAGCTGGTGAAATATTTTTCATGGGGGTTTGATCATTAGGTTTTGAAACAATAGGAAAGGAGAAAGTCCTTCCTAGTTGTGCAAATTATTGATTTTGTTGAAGAGCCATTTCTTATTCTGATGATATTTCAAAGCTGGGATGATCTTCCCACTGAATGTTTGTGGTCTCAGCTATAGGTTGTTCCATGTTCTCAAAATTTTCTCTAGCTATGGATCTTTGAAATGCTTCTTATAAGTCTTTGGAAATCTCTAAATAATGTCTTCCTGTAAGAGATTGGTCTTAAGGAATTTGTCTTATGGGGCTTGTGTGCGGTAATGACCTGGTTTTTATCCCAATTTTAGAAGATTCTTGTAAATAGTTTTCACTTGTGTCTTCTGGTTCACTACTCAGAGAAGTTGAAGGAGTGTCCACTTGTTTCCTTGGTGGAAACTTTGGAATAAATCATCCTTTAGAATCTCTAGGATGGTACATCAATTTTATTAACTATTTTTTTTTACTTTAGATCAATACTTATTAACTTACTAACACCTTTTATTTCCCTGGCACTAGTGCCAAAAATGACGAGTTTCATCTAACTCCTCATTTAACCAATATTCAATTGGTGTCTTATCATCCATGGCTAGTGTCCAAAGCTATATATAGTAAGGTATGGGATGGTAGATCTAGAAGTCTGATTATGGGGGTGTTTGCTGATCCTATTCTAACTTTGACTAAACTACTTGATTCACGCTTTTGATAAAAAAAATAAAGAAATCAAATCAATCCACTCTTTTTCTGGAAATAAAATATCACACTCATATTTTATGTTTTCAGGGAAAATCAATTCACACTCCTACTTCCAAAAGGAAATCTGGTTCACACTTCTACTGTAAAAGAAAACATAGTTTGTGTAGAAAAGAAATGAAATAAGAAAATGTTTTTTCTAAACTATGAATTGGTTTTGATGTTGTTATAAATAAGTGAAAATAGAAACAAGATTATAACTAATAAAATAGGACATAAATACCGTACACAGTTCCTAGTTCCAAGGAGAGTGGGCCCTTGCTCCTCTTAGACTCAAGAACAAAGATTAATCAGTGCTGGAAACTTGAAGTATTAATTCATATAAATGAAATGATTAAAATCTGATTGAAACCTATATGCTTCTAAAAAATATAATTCTTGATTCTTTATTTTCTCTATATCTTCTATTATCTTTTTATAGTCGAAAGTCTTATACTTTATACTAATACAATTAACTCAAAATAGGATGCAAAAGAATAGGACTCTTGGTTGATCCGTTCATCCAAAGATAGGAGATTGGATTTCAAAGAGATCAAATTATTTTTATGAAATAAATATCCTATCATATAATAGTCATAAAATCTAATTACATACATATATATGAAAAGCTAGTCCTTCAAAATAGCAGGCAGTTATTGTCCTTATTTGGTTCCAGCTAGAATGGTTCTTTCTTATCCTATTTGGTCTCTAGATTCCCATTATCCTCAAAGAATTATTGATATTGACCCTATGAAGTCTATCTAAATAAGCCTATATAGTTCATAGAAACAAGCCTACGAATTCCATAGAAATAAGCTTGCAGAGTCTATAGAAACAAGCCTACAAATTCTATAGAAATAAGCCTATAGAGTCTATAGAAACAAGCTTGTAGAGTTTGTAGTTTTGTTGGATGGAGATTAAAATGGAATGTTCAATATACATCACTTGTGTCTTCTTCCTAAGTATTATTCACACAAAAGATCACTAAAACATGCTATGTATTAGACATTAATGACAAAGTAAAGGTTCAGTCTTTGGTTTAATATAAACAAGACAAATATGTATTTTCTATGTAATAGCTATCTAAGAATCTAATATTTGTATAAGATAATATCCTTTGAGAAATGATTTGAAGGAAATAAGATGTCAATAATGAGCCATAATTTGAGCTCATCACTTGTACTCAAGTGAGTACACAAAAAAAAAGCAAAATTTCAAATATATCCTTACAAGAGGCATATACATTTGATGATGATATGTTTGAAGTCATCAAAATTGGATATCATCCTCTCAACTCTTGAAGGATGGAACAAGCTCCTATTGGCATCAATCATTTAAGGAGTAATAATTCACTCCTCTTCAAGCCATGCCTACTAAGAAGACAGTAGTTGATCATGAGATGGAGATGGGGGTATTAGTAAGATGTATGTGTACAAGTTCAAGAATAATATATATACATTAGAGGACTATTTGATGATGATCTACTTGAGAGAATATAAAGTGAAGTGCTAAGGAATAGGTCTCATCTACAAAACTTCCAATTCAAGGAGAAATATGCTTAACACTAAGACTCATCTCATAAAGAAAAATATTAAATAAAATTCCCTTTTGATCCTAAAAAGGAGTTATTCTTAGTTTATATTTGTGCATAATGGTTCTTTCTTTATTCCCCTAAGTTATTTGAGAATATGTGTGTGTGTGTGTGTGTGTCTTGTTAGTATGCATTATTTTGTGTGTGTCCTTTCCTTTGTGTATTTGAGGTAATTAGTGGTCTTTTTTTGATTGAATCCTATGGTCAAGGGTCTATTTCTTTTATTTTAGACTTCAAATGTCTCCCAAAGCCTACTTTAATTATAAGACTACTAGTCTATTTAGTATAACATGCATACTACCCCTATGAGTCACCAATTTCTTGACCAAATTTGAATTTTAAGTCAAATTTGGACCCCTATTGATCAGTAAGACTACTATTTTTTACCTTTTCATTAATTTTGATAGTGTGTTTCACTTTAATGTTTGATGTTACTTAGTGAAGACTATGAATTCCTTAGCATGTTTTCTTCCTTCATCTTATTTTTAGTTAGAAAGATTTTTCTTGTAGGGCATGTGAAGTATTCTAGAAAATGTCAAGATTGAGTAAGTTAGTCTATTCATTAGTTTCATTCAAGGAATCTTGTCTACTCCTCCTAGATTTTCATATTCATCCATAACCTCATAATGTAACATTGTTTATAGAAGATGAAAATTGAAGGAGTGTATGTTTGGTTAGTCCTCTATTCTAATGTGTAACATGCTTCTAGTTTTAATTCATCAATATATTTGGTGTATCACTTCCCTTAGGATATTTTACTTTTAGTTATATCTCTCCCTTCCCCCCCCCCCCACCCCCCACAAAAGTTTAGGTGTAGTTGTAATCCAAAGTAGTATATTAAGGGAGCTAGCCCTACCTAAAGATTCACCTTGTAATTAGGATACCCATAAGTCTAGAGATGTTTCCATTGTGCCACTTGTATGAGGATATCTTAGAGATCTTCTCAAAGGGTGAAAATCTAATTAAAAATAGTTTTTGACACACCTAATGGGATTCTTAGTCCAAGACCTTAAAATATTTTTAGTGTCATCTTTCAACTATCAGCCTTTAGAGGCACCTATCTAAGCATAAATGGACACTCCAAAGCTATATTATTTGTTCAAGCATCCCAAGTTATAATTTGAATATTATTGGTAACATTTTTATTTGTGTTATTTTTTTCAATGAGGTTTCATGGTTAATTTGGGTGTTGATTTTTTGCTTTACACAAGTTGGTGAGGTATTTTCATCTTATGGAAAACCTAATTAACCTTTATATGATTCCTATCAGCCTTTTTGTGACTCTTACCATTTTAAACCCCATCATGTTCATTATCATCACTATATCCATCCTTTTCATGAGTTGTATTAGTCATATAACAAGCCTCCTCAATATCTTGTTTCTCCTAGTCAACGTAGCCATTTCAACTCAATCCCTTTCCACCTTCAAACAAACTCTTTTAGGGTATGGGAAGTATATGTTAAATATTGATATATTAAGGTGACATGTTCAATATTTTCCTAGTAATTTCATTAATAAAGTTAGAGATACATTGTGTCTTCTCAAAAAAGAGTGGGCACCCATTGAGAGAGCCAATTGGCAAAGGCTCACAAGTGAGGTGTTAGATGTGAGTACCCTAGTTTCATCTAAAGAAGATAGGGTAAAATTTCATGAAATTTAGCCTCACCAAACCTATCAGCCTTAATTTCCACTTATACAAGGTTTCTATTAGTCCTAAATGGTTCTCACTAATGAGCACAATCAAGCTTATGAAAGTCATCCTTTTCCAAATTAGTTGGAGGAGAGAGTTGAATATAGAGGCCTTATTTTTATAGCTAATATGGATAGGAATATTTATTTAGATAATATAAATATTAAAAATTCCATGTCATAATAAAAATAAGTGGAATTTAATCCCTCATTTCCCTCTTTAATTGCATCCCCACCTCAATAAGTGACCTCTAGATCTGAGATTCTAAGTTGGAGACAAGGAGGAGAATACAAGAGTAAGGAGATTCAAATTTTATTAAACACTCCATCCAATCCTCAAATTGAATTACCACCTCAAAAGGAGACTCTTAATACCAATATACTAATATATAATAAGATAGTATAGTCATGGGGAAGAAAGAGGAGAAAATTCTTGATAAAGAGTGTGAAGTTGAGAAGGAGATTGATCCTTTACATGTCCCTCGCACCCTTCCTCAAAAAACATATTGTCTTCCATGTCAACCCTCTTATACTATTAATTCTCATGAAGACTCATATGAACTTCAATAAATAATTTTAAAAGAGAACCTATCCAATAAAATTAAAGATTGATATTCAAATATGAACTTGTTAAGTCAAGGTGTGATGGAAGGTTTAAACCAAAAAGATCATATGCCTAAACATACCCCATCTACCCCTCCTCAAGAAATTGTTCAGGATCTATCAGATGTGAATGATGTTATTTTAATATGGAAGAAATATTTACAATATATCTTATCCCAAGGTCTACTTCCCCTTCCTACAGAGCTTCCAAAATAATCCCCTACATTTCATTATCAATCTGATTTTGAGTTCTATGTGCCACCTCCACTAACTAGTTCATCTTTTCTTCACCCCATAACCCTTTTAATTGATGGAATTATGGTATGGGAACTTAAATAGGATTATATGGTTGATAAAAAATCATAAATATTTAATGGATAAAGTCTATCTCCTTGGAGCCTCAATAGACTAACTCACATGACTTCAATATGCCTAGTCTTGGAATCACAAATAAGGAGATGGAACATCTTTCAACCTTGAGAATAAAATTCCTATTTTAGAGATTGAGATTCAACTTGAGAGACCTAAATATTTTATAAATGCTAAATAGTATGAGATATGTTGTGTTGAATCTTTAGAATGGGTTAATATGGAAGAATGTCTTCCTTTTTCTAGAGAGGAAGATATAGTCCTTGGTTCTTCCATCACTTTGCAAAATATCATGGATGGGAAAGAGAAAGTTCATAATAAGCCTAGGGATGACTTTTTTGTAGTCATAGGATCAGGTTATACTCCTCTTCAAGGAGGTTATGATATAATAAATAATGGAAAGGGTAGCCTTGGTACTCAAGAGAGTATGAAAAAAAAAGAAAGAAAGAAAGAAACATTTAAAATCTATCCTTGCAAGATGCATATGCATTTTATGATGATATTTTTGAAGTAATTAAAATAGTATATCATCATATAAATCAATTGAGATAAACACATCAACTCTTAAATGATGAAACAAGCTCTTACTGGCCTTAATCTTCTAAAGAACAAAAAATCACTCCTCTTAAAGCCATGCCTACCAAGAAGACACTAGTTGATCATGAGATGGAGAGTGGACAAAAGGATGAGGTATACATATAATTTTAAGAGGAATACACACACACACACACACACACACACACACACACACACACACACACACACACACAGTAGATACCTATTTTAGGATGATATACTTGAGTGCAGATCAAGAGAAGTGCTAAGGAATATGTCTAATCTACAAAACATCCAATTCAAAGAGAAATATGCTTGGAACTATGACTCATCTCATGAAGAAGAATATTTAAGGAATTTTACCTTACGATAATAAAAATTATGTATTTTTATTTCATTATTGTGCATAATAGTTTTTTTCTTATTCCCGTAAGTGCTTTTAACAAATTTGTGTGTGTGTCTTTTTAGTATGCTTTATTTTGTGTAGGTCCTTTGATTTGTGTGGTTAAGGTAATTATTGGTCTTGTCCTAATAAAATCATTTGTCAAAAGGTCTCTTTGATTTGTTTTGTACTTAAAATGACTCCCTAAGTCCAATGGACTGATAAGGCTACTGGCTTAGTTAGTATAGGGGGCATACTACCCCTATGAGTCACCAATTTATTGACCACATTTGAATTTTAGTCAAATTAGGACCCATATAATTAAAAAAAAAACTTTTAGGTGTTTTAGGGATCTAAAACATATGTAAAAATGTGTTTTATATGTTAATTAATTTCATTTAATGTTATATGAGCCGTGGTCCTTAGTCATTTTAGTCCTTTTAGTTATTTTGAGTCATTTTAAGGTCAAAGAGGGGCCTTTAATGATTTTTATAGATTCATTAGGAAGTGTGAAGGTTATAAGAGGTTATTTCACATTTCATGTGTGCTAACATTTCTTAACCAATTGTTGGTAATTGAAAGTTGTAGGTGATTTAGAAGAAATAATAGTTTTCTTAGGAAAAATAATGAATTTGGTACTTGTACGAACCATGGGGAAGTGTTCCATGTATAATAACATAATATAATATCCATTAAGATTAATAAATCTTATTTACAAATTTTAAATACTTTTTATGTGCCATTTTAGGCCCAAAATCATTCTTCTCCTTTTTCACCCTTCAAGGCACACAAAAATAGTCTTGATGAATGTACTTGGTACAACCATTAGAGGGGGTTTCAGATAAAACTTATTTTAGAGGCGAAAATAAAATTATATACCTTAATTTAAATAATTTTTTTTAATAATTATATTATTTTCATTATGAACCATCCTCATGAAGTTGACTATGGTTTTTTACCTGATAATCTATGCACCCAATACGTTTTGCTTTGGTTTGGGAATTTATATATAATATAGTTGATGAGGAGGTTTATATATGAATTTTAATATCTTAAATCATGTTACCCATTATTTATTTTGTGTTTCAAAGTGTTTATACAATCCAAGTAACTTAGATTGCATGTAAAGACATTTTTCTGGGTATAGGCAGGTTTCTTTCATTCTCAAGACTTTTATGATTTAGAAATGGTTATATGAGGTGGAAATAATTTAATTATAATGTATAAAATTTTATATTGGTATCATTTCAATTATATACTCATTATACAAATAATATTCATGGTTTTTATCCATTTACCACACATACAACTAGTTGGCCTTATGACTGCCATACACAGTTAGCAAGGTGCCACAAAAGAAGGGTTCAAACATTAAGATGGAGTATGAGATATGGTTTTGGAATTTTAAAAATATTTATGTTTCATTAAAACATCATGAATGTTTAATATTTATTTATCAAATTATATCCTTTGAGTGTATTGACTGTTTCATGCTTGCTTCCCATATGCAACTCAAAATGCTCATATACAGGTGGTATATTCATGGAAATAATCATGTTGAAAAGGATATTGTGAGTTTATAAAGGTTATATTAAATGAAATAATAATTTTTTTAATAATTAAAATATCTTAAATATCATTTAAACTTCATAAACCATGCATCCTACCAACTAGTTTATCCTCATTACATGTACAGTGAAATACACACCTACAGGTTACTTGGTAGAGAATTGTAGTGTCTATTTGAAGTGTTGGAACTTGAGCTGAAGACATATTTGAATTCCTAATGTTTGTAGGAAATATTTAAATCTTATTTTAAATGTCAAATTGGAAAATAAAGGTGTAAAATTCCTTCAAAATATCAAATGACCAAGCATGAGATCAAATCCCAAAAAAAGAAAAATAGAGGTCAAGGGGTGTTTTGTGAACATCATACAACAAAGTGGAAAATATTTTTAAATTACCTATATGGATAAAGTTGTTACATATCATAGTATCACATCTTGAAAATTAATGAAGTGATTTATCCTTGTGTATTTATTATTAGGAAGCCATGAAGATGTTCCTTAAATCACTATTCTTAGGCAGTGATTACCTATAAAATTTGAGACTAAAGAGACTCTTTACCTAGAGTTATAGTTTTAAACCTTGTTTTAATTATTTGGAAGTTTTATACATTTTAATTTAGTAATGGTGACTTAAATATATTTTCAAGGAGTGATATAGAGCTCCTTAGGCCCTATAGACACCTATAAGTGTCTCTTCTTTTGAAAGACATTCACCTACAACAAACCTTCACTTATACACCATCCACAACAAGGGCTTAAGTGGGGAAACACTTACATAACTCTATATAATGAATTTATAAGTGTCTCATGAGACTCAAGGGTGATATAATAAACCTTTTCAAAATATTTTTCATATTCATACTTCCCCTCATTTAAAATGTCTACCTATAGCCTATTATAGATGGCTGAGAGCAGGCAGTGGGCTATGGAGTGAATTAAGAGGGTTAAAAATGTATATAAACATTATAATTGGGTGAAAATAACATAAAATGAATATAATGGAGATATAGGAGGATTTTTACATTATATTTTATGTTATATCATGAAATTAATCTACAGTTAAGACCCCTATCCTGCAAGAAACATAGTTAGACAAGAAACTCAATCCAAGCTATGCAAGGTGTATGAAGCGTGCATGAGGGGTTAGATAGTTATAATATTTATTGGAGAAAATATATGATGAATATTATAGTACGTATAGGAATTTTATAGTGAAAATAATAAATGAAAGGACTCTAAACATACAGTTCATAGCCCATAGTATGAAACCTTGCACAATCATTTTACCTAGAAATCTGTCTTGGAAATTGAATCTTTGGGGGGTCAAATGACCTAAACAAGCAATAATAATTTTTTTAAATAGTTTATAAGACTTTAATAAGATCCTAATATATTCAAAATAATATGATAAAATATGTGAGTGCCCTTTATTTTGTCTTAGATAGAGGGCACTCCCTTATGAACAAAGCCATTAGGGTTTGGAGAATCTAATAGAAATATGAAGCTAGAAGATGTATAAACCTTGAAATGGGGTTTATAAAGCTGAGTGACACCATTAATAAACATGGAAACCAAGGAAATAAATAAATAATCTGAATAAGGATGTCTAGAAACTTGAAGTTGTAATCAAGCATTGTAAGCACATTTAGGCCTAGAGGCCAAACGAAGGGTCAATTCTAATTGTGACATGAGATGATAATTCCCATGGATTAAGACAAGTTTATGAGGTCACTAATAATAATTATGAATTATTGAGAATTAGGAGAAACATCAAAAATCCATTTTCAGCTTCAAGGACAACTCAAGCCTACTTGACATGTTATAGCCTAAAGCCAAATGGAGAGTCATTCACATTTTTATCTTTGGATATGCTTTCCAATCCATTTATGCATGCTTATGGGATCATGACAGATGTGTTAATACTCTTGGTATGAAAAAAAAAACACAATGGATTTTATTTTTGACTCAAGGACATACTTAGGCCTATGGGATTGAGGAATCAAGCTTGATAAGTCAAATTTGAATTCTCATCTATCCCTTAGTTTTTGCATGGATACTCAAGGCATTCAGATATGTTAGATAGGGTCCTAAAGACCATTATTGTGTAGTTTGTATGCAAGTTAAACATTAGGTTTTTCTGAAATAAGATTAAGAGGTTAAAATAGTCTTAAACCCTCTTAAACCCTTGTTAGTGACTAGTTTGGAGATAATTGGACCTTATAAAAGACTCTCTCAAGCTCCTCCCCACTCTTTTGAGCTATATAGAATTATATGAACAGGGTGAAAAACATGGTATTTTTTACCATTGCATGTCTTTTATAGGTTTTATAAGGAGTCTAAGGATTAAATAAAGTTTGTAAGGAAGATCTATACTTGTTATAACTCCCTATATACATTTAATGATTTTAAAAGACTCCTAATTATGTAATGAAATAACTTCATCTCGGCTAGTCAAATCCGGCATAGTGGACAAGCTAGTGAGAAGGGTGGAAAATTTCAAGTGAGATAATTTTAAAGAGTACCTAATGCTTATAAGTATATTAAGGGTCTTGAAAGTTTTCATCCACTCCCTCCCATGGATTTTTGGAATCCAAGTGTTCAAGGTGTATGAAAGAGGAGTTTCTTAGAGTGTAGGTAGTGATAACTCAATTCCAAATGATTCTAGATGACCAAGCATAAAACCAATGCATGGATGGGAATTTATAAAAATATTCTCATTAATTCCAATCATCATACCTATATTTAATTAGTTTTGTGACATTAAAATAGGTCCAAATCATGAAGGGAGTTTTAAAAGCTAGAATAAAGAGTTTTATGCCACTTTGCAAGAGTTTCATACCTTATATGGACACTTGTGCTTTCTAACATTGAATGTTTCATCCCACATACACTCTTCATTCTTAAGTAACTATTTTATTATCATTAAAAGTGTCCTTGTGATACTTGGACTTCTATCTTCTCCTCTCTCTCTCTCTCTCAAGTTTTGGAAGAACTAGCCATTTTGGCCTTTGTAACTTATGCTCCACCTAAGTATGGTGAATACATACTAATTTACATACCATTTAACTGATAATAATAATAATAATTTTTAACTTTTAATTTCTTTTCATAGTGTTTTTTTCTTGAATATTGGATCTTTCTTAGTGAATATTATGGATTCCTTAGCATGTTGTCTCATTCTTTCATCCTATTTACAGTTAGAAAGATTCTTCTTGTAAGGAAAATGAAGTGTTGTAGGAAATGTCAAGAATTTAATGAGTTATTTAATTCAATAGTGACATTCAAGGCCTCTTTTCTAATCCTCCAATCTTTACACATTCATCCATAACCTCATAGTGTAACATTGATGTGAGAATATGTAGATTGAAGGAGTGTATGTTTGGTTAGTCCTTTATTCTCATGTGTAACATGATGATGGTTGGAAATAATTAATATATTTAGTTTATAACCTCAGGATAGTTTTATTTTAGTTACATCTATCATATTTCCCCAAAAAAGAATTTTAGGCATATTTTTAATCCAGAATGGTACATCAAGGGATCTAGCCCTACCTAGAGATTCACCTCAAAAATAGGCTACACAAAAGTCTAAAGGTGTTTCCATTTTTATACTTAGATGAGGAGATCTTACACATCTCCTCAAAGGGTGAAAATATAAGTGACAATATTTCTTGGCACACCTAGTGGGACTCTTAATCTAAGAGGTTGAAAGATTTTTGGTGTAATATTTCAACAATTAGCCTTTGGAGGTACCTACCCAAGTATAAATGGTGAATCCAAAGTTATATCAATTATTTAATCATCCCAGTTATAATTTGAATATTTTTGTTAAAAAATTTCTTTGTTTTCTTGCTTTAAATGAGGTTACATGGCTAATTTCGGTGTTGAGTTTTGCTTTACATAAGTTGGTGAGGTATTTCTAGCTTAAGGTAAACCTAATCAACCTTTTTATGATTCCTATAAGCCTTGGTGTAATTAATACCATTTAAAAACTCATCATGATCCTTATCATCACTATATAGATCATTTTCATGAGTTGTATCAACATTATAATCGGCCTCCTCAATATCTTGCTTCTCCTAGTCAACCTAGCCACTTCTCAACTCAATCTATTTCCACCTTCAAATAAACACTTTTGAATTATGAGAAGTATATGTTAATGATTGATATAGTAAGGGTACATGGTCAAGATTTCCATATTCATTTCATTCATAAAGTTAGAGATGTATTAGAGCTAGCTAAAAGAGAGTGGGCACCCACTGAGAGAGCCAATTGGTAAAGGCTCACAAATGAGATGCTATATGTGAGTGGCTTAATTTTATCCTTAGAATATGGGATAAAATTTCATGAAATTCAACCTCACCAAACCTATAATATTTCATTTCCACTTCTACAAGGTTACTATCAGTCTTGCATGGTTCGCACTTATGAACCCAATCAAGCTTATCAAAGTCAACCTTTTCCAAATTAGGTGGAGGAGAGAGTTAAAAAGAGAAACATTATTTTTAAAGATGATATTGATAGGCATATTTATTTTTATAATAAACATATGTATAATTATACGTCATTATCAAAATAAGTGGAATCTAATCCCTCATTTCCATCTCCAATTGCATCCCCACCTCAAGATGTGGCCTCTATATATGAGATATTGGAGACAAGGTGTAGAATCCAATCCTAAGGGGATTCCAAGTTTATTGAACACTCCATCGACTCCTAAAATTTCATAACCACCTCAAAATGAGAATAAAAATCCCAATATCCTAAGTTGGAATATGATATTAGAGTCATGGGGAACTAAAGAGGAAAAATGTCTTGATAAGGAGTGTGAAGTTGAGAAGGATATTGATCCTTTGCAAGTCCCTCCCACCCTTCCTCAAGAAACATCTTGTATTCCATATCAACCCTCTTGTATTAATACTTCTCATGAATAAACATATGAAATTTAAGAAATACATTTCCAAGAGAACCTATCCAAGTTAATTGAAGAGTTTGAGTCAAAGATGAAATTATTAAGTCAAGGTGTGATGGAAGGTTTAGACCAAAAATAAGATCCTATGCCTAAACACACCCCAAATACTACTCCTCAATAAATTATTCAATATAAATCATATTTTAATGATGTGATTATAATTTGGAAGGAAGATAACCAGGATATCTTAGCCCAAGGTCTACCTCCCCTTCCTCAAGAGCTTCTAAAAGAATCCCTTACATTTCACTCTCAATCTGATTTTGAGTTCTATGTGCAACCTCCACCAACTAGTTCATCTTATCCTCACCCCATAACACTTTTCCTTAATGGACCTATGGTATGGGAAACTAAATGGGGGTAGATGGTTGATAAAAATTAGAACTCTTGTTTGAACAAAGTCAATCTCCCTGGCATCCTCATTAGACTAAGTCACATGACTTCAAGATACCTAGTCTTGAAATCACAAAGAAAGAGATGGAAGATATTGAAACCCTTAAGAATAAGAGTCCTATTTTAGAGGTTGAGATGAAACTTGAGAGACCCAAAGAGGTTATAAATGATAAATAATATTAGGTATTTTTTGTTGAATCTCTAGATTGGGTTGATATGGAGGAATGTCTTCCTTTTGCCAAAGAGGAAGAAATAGTCCTTGGTTCTTCCATCACTATGAAATATATCATGTATGGGTAAGAAAAATTTCATAATCAGCCTTGGGATTACTTATTTTTATTTATAGGAACATTTTATACTCCTTTTACAAGAGGCTATGATATAGTAAAGAATAGAGAGGGTAGCCTTGGTACTCAAGTGTGTATGCAAAAAAAAAAAACTTTAATATATATCGTTACAAGAGGTATATTCATTTTATGATGATATTTTTGAGGTAATAAAATGATATATCATCCTATAAATCATTCCTCTTGAAGGATACAATAAGATCTTATTGGCCTCAATCTTCTAAGTAATAAGAAATCACTCCTCTTGAAGCCATGCCTACCAAGAAGATAATAGTTAGTCATAAGATAGAGAGTAGGCAGTAGTATGAGGTATGTATACAATCTCAATAGGAATATATATACATTAGAGACCTATTTGAGTATGATATACTTGAGAGAAGATCAATTGAAGTACCAAAGAATAGGTTTGAACTACAAAACATCTAACATAAAGAGAAATATGCTTGGGACTATGACTCATCTCATGAAGAAGAAGATTAAAGAAATTTCCATTTTGATCCTAGAAAGTAGGTATGCTTACTTTATATTTGTGAATAATAGTTTTTTTTATAATTCCCCTAAGTACTTTGAGCACATGTGTGTGTGTGTGTGTGTGTGTGTGTGTGTCTTGTTAGTATGCTTTGTTTTGTGTGTGTCCTTTACTTTGTGTGGCTGAGCTAATTAGTGGTCTTGTCTTGATAAAATAATATGGTAAAAGGTATAAATTTTTTTTAAGACTTCAAATGACTCCCCAAGCCTAATGTACTGATAAGGCCACTGGTATAATTAGTATAGCAAGCATACTACCCCTATGAGTAACCAATTTGTTGACCAAATTTGACTTTTAGGTTAAATTGGGACTCTTATAGCTAAAAAAAATATTTTTAGGTGTTTCAAGAGTCCAATAAATAGGTAACAAGGTGTTTTATATGTTACGTAATGCCATTTAATGTTATGCTAGCCTTGGTCCTTAGTCATTTTAGTCTTTTTAGTCATGTTGAGGTAAAAAAGAGGAATTTAATGAGTTTTATATATTCCTTGGGAAGTGTGAAAGTTATAAAATGTTTTTTAACATTCCATGTCTCCTAACATGTCTTATTGAATTGTTGGTAATTGAAAGTTGTAGGTTCTTGAGAAGAAAGAATAGTTTTCATGGGAAAAAACTTGAATTTGGCACTTGTACAACCCATGGGTATGTGTGCCACATGGGAAAAGATAATATAATTTCACTTCAGATTTATAAATATCACTTAAACATTTTAAATAATCTGTAATGGAAATTTTTGGCCCAAAATGGTTCTACTCCTTTTTCACCCTTCTAGACACACATAACCAATCTTCAAGTTTGTACTTGGTAAGGACAATAGAGGGGGTTTAAAAATAAATTAATTTGGAGGGTGAAAATAAAATTAGATACATTAATTTACATAACAATATTTTGAAAAAAATATGGCCTATGCTTTATGAAAAATCCTTATAAAGTTGCCTTTATTTTTCTACTTGCTAATCTGTGTACCCTATATGTTTTGATTTTGTTTGGGTAGCTATGTACAATCAGGTTATTGAGGTCATTTCCAAATTAATTTGAATATATTACCTCATTTTCTCCATTATTGGTTTCAAATTTCAAAGTTTTTAGATAATCCAAGTAACCCAGATTGTAAGTGAAGACATTTTTCTGATTATAGGCAAGTTTCTTCCATTCTCAAGACTTGCATGTCTTGGAAATGGTTCCAAAAGTTGAAAATAATTTAATTATCATGTTTAAAATGATTTAATTGTATATTTTAGTTTATATCCTCATCATAAAAATAATCTGCATGCTTTTTAACTAATTACCAAACATACTACTTGTCTACCCTATGACTGTCATACACAGTCAATCAGGTGCCATGAAAGAAGTGTCAAAATTTTAATATGGAGAATGAGAGATGGTTTCAGACTTTGAAACATATTTATGTTTCATTTTAAAACCATCAATGGGTATTAATTGGTTATCAAATTATATATTTTTATTGTATTTACTATTTCATGCTTTCTTCCCATATGCAACTTAGAATTATCATCTATAGGTGGTATCTTCATGGAACTGATCATGTTGAAAAAGAGCTTATGAGATTATAAGGTTTATAATTTATGAAATAATTATTTTTTGAATCATTTAAATATCTAAAATCTCATTTTAACCTCATTAACATGCATCCTACTAACTTGCTCATCCATATTATTTGTATAGTGAAATACACACATACATGTGACTTGGCAGAGAATTGTAGTATCTTTTTGAAGTGTTAAAACTTGAATTGAAGCCCTATTTTAAGTCCTCATGTGTGTAGGAAACATGGAATACCTCCTTTAATTTTTAAATTATAAAATAAAGGTGTAAACTACCTTCAAAATATCAAATGACCAATTCTAGGATCAAATCCCCAAAGAAGAAAAACAAAGGTCCAAGGGTGTTTTGTGATCATACAACAAGGTGGAAATGAGTTTTAAATCACCTAGATAGATAAAATTATTTCCCTATCATAGGATCACATATTTAAAAAAGTATTATATTTAACCCTATTGATTTATTATTAGGAAGGCATGAATATGATCCCTAAATCATTGTTCTCAAATAGTGATTACCTACATAATTTGAGTCTATGTAAAATCTTAACCTAAAGTTGTAGTTTTAAACCTTTTTTTCATGATTGGGAAGTTATATAAATTTTAATTTATTAATGATGACCTAAATATAATTTCTAGGAGTGATATATAGTTCCTTAGGTCCTATAGACACCTACAGGTGTCTCTTCTTTTGAAAGACATTCACCTACAACAGACCTTCACTTCTACACCATACACAACAAGGCCTTAATTATGGAAACACTTACATAACTATATATAAGGTGTCTTAAAGTGTCTAAATATATTAAAGGGTGATGTAAACAAACTTTTCAAAATATTTTTAACATACATGATTTCCCTCTTTTGAAAATGTCTACCTATAACCAACTGTAGATGGTTGAAAGTAGGCAATGGACTGAGGAGTGAAGTGAGAGGGTTAAAAATGAATATAAAGATTCCAAGTGAATCTAAATAAAATAAAATGAATCTAATTGATGTATATGAATATTTTTACATTGTATTTTAGGTTATATCATGCAAAAAAGCTACAGTTAGGACCGTTATCATGTAAGAAACACAGTCAAATAGGAAACTTAGTACAAGCTATACAAGGTGTATGAAGGGTACATGAGGGTTCAGAGTGTTAGAATATTGATTGAAGTAGCTATATAATTAATATTATATTATAAATATTTATTTTATAATGAACATAATCAAATAAATCACTCTAAACATATAGTTCATAGGCCATAGTATAAAACCTTGCATAGTCCTTTTACCTTGAAATTTGTCTTAGAAATTGAAGATTTAGGGTCAAATGACCTGAGAAGGGGATAATTTTTTGTCTATAGGTTATCTAATAATTGATTAATATTCTAATATATTCACCATAATTTAAGGAAATAAAGGAGTGCCCTTTATTTTGTCTTAGACATAGGGCACTCCCTTGTGAAAAAGGCTGGTAGGGTTTGGAGAATAAAATAGAAATATGAATCCAAGAGATGTAGAGACATTTAAATGGGTTTATAAAGTTTTATGACAAAAATAAATATCATGGAAACTAATCACAAAGGAATTAATCCCAATTTGGAGGTCTAAACCCTTGGAGTTGTAGTCAAGCATGTTAGGCACATTTAGGCTTAGAGGCCAAATAGAGGGTCAATTCCAATTGTGAAATGAGATGAGAATTCCCATGGATTGATACATGTTTATGTCACTTCATATTTTTATTAAATATTTAGATGTATGATAACCATCAAAAATCCATTTTGACCTTTAAGGACAACTCAGACCTACTTGTCATGCATAGGCCTAAAGCCAAATGGAGAGTCATTCATATTTTTATATTTGGATCTAATTTACAATCCATTTTGGCATCAATATGGGATAATTAAAGATATTTTAAAACCTGTGGTATGTAAAAAAGGCAAAATTAACTCGATTTTTGACTCAAGGACAAACTTACGCTTGTAGGATTGAGGAATCAATATTAATAGGTCAAATTTGACTTCTCATATATCCATTTTTGCTTTCCATGGAGACTAAAGGAATTTATATATGTTATATAGGGTCCTAAATACAATTATTGTGGATTTTTTTATAATTTTAACATCATGTTTTTGTGAATGAAGCTTAAGATGTCAAAATAGGCATAAACCCTTGCCAGTGACCAGCTAAGAGAAATGGAGTTGGATAGATGCTCTAATAGAAAAAATTTCTTAGGATGATAATTTTAAATTTTATAGGAATATCTCAAGATATTCCCCACCCTTTTGAGCTATATGAAATTATATGAACAAGGTAAAAAACAATGTAGTTTTTTACCATTTTATGTGATATTTAGGTTATAGAAGGAGTTTGTAGATGAAACCAAGTTTACAAGGAATACATATAATTTTTATAACTCCCTCTATCCATTTAATGTTATGAAAATACTCCTAAGTATGTAAAAAAATAACTTCATCTCAACCATTCAAAACTGACATACTAGACAAGTTAGTGTGAAGGGTGGACAAATTCAAGTGAGGTGATTTTAAAGTGTCATTGATGATTATATGTCTATGAAAGGTATTTAAAGGTTCCATAAAATATATCCCACATATTTTTATGGAAAATTTATACCTTTTTGGAATCCAAGTATATAGGGTGCAATAAAGAGGAGTTTTTTAAAGTGTAGGTAGTGATAGCTCCTTTCGAAATGATTTTGGTGACTAGGCCTAAAACCAATGCATAGAAGGGAATGCCTATAACCTTTCCCTTCATTTAAATCATACAAATTATCCCTAATTAATTTTGGGACATTAAAATAGGTCCAAATCATGATGGAAATTTTTTGAGTGAGAAAAAGGTGTTTTATGCCACTTTCCAAAAGTTTAATGCCTTGTACAGAAACTTGTGCTTCTTTACCTTACATGGTTCATCCCACACACTATCCTAATGAAAAATTTATTTATTTTATCATCTTTAAAAGTGTATTTTTCACCCTTGGACTTCTCTCTTCTCCTCTCTCTCTCTCAATTTGTATAAGAACTAGCTATTTTGGCCATTATAACTTATGCTCAACCTAAGTATGGTGAATCCATGATCATTTACAAACCATTTTATCAATAATAATAATAATAATTTATACCTCTTCATAACTATTCATAGTGTGTTTCACTTTAATGCTGGATCTTACTTAGTGAATACAATGGATTCCTTAGCATGTTGTCTTATTCTTTCATCCTATTTGTAGTTATAAAGCTTATTCTTACAAGAAATGTGAAGTGTTTTAGGTAATGTTAAGGATGATTGAGTTAGTATATTCACTAGTGTCATTCAAGGCCTCTTGTATATTCTTCCTAGATTTTCAAATTCATCTATAACTTCATAATGTAACATTAATGTGAGAAGATGTAGATTGAAGGAGTGTATATTTGGCTAATCCTTTGTTCTCAAGTGTAACATGTTGCTAGTTGCAAGTCATCAATATATTTAGTTTATCACCTCCCTTAGGATAATTTTATTTTATTTATCTCTCTCCCTTTCCCCCCTAAAAGTTTAGGTGTAGTTGTAATCCAAGGTGGTACATCAATGGAACTATTCCTACCTAGATATTCACCTCATCATTAGGTTACCCACAAGTCTAGAGGTGTTTCCATTATGCCACTTGTATGAGGAGAGCTTATACATCTACTAAAAGGGTTAAAATCTAAGTGATAATAGTTTTTGGCATGCCTGGTGGGACTCTTAATGTAAGAGGTTGAAATATTTTTGGTGTCATATTTTAACAATCAACCTTTAGAAGAACCCATCTAAGAATGAATGGTGACTTCAAAGTTATATCAGCCGGTCAAGTAGACCCAATTATCCTTTGAAGATTTTTGGTAACATTTTACATTGTGGTCTTTCTTTCAATGAGGTTTCATGGATAATTTTGCTGTTGATTTTTACTTTACACAAGTTGGTGAGGTATTTAAAGCTTATGGTAAACATAATCACAATTTTTATGATTCCTATTAGCCTTGTTGTGATTCTTACCATTTCCAACCCAATCATGATCCTAGTTAGCACTATAGATAGATTTTTCATGAGTTGTATTAGTATTATAACCAAACTCCTCAGTATCTTACTTGTCTTAGTCAACCTAACAACTTCTTATCTCAATCCATTTCCACATTAAAAAAAATCTTTTGAGGTATGATAAGTATATGTTAGAGCTTAATACACTAAGGGGACATAGTCAAGAGGTTCTTAGTAATTTCATTCATCAAGTGAGATAAGAATTAAATATGGTCAAGATAGAGTGGTAACCCATTAAGGGAGTGAATGAGAAAAGGCTCATAAGTGAGATGATAGATGTGAGTGGACTAGTTTCAACCTTGGAAGATAGGCTGAAATTTCATGAAAGGTAGCCTCACCAAACCTATCAGCCTTCATTTTTACTTCCACAAGGTTGATATCAATCCTAGATGGTTCTCACTCATGAAACAAATCAAGCTTATTAAATTCATCGATTTCCCAATTAGTTGGAGGAGAGAGTTGAAAAGATAAACCTTATTTTGAAGATAATATTGATAGGAAGATTGAGTTGGATAATATGAATATGTAGTATTCCATGTCATCAGCATAAGAAGTGAAATATAAGGCCTTATTTCCCTATCAAATTTCATTCCCACATAAATAATTGACCTCTAGATATGTGATTCCATGTTGGAGACAAGGTGGAGAATATAGAATAATATATTGGAGTCATCGGGAAAGAAATAAGAGAAAAGTCTTGATGAAGAGTGTGAAGTTGAGAAGGAGCTTGATCCTTTGGAAATCACTCCCACCCTTCCTCAAGAAAACTATTATCTTACATGTTAACCCTATTTTACTCCTCCTTATCATGAATAATCCTATTAAAATCAATAAATACCTCTCCAAGAGAACCTAGCCAAGTAAATTGAAGAGTTAGAGTCAAATGTGAAATTGCTAAGTCAAGGTCTGATGGAAAGTTTAGACCAAAAATAAGATCATGTGCCTAAGTACACCCCATCTACCCCTCCTAAAGAAAGTGTTCAATATGAATATAATATGAATGAATTTAATTTCAATTTGAAGGAAGATAACTAAGCTATCTTAGCCCAAGGTCTTCTTTCCATTTCTAACGAGCTTCCAAAAGAATCCCCTACATTTCACTCTCAATCTAATTTTGAGTTTTGTATGTCACCTCCACCAACTATTTCATCTTGTCCTCACCACATAACCATTTAAATTTATGGACATATGGTATGGGAACCTAAATAGGGGAATCTAGTTGATAAAAAATTAGAACTCTTTCTTAAATAAACTCTACCTCCTTAGCATCCTCATTGGACTAAGTCACATGACTTCAAGATGCCTAGTCTTGTAATCAAAATAAGGAGATGGAAGATTTTTCAGCCCTTGAGAATCAAAGTCCTGTTGTAGAGGTTGATATGAAACTTGAAATACCTCAAGAGGATACAAATTATAAATAATAAGAGGTGTCCTATGTTGAATCTTTAGATTGGGTTGACATGGAGGAATGTTTTACTTTTGCCAAAGAGGAAGAAATAGTCCATGGTTATTCCATCACTATGCAACATATCATGTATGGAAAATAAAAAGTTCCTAATCAGCCTAGGGATGACTTTTTTTTATAGTCATAGGAGTAGGTTATACTCCTCTTCAAGAAGGTTATGATATAGTAAACAATGGAGAGAGTAGCCTTTGTACTTAAATGAGTATGCAAAAAAAAACCAACCCTTCAAATATATCCTTGAAAGAGGAATATGCATTTTATGATGACATTTTTGAATTAATAAAAATGGGATATCATCCTATCAATTAGTTGAGAGAAACACATCAACTCTTGAAGGGGAGAAAAAGATCCTATTGGACTCAATCTTCTAAGGAACAATAAATCACTCCTCTTAAAGCCATGCCTACAAAGAAGATAATATTTTATTATGAGATGGACAGTGGGGAATAATATGATTATGTGTAAAATTTCAAGAGGAATATATCTACCTTGGATACCTATTTTAGGATGATCTATTTCAGATAAGATCAAGTGGAGTGCCAAGGAGTAGGTCTCATCTACAAAACATCTAATTCAAGGAGAAATATTATTAGCATTGTGACTCATCTATTGAAGAATAAGATCCAATTAATTTACCTTTTGATCCTATAAAGTATGTATTCTTATTTTCTAGTTATGCATAATTTTGTTTTCTAATTCCCCTAAGTGCTTTGAGCACATGTGTTTGTGTCTTGTTAGTATGCTTTATTTTGTGTGTGTCCTTTGATTTGTGTGCTTTAGTTAATTAATGTTCTTATATTGATCAAAGCCTATGGTAAAAGTTATATTTATTTTCTTTAATAGTTCAAATGAATCCCCAATCCCAATGGACTAATAAGGCTACTAGTCTAGTTAGTATAGTAGGCATACTACCCTAATGAGTCATCAATTTATTGACCAAATTTGACTTTTAGCTAAAATTAGGATCAATATATGTAAAAATTTTATATTAAATCATTTTAAGGGTCTGATACATATTTCAATAGGTGTTATATAGGTTAACTAATGTCATTTAATGTTATACTAGCATTGTACCTTAGTCATTTTAGTCATTTTAATCATTTTGAGGTAAAAAGGGGCATTTAATGAGTTATATAAATTATTTGGGAAGGGTGAAGGTTTATAAAAGCTATGTCATGTTACATGTGTCCTAAAATTCCTTAATAAACTATTGGTAATTGAAAGTGGTAGCTACTTCAGAAGAAAGAATAGTTTTCTTGGGAAAAGGGTGAATTTGGTACTTGTATGACCCATGGGGAAGTGTGCTATGTGGGATAAGATAATACAATTTCCTTTTAGATTTATAAATATTATTTTCACATTTTAAATTATCTTGAAGTTCCATTTTGTCCCAAAACCATTCTACTCCTTTTTCACCCTTCTAGGCACATAGAACTAGTCTTCAGGTTTATACTTGGTACAACCAAAAAAGTGGGTTTCAGATAAAATTACTTTGGGAGGTGAAATTAAAATAATATATATTCATTTAAATAAAAATATTTTTAATAATTATGGCCTAAAATTTATGAACCATCCTTATGAAGTTGATTGTGTTTGTTTCCTTGCTATTGTGTACACCCTATAGGTTTTGCTTTGGTTTAAGAAGTTACATAAAATATAGTTGATGATATGGTTTAAATATGATGTTTTATATCTTAAATAATTTTCCCATTTCTTGGTTTCATATTTGAAAGTGTTTAGACAATATGTGTAACTCAAATTGCAAGTGAAGACATTTTTCTGGTTACAAGCAGGTTTATTCTATTATCAATAATTTCATGCTTTGGAAATGGTTATAGGAGGTGAAAATAAGTTTATTATAATTTTTAAAATGTTATCTTTGTATATTTTCATTTATATCATCATTTTATAAAGTATCTTAATTATTTTCAACCAATTACCACACATACCGCTAGTTTGCCCTATGATTTTCATACACAGTCATCTAGGACCATGAAATAAGGATCTAAACATTAATATGGAGTACGAGATATGGTTTTATAATTTTAAATATCTTTAAGTTTTATTTTAACACCATGTATGGGTATTATTTTTTTGTGAAAGTATATCCTTTGAGTGTATTGACTATTTCAAGCTTACTTCCCATATGTAACTTAGAATGCTCATCTACAAGTGTTATCTTAATGGAACTAATCATGTTTAAAAGGATATTTTGAGATTATAAAGGTTATAATTCATGAAATAAGTATGTTTTGAATCATTTAAAAAGATAAAATCTCATATTAACCTCATAAACCATGCATCTTGCTAACTTGCTCATCCTTACTGCCTATATAGTGAAATACACACCTACAGGTGACTTGGTATATATATATATATATATATATATATATATATATATATATATATATATATATATATATATATATATATATATATATATATATATATATATATATATATATATATAAAGTATTGGACCTTTAGTTGAAATAAATAGATGTGAAATACCTAGATCATCCTCTAAAACATACTTCCTTCACAAACCAATTTATCAATTAGGTCTCCCATCTTGACAAGAACATGAATAAATTTAAATACACAAATATTCAGATCTCTATGAATCTTTATTTGATAACCATTTTGGCCCATTAAACCTATTAAAATTCATCATACCTCAAATCATAATGCAAACCACTTTTTTTAATCACATCCCAAAACCCTAGAATCTCAAAACAAATAGAGTCAACAAAACCTCCTTTTGGTCAACATCCACCTCTAAAACATCTTGTACACCTAAATACAACCATTACATAATTTTGGACCAAAATTTGAGACTCCATATATTTTTTAACATTGACTTCTCATAACCCATTTTTTGGCCTACTTGCCCTTAATCCAAAAACTGAGAAAATTGAGAGCACTCAAAAATATTCAATTTGACTTCTACTTACCTTTAGATCAAAAAATCACTTAAAACCTTATATAATAAGGTCAACATAAATTTATATGTAAAAACATTACCTTGAAAAATCCAAAACCCTCTTTTTCCACTTGAAAACCTTTAATTTAACCATGAAGAGTGACCATATATAGTCATCACATCACTTTGTCATCATCACAACATATATCTCATCTAAACATACCTTATCTAATTCAAAAACACTCATCTCTATCTATATAGAACCATGTAAATAACATCACATCAACACTTTCTTCTCCACAAGAAAGATGTCTCCTAAGTGTAGGTACAGAAACCCTACTTCACAATGTTCTGAAATAATGTTAAACTAGGAGTTTCCCATAAATCCTCAAATTACTTCTACTCCTTGGTCATCTGATACTTGTAGTTCTTCCTCTTCTTCTTCTTCTTAGGATTAATAAAAGTAATATTATCAACCTATACAACATTCCCCTTTTCTTCTAGAATTGGATTGACAATACATGGAGACAACAAATATTCATGACATACCTTTTCATCTAAAGAATCCACATTATAGTTTGAAACCTCATCACTAGTCATAAAAAATCAATGTTCTTTGCATGATACATGCTTAGCAACATTAGGATGTTCTCTTAGATCCATACCCACTTTATAACTAGCTTAAACCAATACCTTAGTCTTTTCCTTGAGTTTTCTCTCTTCATTCACAACATGAGTAGATAATGAGATTCCTTGGAACTCTTTAAATTATTAGCTTTCTCCACCATAACAAATAAATTTCTTGGACCTACAGTCTCATCATGACTCATACTTACCACCTTTGGCTTCCATTAGTTGACTTAATTTCTTCCTTTCACTCAAGGAGCTTGGATAAACCTATTCTAACTTATAGATCTTTGCTTTTAGAACCTAGCAATGTGACCTCTCTATTCACAATTATATCACACCATACCTTTTAAAAGAAACATTTTGGACAAAAACATGCAATGTGTCCCATGTCATGACAATTAAAGAACTTAATTATATTCATGCCTTTTAACTAATGATCCTCATCATATTTACATGCCAAACTCATTTCTAACAACTCTATTGCATTCTCTAGCCCTATGACTAAATTGATTACATGTGTAACAACAACCATTGATTCTTTCATACTTCAAGGCATTTAGCTATCTAATATGATTTATCTTTATTTTTATATAACCTTCATTCCTTATCTGATGATTGTCCTTGTTCACATTAATCTTCATCTTGTCTTGAGTTACATTCTTTTATTCTTCTTCATATCCAAGACCAGTTCATTCACTAGCATGCTTTTGACCACTCACAATATTGTCAAGATCACATGAAATTTTTTTAAATATCACAAATGTCTTTACCTTACTATAGATCTTTTATAACTCAAATTTCAAAGACTCATTTTAAAAAATATGCCTTGAGCATTATTCTTCTTTGGCCCTTAGACTTACCAACATAGATTCCAAATTAGAATTAAGAAACATGATATCACCATTATGATATGTAGAGTCTTCAACCAATCTTGCCTTAAACACACTGAATTGATACTCATCATCCTTGAGTTTATATTTCATCTTCTTATTGATCTTCTTCTCAATCTTTAGTTCTTCAAGAGCATTTATCAATGCAGTCTCATAATCTATCTCATATTCATCATTATTTTGAATCACTCTAGGTAGACTCTTAATGTGAGCAAATTCATTCATGAAACATGAATAAAAATTCATATTCAATATGACCATCATCTTCATGATCATATTTTGGGTCACTATCTTCATTCTCATCTGATGAGATGCAATCTTATTTGGTGTATAGACTCTTCTTATTCTTGAAGGAATTCTTCTTGTTGTTATACTTTTTATAATCCTTTCTTCGTGTAAGTCTTCTTGTCTTCATCTTTCCCTTTACTATGATCTTCATCAACATTCATCTCATGATTATGAGGACACTCATAATAAAAATGTTCTATCTATCCATAGTTCAAATATTTGAAGGATGGTTTACCCTTATAGTTCCCTGATCCTATGTTTAATTTCCTAGTAATAAAAATAATTAGTCCATCCTAATCAATGTCAAATATGTCATCCTCTTTGGGTTTCTTACCTTGGAACTTCTTCTTAGGCTTCATCTCTACATTGATTGTTGCTTTCATATTTGGTGGTATATCATTATTTAAGGTAGTAAGGGTGCCATGCAATTGATCCATCTTTAATTTAGTAAGATCATGAATTTATTCTATAGTAGATACTTTTGGAGTAAACTTGAGGGATACATACCTTAATACCTTTTATACTATAGTAGCATTTTCAATATTCTCTCTAAGACCTTTGATGATGTTCACAATTTCATCAACACTCTACAAAAAGGACGACATAGAATCTTCTTCCTTCATCTTGAGAATTTCAAATTACCTTGTGTGAGTCTACAAATTAGCAAGCTTGACCTTTGAATCTCCATCATAGATGATATAAATTTTGTCTCAAATTTATTTAGCAGATTTACAATGAATTACCTTGGTGAACTTAGTCTCTATAAGACCCCAAGTGATGGGATTCATTACCTTAGAAATACTGTCAAACAAAATCTTGTTTAAAACATTAGATGGAGTATTAGGAATAGCATAACCATCCACAACAGATTTTAATACATCAAACCCTAGGGACATAATGTATGTCTTCATTCTTGTATTTCAAAAACTATAATTAGATCCATTGAACATTAGTGCTTGATTAGTAGGGAAACCTCTTTAATGACTACCCATATTAAACCTTGGATCACCTTCAATATGTTAAGCCTTTACCAAAGGACTTTCTCTTATACCAATTGTTAAATTTACAATAAATAAGAGGGGGTGAATTAGTGAGACTTGAAAAACCAACTTTAATTTCAATCCTTACAACTTATTAATCGATTACCATAAGTGATCATGAAGCATAAACATCATTCATAGCAATAATCAAGAGAGATAATGCAAGATCAATCACATAATACATGAAATATGTGGGAAACCCTCTTGGGGGAGAAAACCCACTAGAAAATATAATTCAAATACTATCCTATAATAACAAGAACCAATTTAGACCAGTTGTAACTAATCAAGGAACTATGATCCCTTATTTTAGTGAGACTGTAATCCCACAAGGAGCTACCACACCTTTCTACCTAGACTATTACAACAACTAGACCTTTAACAATTTTCAACTTGTAAGGATGTTATAACCCCTTAAAATTCTAAGTTGTAGAAAAAACACCTATGAATAAATCCACCTTTTTAATCATGTCTTCAACACCTAGTGATGGTCCTCTGATTATCACTCTTCTTCTTCTCTCATACTCAAATAACAATAGAAATATTATGCCAATAGAATTATGACCTACAAGTGATAAAAATAGTTCTTATTCTATTATAATATTCAATCATCTACAATTCACCCACCCTTTCCTTTTATTCACAACCCTATACTCTTATATACAAAATTCACACACTAGTCTCTCTCAAGTCTAGAAACCAACACATTTGGTTTTGCTATATATAGATAATTTATGATTATAAACAACTTGTTCAGACATTAGGCATGTCTTAACCCTTAATACATATATAATATGAATACATAGATCAATAAAATATTCATAGGTTAGCCATAACATATATGGGTCATCCTTAAACAACTACACCTTTTAATTAGGCCTTTGTATATTTTATATGTCTCATAGAGACCTATTCACTGATTTAACACTTATTCCAACAAATAAATAACACAAGACCACTTATAAATGCATATGTACACTCTACGTGACCCCTTAATCATCCTAAAATTCTTACAATCATCATTTCACTCTTTTGTGCAAACTCAATCAATTCAAATAATAACCTTGTTCATAGGGACACCATTAATGAATACATAGTCAACTTATTAATCATTGTTTATACTCAAGATATATTGATAAAAAATCCAAAACTCACATATATGAACCTCATGGAGTTTAAATATTCTCTAATATCTTAGTCAATATTAAACATCAAAACAACAATAATACAAGCTCAAACAATCTTCCTAGGTTACTTGTATAATACACATGAATTAATATTCAAATTTGACCTTCATAAATATGTTTTTACACACTTTAAGATATTAAAATATATAATTATAAATTATCCATGGAGTCTTGTACAAGTCTAACTTTTACACCATGAGAAAATTCAGCCTAGATCAAAAGATATAGCCAAAAAATAGAGCATTGGTTTTACCTTTACAAATTTAAATATTCAAATACAAATGGTCACATTTAAAATTTTGAAAAAATGATCATATATATTTCTCTCCCTAATTATATTAATAATTCACCATAAATATTATCTAAAATTTAATGCATAGTGTACCAAATCTAAATGTTAAACGTTGAACATGTTGACTTCATCTCGTGCAATCTAGAAACTTTGACTGAACATGCTTTGTTGATCTTTTGTATGTAGCTCAATCTTTAAAAATTCTATACAACTATCAATTTAACCAATTTAATTCTACTCAACCCCTTAGATCAATCTGTATAAATTCTCATAAGCCATTGGATCTTCACTTGGTCCTGATCTTTATCTCTTGAAAAATTGACTAATAATGGGAACCTTTGTAATTTATCTAAGAAGCCAATTTTAAACCTCAATAAATTTTACCTCACTCACTCACATGTTATAAAATTTGGAATATATGATATCCTCACACATTATAATCCAACCATATGTCAAAATTCTCTTAAATCTTTTGCATTTATGAGATATAATTCCACAAAAATGCTCCCTCATATTTTTCTACCACAGAGCCAACTATGTCAAAAACTTGTCTAGAAGGCCAACTTTGAATAGGCATAAATTTTGATGTACTTTTGTGGATGATCTAAAATTAAGTTTAAATAAACTAGGGACAAAAATAAATAAACCCATATGACCAAGTTATCCTAAAATATCTACACATGTGAGATATGCCATCACCAAACTACTTACTCGGATCTTTCTTGCTTTATGCAAATTTGGTTATGTATGGAAAAAACTATCAAACTACTTGATAGATCAACTTTTAACATGAATATATTTTGGTGCTCTTTGTCACATAACCTAATATTTAGTGTATAAGATATAAGCACAATATTAGATAAACACATGTGACCATTTCCTCCTAACACATTCATTTATGTGAATGGTGACATCATAAACATGCTTACTTGGCTCTATTTGAACATAAAAAACACTATCAAAATCCTTAGGAGCCCAAATTTGTACCCATTTATCTTTTATTTCACTTAGGCACATGACCTAAGACCTATACCATAGCAAATTGGGACTAATGTTATCAAAACCATATGACCAACTCCCCTTAACTCGTCCACACATGGTAATTATGAAATCAAAAAACTACCCATTCAAATTTTTTGATACTAGACCCAAAATCTCTAGATCACAAGAATGACCAAAGAGATAGAAACTAGTCATGCACACAAGCACCTTAATCATATAAAACATCTTATAGGGCTTCTTTCAAATCTTAAAATAACCATACCTATCCCTGAACATCTATAACCAAGACAAAATAGAAGATCAACCAAGCCACCTTCAAGCATACTTGGGACAAGCACATTGCACACTTTGTCATTGTCACTTAGACTATGAAGGCACTTCATCCACTCACCAAGACACTTATATTACACCACAATTACAAATATCCAATAATATCTTTGGATTCTCCATTTATTGGATCAAAGGTGATGAAATTGGCATTGATATTAAAAAATTTCATGATCTGTAATAGAATTAGGCTCAATATAACTTGGAAATTTTGTCTCGCATAATTCCTCATATAGGATATCATTATAAAAATTAGACTATTTTATTAGATCAAGGATTTAAACCTTATCATTTGTATTTATGA
Source organism: Torreya grandis (assembly GCA_037957365.1). Classification (NCBI taxonomy): domain Eukaryota; kingdom Viridiplantae; phylum Streptophyta; class Pinopsida; order Cupressales; family Taxaceae; genus Torreya; species Torreya grandis. Next base: position 1,011,553 of record JARHVA010002327.1, read on the forward strand.
ATTGGTCAATAATTTCATCTCTCTTATATTTTATTACAATCTTATATTTAAGAGGCACTTGTTATATATTAACATGTGGTGGAATTGGTGGCACAACCTTATCTCTTCTAGTAGTAATAGCATGGATCATGGAATCCAATATAATCCTTAAGAAAATAATGTGTGTGGGATGGTAGCCATCATTCAAATAATATTTATGCATAAAAAATGGTTTAGAACATACATGTTGGTGTCTAAATATTGGATCTATAACATTGTAAAACAAATTTTGAAGAGATATATAGTGTTGTTTTTGCTTTAAAACCCTCTCATTATTGGCATGAATTTGATTAATATATTTTATAAGGAAAATAATGTAGTGAAACATATCAATAATTAAAAATAAGAACCCAAAATGGGTGATAGATTCATCCATGTTGCACATCTTATATAGTAAATAGGGATCAACAATAAAAATATATTAAAAAACCCTAATTAACATAGGGTTTGGATTTCAACTATTGGGTTAATAAAAAATTCAAATCCAAAAATTATACATTGGGTTATCTAGGGTTAAAAGGGATATATATATATAACTTAAGGTACATAGGTGACAAAATATGTCTATAGTAGATCAATTAGATGCTAAAATCATATATAACATAAGATATATTCATTAAATAGAGATAGGCTAAATATAGAAAGTACAAGTATGATAGACACGGAAATGAAAACTAAGTAATATAATTATCTAGTTGTGATTATTACTTACTTATAGATATATAACAAGTAGGAATCATACTAGAAGATGATTCTATAACAATCACCAAATTCTAGATTAAGTGCCTTTGGAATTGCGAACACTAGCATCAAACAAGGATGGATATATTGACCCTACTATACAAACATGATGTAGGCATCTTCTATAAAATACATAATTTAAAATTATGTGACCACATATATGCTTATGGGTTTGTCTTCACCTTTATTATGGTGTATTAATATCTGAGTCATGGACTTCCATTCTTCATCAAATTTTAAAACCATATTTTTTCATCTTTATAGTGACCATAAGGGAAAATGGGTTAGTGGGCACATGGTGTCAATATGACCACCAATATATATATATCAATGATTATTTCCTACATATCCAGTACTAAAAAGAGGGCCCTAGGGTGATGTGGTTCTCCCCTGAATGTTGTCTTGTGTGTGAATCATGTAATATAAGGAAAAATAAGTACAAAAATGACCTAGCTTGTAACTTGGAAAATATATGTCTTGGGCTACTCCTTTAGTCATTTATACCAATGCATGTCTTGTATTTATGAATTATATGAGAATATAATTAAATGGGGATGCTTTGCATTATCGTGTTCTTGATTGAATTCTTTTGATAGGTTTTTTTAGGATATGCTACGTGAAAAATGAATGAGAGTTGATATTGTATTTATATTAATCACTTTGGAGAAGTAACTCACATTAAAGAACTTAAGCTCACCATTAGGATACTTTTCATTTTAAAATAAGATTACTTTAGGTAACTAGACACTTTCATTAGATTAGGACACCTATGTTAATGTAGGTGTCTACCTGAGATGCTAGTTTCTAGGGAACATGAAAGTAGGTATAGATTCAAAAGTTGTAGAAGTGGAAGATATGTAGGTTTTAATAATTCTAAGAAAATTATAAGGTATGGGTCATCAACATAGAAATAAGTAAACCAATAGGTAGGACAAGGGGAACAATATAGAGTAGATGTGAGAATTTTAAAAGTGGGAAAGATCAAGAATTGAGAGGAATAACCAAGGTCTATGTTTGTGAAGTGTGCAATACTAAATTGTTATACAATACATAAATATCATCTACATGTGGTTAATTACTTTATTTTAGCTTAATTTCTATTTATTTTTATTTTATATTTATAATGTCATAATTTTTAAAGATTTTTAACTATGATGGTAGTTACCTCCATTCACATATTGTATTTACTTTTTATTTTTAATTTCCAAACTAACATAATATATCAGATTAGGGAAATAAACTCAACTAGTTTATTGTTTTCCCATCCTTATTTATTTACCACCATTTTGAACTTTATTATACAATTGATTTTATTTGTATCCAGTTTAATTATTTATTTCTATATATTTAATTCTTTCATTTGTGTTTTGAATTTTTCTTATTTTCCTCAATTTGTTTTAAATTTTTGTTTCTACACATCTAATTTATTTATTTTTTTAACTATTTTTATGTTTTTTGATTGTTTCCTAATCTTTTTTGTCTTGTTCTATTTTTTTCAATATTTCCCCCCTTTTATCCCATTTTTTATTCTCTTACACTATTATTATATTAACTCTTTTCCATAATAGTGTACTAGGTGTTTGACATGATCAAAAATGATTTACTTAGACATCTCGAATATGATACCACAATCCTCACTCAACTCACCCAACTAGAAGGATAATACCTACCTAGTGAGGAAAACATGATCAATGCACATTTAATTAGATATTTGGAATAAGATACCATAATAACCTCACTAGAATCACCTTATTATAAAGATAATGTCACCCATTGATTTCTTTTACTATGTTTCACTACAGAGTACTGAAGTTGTCTATGGTGTAGAGTTTCAATCCAGATCCATTCAAGAACAATTTTATGAGTGTGTATGCAAGTTTTATAAATTTTATTTATCCTAACTATAATATATCCTCAACTATGTATGGTTCAATACATCGTAACTTTAACTTTCCTAGATTTTTATATTTTATATTATATAGTAGGATTTCATCTTCTACCTAAAACTCCTTAACCTTAATATGTCTATCACGGAAAGATTATTTCCATATTTACTCTTGAGTTTGGTTATATTATTCCATGAATCTTTTATTATCCAATTTTATATTTATACCAATATATTCTAAAAAAATACTTCTCATTCATTAGAAATTTCAAAATAATTCTCAAACTCGATAGTATCTACTCCACTAGTACTATTACTTCTAACCCAAATACTAACTAAAATTGTTAGTACATAGTTAGAATGTGATAGGTAGTTCAACATGGCCATAATATTTTTAGTATATTATTATCCCAATCTCCAACCTTTGTATTACAAACTTTTTATCGATACCTTCTCTAATACCTTATAAAATGCCTCAACAGTGCAATTTTATTGAGGATGGCAAGGAGTACTCCTATTATACTAGATGAAATAGTGTTTAAATATTCTTGTAATTATATTATTGATGAAATTATTACCTTTATAAATCATTATGATTAATTTCCATCTAGAACATGTGATTATAGTAACATACATGAATTTTGCGATAGTGTTTCTTGTATAATCATTTGTGGGCATTTATTTTTCCCATCTTTATAATTATAAAATTTTGGTAATAATAAACATAACATTATTTTTCTTTGTTTTAGTTTAATTGGACCAATAAAATAAATTTCCCATTTCTTAAATGTGTATATATATATATATTACATTGGGTGAAGTGGCATCTCATCTATGGCATTTGGTTTGATGACGATTTTACATATGTCAAAATTCCTTGCATATTAATGTGTATATTTGAAGAGTGTTTGATACCATAGGCCTGAAAGCTTTATTTTATTATGTGTACTCTCTCTATAGTTGTGTCCTAAAACATCATTAAGGGATTCTCTTAATATGTTATTTTCTCATTTGGTAAGGCTACTCACCACAACACTTCATATACTCCTTTCTTATCAAATTATCACTCATTTAGTATAAAGGTACAAGTTAGATCATTAATATTTTTATTTTTAATAATTTATACTTTTTTGAAAAAACTCCATTGGAAATATTTTGTGTAATATTGTCCATGTCTTTGGGAATGGCTTCCACACTAAAGAGCTGAGATAATAGATAATAAGTATTTTTATTTGCCTTTTTGGGTTTGACTTTAGTCCTAAAATCAAATTATTGGAATAATTTTAACCAATTTTAAATTTTATCTTTTCTAATTGGTTTTTAATTCAAATATTTGAATATCTCTCAATCTATAAAGAATACAAATGGGGTTGATAATAATTAATTTTTAATGTGGGTTTTATGCACACCATATAACCTTATGAGGTAGCCTCTAATGCTTTAGGATTGGTAAAGAAAGGTTCATTCCAAATAAATATTTTTATTGTATTGGTTTTTGTAAACAACCTACTAGTGTAATAGTAGTGAGTGGAGGAACTATCTACCTTGGATGGTTTAGATATGGTATGGATATAGATATAATTGAGATAGGAAGATTTATTATGGATCTAATCGAATATGTTCCTGACCAAAATAAACTCAAACAGAGAGAAATTTAGGGTAGGAAATATAGTCTATGCACCAAACAAAATGAAATCTTTTAAAACTAGTTCTATAACTAGGAGTTGGATGAACACTCAGGAACTAGTGTCTATTGTAAGCTAATATAATCATACCAAAAATAAAACACAATTAATATTCTAAGAGAATAATAACATAATAAAACTTAACATATAAAATTAAATTTTGTTGCCTCTATTAGATTACAATTACACATCTACAAAATGAGATTATGATTATTAAAGGTAATAAAATTAGCAATAACTCAATATCAATAACCATATTAACAACTAATACTAATGAAAAATCAAAATATTAGAATAATAATATTTAAACATCAAGACCAACTACAAAATAATCTCAAAAAATTACATATTATTAATAATAGCTAAAATTCTCCTCCCTTTGGGACTGGGAGGATATAAGTATATTTAATCTTTGGATGTGGATGCCTCATCTCTAAATAAAAATATGAGTTTACATCTCTAAAAATATAACTGGGTATCAAAAATATGAGAATGGCATGCATGTTTACAATTTTATTATAAATAATCATTTTACATAAAGACTTTTAAAAATACCAACATCCCAAAATAAATTTTTTTTCTAATTATAACAAGCACTCGTGTAAAAATCTATGTATGATGTGGAAGATATGAAAGGTGGGATTTACATGCTCACTAATTTGGATGAGACTAAAAATTTAACTTTACTTACAACTAAGGTGCACATATCCTAGCCCTATTTGTGTTTTCACAATTGTATACATAGAAGACTAATACTTAGTTCTTTAAAGGGGTGTTTTTGGTACTCTTATTATTTAATTTGATTATTTTTCCATGTCAATTTGTAAATACAAGGAACAACTATCCTAAAAGTAAATAACAATAGCCTTAAAATAGATCAAAGAACTTTTGAACCAGCTTTGGAAGCCTATACATCAACTTCTAGTGTGTAGTTAATGTATATTTAACCTACATATTATGTGTCTCTTTCCCTATAATGATGTATTTAGAAAAATTCACTAGTTGCATGATATCTTCATTGGTTATATAAATTGTTGTCACAATTTTTACTTGGAAGCTATCAGTTACAACTCAAAAGAGGTTATAAAAAATATGCATAAGAACTAACTACCTGAGATGAGTGCTTAATTTGATGACCATAATATATTTCAGAATGGAGAAATCTTCTCTTTGTTAACTTTTAAAATGCATCACTAAATTATTAATCTCTTGATACTAGTCAAGTTATCCCTCTTGATGACCATGTAATTCTAGGCCCATGCAATATTTGGTGTTGTTATTAGGATAAAATTAGTGTATGATTTATCCTTGTTTATTTGATAAAAAAATGGATTTTAACATATATATCATTCATTTTATTTAATAATTAAATTATATCCCCCACTTATCTGGGATGTAGCCTTTGTAGACCTTATTACTTATTTCAGATCATGTTTTCTATTATAGATATTTGAGACATTAATCGGTGGATTGTGTGTTAATCATTGGTGGATATGTTATTTATATTTTATCTATAATATTCTAAGATGATTTGTTAACATATATATCTATTTTTTAATCTATTGAATTATGTTGATTATCATTAATTTATATAGATTTCATACATTCAATAGTTTTTATGGTTATATGTTAATTATTATCTTGATATGGGCTAACTACTAGTTTGTTTGATGAGTTAAATGCAGGGTATTTTCATCCTCATTGATAGAGTGGAGGGGGGGGTATCGTTAGATATTGAGTAGATATATATAATGGGGATTAATAAAGAGAGATGAAATGGACTTATGCACACACCAATATTTTCTATTTCGAATGAAATCTATGACGCTTCCATTTAATTCTTCAAACATTATTTTATTTTATTTCATAACTTGAAAATGTGTTTTAATTTACTATGCTATATGATGTTTTCCATTTCATTACTATTATATAAACATATGTGTATCAACTAGTTTATTAATTATATATTGTTGGTTGATCAAATCATGCATATCCATCTAGTTATCTATTTGATATAAGCTATATCAGGTTAGGACATCTATTTATATAATTGGTTACATATGTAAACTTTTATAAATTTCTAATTTACTTTGGGTTTCAAGTATTTCTTGTCTTATTCTTGATTTTGAAAGGTGGAACCATTTTATTGGTAAGGCATAGGTTCCTGTAGAAGTAAAATTACATAGAAGCATGTTTGGAATTTAATGCATTAAATAAGAAATGAAAGTAAAATAATCCTTAGGTAAAATTTTTGGTTTTTATTTCAAAGTTGTGTCTTGGTATGTTTTTGTGTTCGAATAAAATATATGATGGTGTGGAAGCTTTAAGAAATTTTGATCACTAGTTGATTTAACAAAGGGTAAAGTGCTTCGAATTAGGTTTTAGTTGTCATTATAATTTAGGGTTGACCTTATTATGGAGGTTATAAATAAATTGGTCATCAAACTCACATGTAGAGAAATGAACTACAAGTTGAACTAAAGTGGGGGAGTGATGCAGTTACATAAACAATGTTACATGAGGTTTAGAGGGTGAAATAATAAGGGGTCCTATGGAATTCATACTGAACATGCATGGGCTGGGCTATATTATAAATAATAATTATGGTGAGATAAAATAAAAGGACATAGTAAAAAGAAGTAAGAGGAAGCTCAACATAAATGAGAAATTTACTATAGGCCTTATTTTAATGTCCAAGTTAGTTTTCTCTTTAATTTATGAATAATTATATAATGAATATTATTAGTTTTATGTTTAATAGTTTATGTGTAATATTTTAAAGAACCTTATTTATAAACATTTAAATGCTAGGGTTATAAGCCTAAGGATGGAATTTGATTCCATCCTATAGCCTATGAAACTAATATCTAAACATGTAACTATTTAAAAAATATGTGTACTTTATGTTGATTCATGAAAACTATAGATTTTTTTAGAAATCGCAGTTCTTGTTTTAAGATTTGTATGAATTAAATATTTCTCTAGTTTAAAACTTGCATATTATAAAATTTGGGCACTCACCTACAAAAAAATAAGTAATTATCTCTCTGAAATCCTTTATTTTTATCAATTGAGGAAACTGTATATCCTATTACATTCATTTAATAGTTAAACCATGCCATATTAAATCATAACTAAAGTTATATTGTAAAATTTAGTTGTTGTATTATTAGTTACTCAAACCCTAGCTAGATTTTTGGTACTATTTGAGGTATTGTAAGGGATGAAAATGAATAAATGTTTGGAAACCTATGTAGTTGTGTTTATGTGTTCACATATATATTTACACACAAACACACATGTACATGTACATGCACATGCGCGCGCGTGCGCGCCCACACACACACACACACACACACACACACACACACACACACACACACGAATATATTTATTTATACATTAATACTTGGAAAATTCTTGAATGAATAATGATTAATTTTGGTTCTATTTGTAATATTGGTGAAACCCTATCTTGATAATATCTCTTGGTAAAATATTTTTGGGTATGGATGAGAAAGATTCCTATGAAAAATATGGTTTAATGGATAATTCTACCTGAATAATAAGTTTTATATTGAATCTAATTCTTTAATATTAAGTTTTAAGTTTATTTTCAATCTGTTTTCTAGACAAATAGACATAGGTAGGAATAAAAATGAACCCTATACAATAAGTTAGATCAAGAAATGTTAATCTAATATTATGTGGCTATGTAGTTTAAAATTATAATGAGAGATTGAGTTTAATTATACATAGTTAGAACAATTATGTTTAATAATTACCTTCTTATAAGTATTTTTAGCCAAATATATAATATATCGGTTCCTATTATGAGCTATGAGTAATGAGTATCTATATAGATAATAAATCATGTGTCCATTCAAACTTGACCTAATACTAAGTGAAAAGGAGTTTATCCAAATTTGTGTATTGATAGTATGGTTGTCTTCATAGTAAACATGAGATAAATTTATGAAGGAAACTCATAGATTCAAATGTAATTTTACATAAGATAAAGATGTGTGTTATTTATTGTAAAGAAAAAACAACATGGGATCACTACTTGGAATTTATAATATATAGGATGGTTGAGTTAGGTGGACTAAGGAAACATGAAATAATATAAATAGTAAATATTGTATTCATAAATGCATTATTTTTACATTCATTATGATTAAAAATATTCTATTGATAATTTTATGGACTTCATGAGAATTTCATGTTGGCTGTAGATTAGTATATGTTATATTTAATGACATTATAATATAATGATATGTTAAGATGAAAGCATAAAATAGATTGATTTCTTGTTTTAGTTGTCATGAAATAAATTTATTTACAGTTATTTTATTCTTAACTTATAATTATTACATCATTTTTTAGCTTCATGATATTATACTAGTCTGCTCTTGAACCTTTTTATTTAGATTGTAAGGGATCTAAGGTGGACTATAGATTAGTATCAGATGTACTTATTGGCATTATAATAGAAGGATATATTTGGATAAAATTAGAGAATGAATTTATTTTTGTTCTATCATAATAAAGATATCTACTATGGAATTAGTTGGATTCATGATTTATGATTGCTTACATCGTTCACTTTTCCATACTAAATATTGCTCTACATTTGAATATTTAATTTTATGGTATGTATGGATAACATGAGATACATATATGAGTATTATAGTGGGTAACTAATATAAATATATATTGATTCAATAACAAAAAGTACTATGTGAGTGAAAATGACACCAGTTATTAAATCTATATTATATAATGAAAACTTTGGTCAAAGTAAAGTTATAGGTGATACATTGAATTTTCAATGTAATTCTAGATTACATGCATTTATTAATATCATTTATATAAATGAATGGATTCCATGGTCTATTTAATTCTTGTATATAATAGTGTTAGTGCATATATGAATTTTGGTTATTTTTTGATGTTTGCGTTATTCTTATCTACCCCTCCCAGAAGGGTAGGGCCTCTCTTAGAAGGGAGGTGTGTGGGATATTATTGGTTTGTGGTTGGAGGTAAAGCACTTGGATGATACTCTCCTTTGTTTCTTGATTTGAACAAATGAAAATACATTCAAACTATGTTATGATTCAAGGAGATGTTTTATGTATCTCATTATGTACTTTTGTACTTATTGATCTATATATTTGACATTATACATTATTGTATTTTATTTTGTAGGCATATTAAAAATAGAAGTTACTATGTATTTTTATAATATTCTAAAAATGTAAGCAATATTGGTTATAAACATAATTATTTCTGATTTATGGATTATATGAGCAATGGATTACTTGTTTCATTCTTTTTGTATATGATGAATACTTTTTGAGCTTATTGACTAGTTTACTTCTTGAGTACTAAATGAGTTATTTTTCCAGTGGGCTAATTGACTGTATCATATAATGCTTAGAATTTTTTTTTCATGTTGTAAATAGTTGATTGAAATTAATATAAACATAAATATTACAATAATAATAAAAAATATATTGTGTATTTATTAGTTAACCTAATGTGGTTCAACATTGTGGTATTAGAGCTTAAGGTTTGGCTCTCAGACCTAGTGAGGCGACTAATATATTTTTTGTTATCTCTATATATAGAGAGGGTAATGGTGTGAGGTAGATAAATTGGTGAGGGTCCTAATGTTATCCCTCAACTTGATCCAAAGCAACTATTAGTAGAACAAGCTACAAAACTTGATCAGGTTCTCATTATTATGAACAAGAATCAAAACCTTATAGAAATAATTGACCCATAGGTTCATGGACTAGAATAGAAAAATGAAAACAAAAAGTGATTGAAAAACACCTTGCTAAACAAGATTTTCTTCAAGACCAAAAACATGAGGAAGTGCACCAAGATGCTAGAGATCTAGTAGCTATACAAATAACATAAGACATGAATAAGGTAAATCCACCCAAATTTGATGGTAGATTTTTGGGTGATGGAATTGAAGCTTGGATAAAAGATATGAAAAATTACTTTGAAATTTTAAATTACTCTGAAATCACTAAGGTTTTGTGGGAAACTTACCAATTATCTAGTAAAGCACAAATTTGGTGGGATAAAAAAAGTTGGAAATGAATCTAGATTCTACTACCACCATATGGGAGAAATTTGTGACTCTTTTAAGAGCATGATGGTTACCTCAAATTTATTTTGATTAAAAGTGGACATATTTTTATAACTTAAGCAAATGATAAATTATAATGAATGAGTACTTGGATCAGTTTACAAAGCTCTTGACATATGTTTCATAATACCTAAAAGACAAATGTTTCCATATTAATAAGTTCATTATGGGTATAAACCCAAAATTATATGTGAATCAGATTGCATGGACCATCCACTATTTATCATGTGTTTAAAAAGGATATACATCAATAACATAAACTAAATCACTAGCATAGGCCCGAGAGAAGTATGATAATTTTTTTGATAGTTTAAATACAACTTTCAAGAATAAAAACTAGAAATATAATGAAAATTCCAAGAACTAGTTAAAAAATCAAAACACAATGTTTGGTAATACTTTTGGGAATAAAAAACCAGAGGTAATCTAAAATAAAGATTTAAGGGTGTAAATCAGGGTGAGAGGAAATGACCTCAAGGAGGATGTTTTACTTATAGGGGAGTGTCCTAACCACATTTTTATAAACTTAAACAACTAATATGGAATAAAGTTTCAACCAGAGTTTAATATGAAAACATGTAATGAGATCCATAACTATGTTATAGCCAAAACATGAAATAGACCAAGTACATAACTCATCAATGACTTCTTTAAGAAGAATGCTAACCACTTATCATTAAGATAGAAGTGGGTCAGTGTGTTAATATCCACTCACCTCTATTTGGTTACTTTATTGTGGCCTTCCTAGTAGACTCATCTCTAACTTATGCCCTTACTTGCGTACCTACTTAGGATATAGAACAACTAGTACCTCATGTGATAATTTGACAATTTTTTTAAAAATAGTTGTAAAGTGAGAATATATTCAACAAAATAATCATTATACTAAGATTGATTAAGAAATAACTATCAAATCACATGAAATAGAAAAAGATAAAGGGAAAATGACTATTTATAAAAATAACGTAAAGTATTAGAACACATTTTCATTTTACAAGAAAATAAAGTTATGATTTTTTACATGAATTCATTTAGGAAATGAGAAAGCTTCATGGGATGTTTAAAACACCATATTTATGTCTTATTTAGGAGGAGATTACAATTATACAAGTAGGATATACACACATGATAAAGAATGCCTAAGGATGTGCAATTGGCTTAAGCTTAGACTAACATTTCTAATTATTACTAATATGAGTATTGTAGGAGTTCAATGGACCCGATACATATTTATAGTCTCATGGACTAATTGAACTGATACTAAGTCTTGATTTTAATCTTGTTCTTAAATATTTAAACATTTGTCTTAGATTCAAGACCATAACCTAAGCATATTTTAATTGCTTAATTTAAGATTAGAACTTATTTGATCTTAGATTTAACAATATATTCCTTATTATAACTTAATAATATAATTCCAATAACTTCCTTTATGATATAAGGATATGAATTAATTTGTTAAATATTCCCATGGCTAGTTATAAACATGCATCATTTTATCCTCAATCACAATAAGCCTTGGATAGGAATAAGCATAGTCTTTTTAAAACCTTCCATCAATTATCTTATTTATAATTTACTTACAACATATGTATAGGATTTATCTAATCTTATTCTAATTCAATTTCAATGAGTTTTAAGGAGCTTCCAATAACAATCCACTACATTTAATAGTGATTAATAATTTCAAAATTAAATGATTGTCTTCTACTTAGACCTTTAGAAACTTTATACAATTTTATTTAATTAATTATCCCATGTTAATATTTATCAAAAAATTGACCAATAATAAAAACTCATGCAAAGTCATTATGATGAATATAATCTCTTTGAATTCACCAAAGTATAAACACAAGGATTTCATTATATTAATCCATATACTTATCATTTAAAGATATTACTGAAGTCTAAAACAACTCTCATTACTTAAATCACGTATCAAACAATTTTTAGTTAGACTAATATAATTTGTAAAGACCTTAATAACATAACTTATAAGCTAGACTAAAATAATGTATTACAATACTTCACACAAGTGAACTTATTAAAGGAATAACATCAATTAGGTTTTATAAGCTTAAGGTTAATTCTATGGGAAGCATTCAAAGTAACTTAACTTCTTAAATTACTCTTTGAGATGAAATCATAACATACTAATATTACATTCCAATTCCAAAACACTCAATGTATTAAAATAATCATATAAAAATAATAATTAATTTTCACAACTGGGTTCTAAGACAATTATTTACATCCTCAAATAACCTATCAATTCAATACCACAAACCCAAAAGTGAACAAGTACAAGAAAATAAATGAATACATTTCTAGGTTATAAGTAAATTGGGAACAAATAAAATATAGCAACTAGAATGCCATATATTTTTAAACCTTATTATAGATCCACTTATTTCAAAATAAGAGATTAACTCATAGTAAATGATAAAATCACATATATATGTTCTTCTATCAAATGTATTAATGAATCCATGTATTCCTATATAAAAATAATATTACAAATAATACATGTATAATCAAATGATCAAATATAATCATATCCATATATGAAACTTACAAGAATTATCTGAATATAAAAGATAAACATAACATTGTTTGTATCAAATACAATCACAATGAATCACATATATAATGAGTAAAACATACTACATAATCATGTTAATTCATATATAACTAATTATCAAAATTCAAGATAAAGAGGATGTGAATCAAAATTATTCACATGCAAACCAATGAATCTAAACTCATCTCGATAGTCCTAATGAGCCCAACCATAAGTTGCCCTAGACCACCCCAACCATTAGTTGGATATGGATCAGGACAACATCGAAATACTGGAGAGAGGACAACCAAAAAAATTGAGTTTGACAACTTATAAACAAAGGAACAATAGATATAAAACAAACCATACAATCTACCTACCAAGACCGATTAGCTTGATACCTAACTATGAATTCAACTCATTTGTTGAGCTTCTCAATTTATGAGACATATTCTATTTGAGAATATAATATGGTTTATAAATACTTATGCCATAAATTTATCTAATAGTCATATTCACATACTAATTTAATGAATGTTATTGAGTTAAATTAAAATTTCTAAAAATAAGACAAAAATTACATCCAACTAAAAATGATAAACTAAAACTTATGTAAATTTATGTGTCATATTTTGACCAGAATAGACTTTAGAAAGATTTAATATAAACTTTAATGATTTAGCATAATCATAACAAACAAAATAATAAACTGATAATGGTTTTAAAATTTAAGTCAACTTTAATAATCTAAAGTAATTCCAACATCATTACCATAATTACGCCAATAATTCCCAATAGGTTTTTTACAAACCCAAGTCAACAAAATAATGACCAAATAATAAAATAAAAGTCAAACATAATCATGCAGAGTAATAATAATAATAATAATAATAATAATAATAATAATAATAATAATAATTATTATTATTATTATTATTATTATTATTATTTACTATTACTATTACTATTACTATTACTATTACTATTACATTACTATTACTATTACTATTACTATTACTATTACTATTACTATTAATATTATTATTATTATTATATTTATTTATTTATTTTTTCATAAAATCTCTAATGTCTATTTCAAACCCCACGGAGACTCAAAACATCATTTCCCCTAAATGTATGGCTATGGGTTCAAAATAACCAATAGGCTAAAATAAATAAACCATTATTATTTTATTAACCTAAATGTATCTCAGTTAGGTTTTTTATTTTAAATATAAAACCAAATTATAAACTCAACATAGTTGATACAATAGCTAGCCATAGCCATTATCATGATGACATCTTAAAACAATAACCATAGTTAGGGTTTTAAATATATAAAAAGAAAATTGACAACACATAATCAATATATACATAATTGTGTCCATTATCGAAATGACTTAACAGTGTTAATAAACCCTAGCGACCGAACAAACAACATATATGCATAAAATATATGTCCACACAACCATATACATAGAATGAAATGTATATATATTTATAACACATACACATTATATATATCCATAAAAATCCATGTCTGAGGCATTTATGGATACTATGTATCATATAGGAAATAAAAATCATCAACCTTAGTTTGAGTTTTATCAATAAACACTATAATATAGCTAGAATCCAATGTTAGTGTTTATGTCTAAAAACCATAACCTAGTTCACCATTAAAAAACACATTTAAATGTACACATAAAATTGTAAAAACACTACTTAATTGTAATCTAGAATTTGACCATAGAATATTTTTTTCTTCTCTTCATGTCTCCCAAATTTCTATGTAAAACTAGCATTAAAAAAAATCCACATGCCTCTAACAAAACTAGTCAAACAATATATGATAAAACAAACTTAGTTAAATCTAATAAACTCCCACATGGATGATAAGATTAATAGTTCAACTATAGTTCAAGATCCCAAAAAACATCATCCAAGAACTACATTACATTCTTCTTGGCCACCATGCTAAAATTTTTGACAGAGTCTCCCTAAGGTGTAGAGATCTTTGAATCACTCAATTCCAAATGAACAAAACAAATCTAAAACCCCATAGAAGAGTCTCAACTCAATGCATGTTAACTCAACCCAATTCCACAACCCTAAAGTCATATGGCTTAAACAAAAAAAACATCAATTAACTACCCATTCCCTAAGGTGGGTCATAACATCTTAATAACTTGAGCACATGCCCAAGCCAAACTTGGCTATCACAAGTAATACTAAACAAACAAATAATGAAAGACTTCTTATAATGTGTAACCCTTAACTCCCATGCATATATCATAAAGTATATAAAACATGTCCATAATTTCTTAAGATTGTAACATAGTTTATATAAAACGTTAAGTCAAACATTATCATGATAATCAAATAAAAAGATAAAGAGTCAACAATAAAAATGACTACAAACAAAATTGATCAATACGTCAACAAATGGCCTATTGAAGTTGATAGTTATTAAGTCAATAAAATCATAAGAAAGTAGAATGAAAAAAATGATGAAATCAATAAATAATCAATAGTCAACAAACTAATTATGACTTAGCAAAGTGACAATTCCTATAATTGATAACATTAATTAAAGTTATGTTTGTACAAACATCTAAACTAGTTAAAATCAACCAATAATGAAATTGAACATAAAATAATAACACACAACACTTAAATTATATAAACAAAATTAAAAAAATAATAATATTATCAATCTCAATTTTTAAAATTAAATTCACTATTTCATTTATCCACATTATTTCGAATGGGGATGTGATGGCTGTGGATGGAGAAGGGCACGCGACCGACCAGTCGACTGGTGTGCCGTCGGCTGGACCCAGGGCAGAGGCTGCGCTTCTTGGGGACAATAGGGCAGATTCTTCAACTTTTTATTCTAGCGACAGAGTGAAACTGAATAAAGTCAATGGGTGCTTTCTGAGAAGACAGGACCGCCCAGTTTTGGTCATTCCTCAGGAGACAATACAGGAAGACATTGAATACCTATCTTCACATACCTTGATCTATAAATTCCTAGGCATACGCATCCCTCAGGCAGCTCTAGAAGCATGGATCAGGCGCTCATGGGCAGTCAATGGAGACTTTGATATTATGTTAGCAGGGAATAACTACTTCATGGTGAGTTTCTCCTCTGTTACAGACCGTAATCGTATTTTTGAAGGGGGACCTTACTTATATGAAAGAGTAGGTCTATTTCTCAAACCATGGCATTCAGGGTTCAATACGGTTGAGGAATTGCCAGCGTGTGTCCCGGTTTGGGTGCATCTCCCACGGTTGCCGTTGGAATTCTGGAGGGAGGACATCCTCAGACAGATAGCGGCTATGTTGGGCACACCAACAGCGATAGCCCATCAATCTCTGGATAGGAAATTCATTACTTACGCTCGAGTCTGTGTGGACATGGATTTGAGCAAGCCTCTTCCAGATTCGTTAGAAATTTACATGGGCTCACTGAAATGGATTCAACAGATTGACTACGAATCAATTCCGTTCAAATGTAGAATTTGCCATGTATATGGCCATCTGCACCGACAGTGCCCCTAGGTTAGCAAAGACAAAGATCCAATGTCAGACTCCGCAACGCCTTCTACCATCTCGAACAGAAAGGGGGCTGGGATTGCAGGTCAGAATGATAGAGTTAAAACCTAGCCGGACAGGTTGGGCAAAGGGAAAAATCCAGCAGGTGGGAACTCGACGCAGGGCGCAGCTGATGTCTTCAGTAGTGGAATGGAGGACTTCGTACCAGTACGAAAGCGTGCTAGAGGTCGAGGGCAATGAAGAGGAATTGTTGAGAGGCAGATTGATCAGGGTTTTAACAGGTTTGAGGCCCTGGACAACATGATCATTGAAGAGGGCTTTGTGATGCATGACACTGGTAATGAGGTGGGACAGCAGATCCAATGCCCAACACTTTTAGCCGGACATGATAGAATGGATCAAGAGCTTCTGGAAGATCCCCTGAGACTGGAGGCAGGACAACCGGCTGATTTGCAGGATTTGAATGAGAAGGAAGTGAGATGGGCAGATTTAGTGAAGAAAGGAGAGTCTGCAAGAAAAGATAAAAGTCCGGCTTTGGCCCTTGGATTAGTACAAAAACAATTCAAAAAGGCCTCTGCATCGGCTGCTCCCAAAGCGGGGAGGCGAAAGGACCAGGACAAACTCAAAATTACAGGAGATTTATTGGTGGAGTCTGGGGTTGTCAAGACCTTAGAGGAGAATTTTCCCCAATCCACCCAATGATAGTTTTATCTTGGAATGCAAGGGGATTGAATAGCTGCCCCAGGCAAAAAGCTATCCGTAGATTGGTGTGGGAGCACTCACCGGACATTTTTTGTATACAAGAGACTAAACTCTCAGTGGATTCTCTATTTGCTAGTATGCCTAACATCTGGAATAATGGGCAATGGCAATGTATAGGAGCCAGAGGGAGCTCGGGAGGACTTGCTATGGGATGGGATCAAAGGAAAATTCTGCCACTACATTGGATTTCCAATATTTTAGCTCTGTCAATGACAGCCTCTTCTTTGGAAACAGGAGAATTGTGCTTGGTTACCACTGTGTATGCCCCAGGGGACATTGAGGGATAGCAACAGCTGTGGGCGCATATACACTATGTTCGCCAATGTTTTCCGTTCTTGCCATGGATTGTTGCAGGCGATTTCAATGCAATAATGAGCCTGGAAGAGAAGAGAGGTGGGATAAACCGCTTAAGCCCCTCCTCGGAGTGTCTTTGCTATAACGCTGCATCACTTCGCATCTCGGATGTGAAACTGGCAAACGGGCTTTTCACCTGGAGCAACCAAAGATCAGGTAATGCGGCTATCTCTGAACTCCTTGACAGATTTTTAGTTTCATGTTTTTGGCAGTCTAGTGCTTTTACTCTCACCTGTGAGATTTTGGATTGGAGGGGGTCGGACCACTAGCCCATCAAACTCTCTATTGGTTAGATTTGTGGCCCAAAAAAGCCTCCATTTAAATTTCAGTTGATGTGGTTCCGGGACCCCACCCTACATGAACTCATTGGACAATGGTGGAGACAAGGGGGTCCGGCTTATGGGACAGCCATGTACTCCTTTTTGAAAAAACTTCAATATGTCAAAAGGAAATTGCAGATTTGGAACAGGAATTGTTTTGGGAACTTACAGGGTATGAAGAGGAGAATGCAAGATCAGCTGGACAACATAACTAGGCAAATAAGAGACTTTGGCCTCTCAGAGGACCTTCGACTGGAGGAATCTAGAGCTGCTAAAGAACTTGCCGAGTGGGAGCTTCGAGAGGAGATTTTTTGGAAGCAAAAGGCTCGTATTGAGTGGCTACAAGAGGGTGATAAGAATACAGCCTTCTTTCACAAATCTGTTCAAGGAAGAAGGAATGGTAATTTTATTACCTCTCTCTTTACACAGGATGGGACGCACCTCTCTTCCTCACAGGATATCAGAAGAGAAGCGGTTCGATACTTCTCAGAACTCTTTGCTAGCGAACCACTGTTGGATGAGAGGGCAAAAATTGCTGTTCTGTCCTGCATACCATCCTTGGTGGATGATAGAATGAATGATGGTCTTATGCGGCCAATCGGAGTGGCGGAAGTGGAGGAAGCATTGTTCAGCATGAAGAAAGGCAAGGCGCCAGGACCTGATGGTTTCCCGGCTGATTTTTTTCAAGAATATTGGGATATAATTAAGCAATATTTGTTGAGTGTCATACAGGAATCCTACTCAAGCAAGGAAATGCTTAGAGCTTTGAATGCTACATTCTTGATGTTAATTCCGAAGAAGGAACAGGCAAACAAGCTTGAGATGTTTAGGCCCATTGCGCTTTGCAATGTGGTTTATAAAATAATTACTAAGCTTATAGCTCAAAGACTGAAAGTTCTCCTCCCCAATCTTATTTCTGAGGAGCAAGGAGGGTTTGTTGCTGGTAGACAAATTTTAGATGGAGTGGTGATAGCTTCAGAAGCTATCCACTCTATGAGTATTTCCCGTGAGAGAGCGATGTTTATTAAGCTTGACCTTGCGAAAGCTTATGACAGGGTTAGTTGGAGATTTTTACGGAAAATTCTGGAGGCCTTTGGGTTCAAGCAAGACTGGATTAACTGGGTGTTCAGTTGTGTGGCCACACCTTCCTTCTCGGTTCTGGTTAATGGGGAGCCTACGAAACTTTTTAGAGCCTTTAGAGGTCTCCGACAAGGAGTTCCACTCTCACCATATTTGTTTATCCTCATGGCCGAAGGGTTTGGGCAGTTCTTCAAGAGTCGGGTCTCCCAGAATTTGATACAGGGATGAAGATGGCAAGGTGAGACTACCACTTTGTCCCATCTTCAATTCGTTGATGACACTATCTTGGCAGGTAAAGCACGGATAAAGGAAGCGGAAGCTTTTCGTGCTACGCTGGATAATTATCTGGCGGCCTCTGGACAGCGGATTAATGACCAGAAATCAGCGATAGTCTTCTTTAATACCCCTGAGTCTATTCAGAGGAGAATTGCTGCCACTCTCCAGTTTCAGATACATACACTACCTGTGGTATATTTGGGGGTCCCCATCGTGGTGGGACGTCAGCCCAGGTTATTTTGGCAAAATATTTTGGATAAACTGAGACAGAGGGTTAGCCATTGGACTTATAGATGGCTATCTACGGCTGGTAGAGTTACTTTGCTCCAATCTATTATCCAAGCTCTACCTATATACCGTTGCATGGTTCAGAGTGCGCCGGTCTATTTTTTAAAAGAGTATGATGCCCTTTCTAGGAGGTTCTTGTGGAGTGGCAATCTTCAGAGTTCTAAGTGGAGTCTCATCAATTGGGACATGGTTTGCTGCCCAAAGAAAGAAGGCGGCCTTGGTCTGCGATCGGCCATTGTTGTTAACCAAGCACTTGCGGCCAAACTCTACTGGCGTTGGTGCACTTTCTATTCTTCTTTATGGGCCCGAATCTTGATTGCCAAATATATTCCGGGCACTAACATTCATGATATAGCCAGAACTCCTGTTGAAGGGAAAGGATCGATGATCTGGAGTACCCTCAAGCTTGGAGCGCATTTGGTTAAAAATGGTCTTTTTTGGGTCTGCAACAGTGGTTCTGAGGCCTTATTCTGGGAGGACTCCTGGGATGGTGTGCCACCTTTGCGACTCTCGCATCCTCATCTGCATTCCCTTGCGGATGCCTTTCATGCTGCTGGATGGAATACGGTGATACATTACAAGGAGTCTTATAATTTGGGAACGAGCATTGGCTACAGGTGGAAACATTCCTCTGATTGGCCGCCTGGAGGGTCGGATGAGGAGAGGATGGTTTTAGCCCAGATTCTTGAGGATAGAAGGTGTAGTGCGCTACAGGGCCATGATACTCTTGCGTGGAGTGGTGATGTTATGGGACAGTATTCTGTGGCTGCAGGATACAGGACCCTGATAGAGCAATCGATGGAGGTTGGTCAGTTTCAGTGGGGTAAGTATATTTGGAACCGATGGGCTTGGCCCAAGTGTAACTTTTTCCTTTGGCTGCTCACGCATAAGAGATGCCTCACCTGGGACAATCTCCAGAGGAGGGGCATTCAGGGGCCTTCCATGTGTTTTTTGTGCCATAACAGTGAGGAAACTGGAGTTCATCTCTTTTTCCAATGTTCTTTTGCTGTTCAAGTATGGCACCTGTGGTGGAGGGTGTGGAATGTCTCTTGCAGGCACGTTTCTAATCTTAGTCAATTCTGGTCTCGTTTGGGAGAAGCGCCAATTAAAAATGCCCTACTTCAGAATGCCTGGGCGGTGGGGCATTCCTTCATTCTTTGGCACTTGTGGCTCGAAAGGAACCGACGCATCTTCAGGGGAGAGAGGCTGGAGTTGGGTTTGGTGTGGCTTAAGATTACCAACGCTCTCCAAGAAACCATTTCTGCTAGGGGCGCGATGGACTCTACCGACGTTCTGGGAGCGGAGGCTGTTTGGATGCGCCTGGGTGTTATTCCCCACAGTGCTGGAACGGATTTTATTGGCAGCAGCTCGGCGAATAGGAGGAAGAGACAGGTTCGGCCTGTTAATAGAATTGGGCGCTGAAAGCCACCTGTGGAAGGTTTTTTAAAATTAAATACCGACGGATCTTCTCACGGGAACCCAGGCTCTTCCGGTATTGGAGGAATTGGGAGAGATAGCACAGGTAACTTACAATTTTTATTTTCCATTTATAGAGGCTATCACACTAACAATCAGATGGAAGCTGAGGCTATTCTGGAGGCTGTGAAACTTTGTTGTGTTCACGGGCATCTCAACGTCATTTGTGAGTCGGATTCTCAAGTTGTAATTAATCTGTTAAATAAGGATAATTCTGACAAGGCTGAGTGGAATTTAAAAGCCATTATTCAACAGATTAGACAATTAAGTCAGTTCTTAAATTTGATCTCCTTTCAACACATTCCACGTGAGTGGAATGGTGTGGCGGACACTTTGGCCAAGTGGGCCTCGGAAAATGGGACGCCCTGGAACATCACGGAGCTGAATAGGCTTCCGGAGAATATGTGTCAAAGGCTGGTCCAAATGGTGGATCAGGAGAAAATATTGTAATTGGTTTCTTGTTTGGTGCTTAATAAATTTTTACCCCCTTTTGAGTCATTTATCCACATTATTTCTCTATATTTCCTTGTTGTTTAGGTCTAAACATAATCTATCTCAAGTATGTGTCTATACAGTCAATAAATAGACCATCAATTGTATTTAGACATATAAATACAATAAATTCAATAATAACATTTAAATAACATGTCTAAATTGAATAATAAAATCAATACATATTAAGCATAAATATCTAATTCTATAATGAAAATGTATCCTTAATTATCTCAATAATTATAATAAAATGTATCGATGTAGATCATAGAACTACAACACCACAGTAAATCAAAATAAATATGTTTTGAGTTCATCACTGACTATATCAATAATATGAATTAAATTTAGGTCAAATAGGGTCAAGATATTCTCCTCCACTTTGAAAAGAGTCATCTTAACAATCAAAATAAATAGGGATAATGTTGCATTAAAAAAATTCATCTTCCCAAGCAGCAGTTCTTTATAATAAAGAATTCCATTGACCTAACACTTGGGAAATATCATGATATATCAATTTAACATTGTGGTAGTTTAAAATATTTATTAGATCCAACTTCACCTTTTCTTCTTATAAACCTTAAAGATAAGTCCAATCCAAAACATGACATGCATTAGAAATATAAGTTTTAAATAAATCAACATGAAACACATTATAAATCCAAGACAAAGAAGGAAGAAATGATAGTTGATAGGCAACAAGACTAAGTTCATCTAAAATCTCAAAGGGTCATACAAATCAAGGATTTAATTTAGAAGAGTTTACAAATTTAATTGAACTTTTATGCGGTCTAACACACATAAAATCTTTATCACCATATTCAAATTCACATTGTGTTCTTTTTTATATTAGTATAAATATTTTGCCTATTAGAGGTAGACATCAAATTTTAACTTATAGTTTGAATTTTCCTATCATATTCTTGTAAAACATTAGGACCAAAAAATGGTCTTTTTTTAAAGCATTCCTAGCCAAGTGGAGTTCTACAATTGCATCCATATAAAACTTCAAAAGGATCTATTTTAATCATTGAATGGTGTGTATTATTATAATCAAATTCAACTAAGTGTAATTAATCTTTTCAATTACATTTTTTATCCATGACATACGTAACACGCCTTTCAAAAATTGATTTAATATTTCTATTTAACCATGTATTTTTGGGTGATAAGATGAACTAAATTCAACCTTGCACAAAAAGTGGTAGTCAAAGTTTTCCAAAACCTAAAAGTGAAAAGTTTATCTCTATTTGAAATAATAAATTTACCCATGCCACGTATCCATGTTATTTATTTTAAAAATCATGAAGAAAAAATAGATGCACCATCAATCATGTTTCTATAAATGAAATGACAAAATTTAGTAATTTTATCTATCACAACTAGAATATTATTATGTTTGCATTAATATTTCAGCAAACCAGCTATGGAATCTAAATAAATCAAAACCTACTTACCTCAAAGTACATCATGATAGTACAAAAATACTCCTTTATGGTAATTTTCATCTTTCACATGATGATATTTTAAACATCTTGACATAAAGTAATCAAATTCATGTTTCATTATAGGCTAATAGTACATTTTTTTCAATTCATTGCTCATCTTTGTGACACCTGGATGAGCAAAATGAGGTGATACATGCACTTATTTCATAAAAATATTATTTAATTCACCAAACTTAAGTACATAAATTCTATTTTTATGTTTAATTAAACCATCATAATTAAAAAAAATGTCAAAAAAAATCTTTTCAATAGGGTCATCATCCAAATTGACAATTAGGTCTTGGCAAAAATTATCAGAATGTTGTTATTCCAATAATTCAATTCTAAAATTATTATGCATAATAGTTAAGGCAATGAGATACATGATTTATCTGAGTGCATCAACAACATGATTCTCCTTACCTTTCACATATAAAATATTAATATCAAAATTAATTAAACATTATAGCCATCTATGTTGGTATGCATTCATATCATCATAGGAAAAATCAAATATTCTAGACTATGATAATTAGATTTTACCTTAAAATGCTTACCTAGGAAGAAATATTTCCATTACTTTAAAGAATGAACAATTTTAATAATCTAAAGGACATGAGTGGTGTAATATTTATCATGGTCCTTCAATTTATGTGACTCATAAGCCACATCCTAAGTCATCACACCACCCAAGCCTTCTTTAGATGCATTAGCCCATATTTCATAATTTTCATTCAGATTCATTACAACAATTACTAGTGGTGAAGTCAATAAATTCTTAAGATTTGAGAAAGATTGATCACTTTTAAAATTCCACAAAAAAAATTTACCCTTGCACTACAAGGAAGTTACTAGGTTAACCAATTTAGAAAAAAAGTCATCAAATTTTCTATCATAACTAGTTAATCCCATAAAACTACATACTTCATTTACATTTTTAAGAGCTGTTCACTCTTGAATAATTTTAATCTTTGTTAGATCAAAATCGATACTAGACTTAGATATAATATGACCAAGCTAATGTATCTTAGATTGAAATAATGTACATTTTGATAGTTTACCAAATAGTTTATGTTTCCTTATCATAGACAACACTAAGCATAAATTTTGTTTATGTTCATCTATATTCTTAAAATAGATCAATATGTCATCAGGGAATAATAGAATAAACTTGTCTATAAAAAAACCTAAATAAATCATTCATTAAGTTCATAAATGAAGCATGCGTATTAGTTAGACTAAATGGCATTCCCATAAACTTATAATTTTCATACCTTGTTCTAAAATCAGTGTTATGAATGTCTTCTTATTTTATCATCAACTATTATTTGGTTGATCTCAAGTCTATATTTAAAAATACAATTGCATCCTTCATTTGATTAAAAATTTCATCTATCATTGGTAAAGGATATTTATTGGTAACCTTGTTAATCATGCAATAGTCAACACATAATTTTAAGGTTTCGTCCTTCTTTTTTACAAAGACCACTGGTGCACCATAAGGTGACACACATGGCCTAATACTACCATTTTATAGGAGTTCTTGTAGTTGATATTTCATCTCCTAAAAATATACTACATTAAAATGATAATGTGATTTATATGTAAGGGACACCCCTAGAGATACATCAATATAAAAATCAAATTCACGTTTAGGAGGTAAACCTAGAAATTTATCTAAAAGACATCAAAAACTTCTAACAAAAATATATATTTTTTAAATGTTGGTCCCGTTATAGGTGAAATTTATTGCATCTGAACAACATATAACTTTCAACCTTTATGTATTAATTTCTTTAGTTGTAGATCTGATATCAGCTTACGTGCTTTTAATTTTAGTAAACCTTGAATTTTTATAGGTTTTGCCAAACTATTACAATAATTTATCACTTTGATATGGTAGTCCAAATTTGATTTATGATATTGCAACAAATATATGCCTCATATAATATCAAAATATTAGAGAGGAGCTAAAAATAAATTAACTTTGGTATAAAAAAATGATTAAGTCTAACATTACACTTTTAAGACACTTAGTAACTAGTACTCTTTTACCTGAGCCAAACTCAACATCCCAAACATCCTTCAAATAAATTGGATTGAACATACAACATATTACTAACTTAGGATCCATTAAATTATTAGTTACTCCTAAATCAAACAAAATTTAAATAAATAATCATTTATTTTACCTCTAATTTTAATAAGAGTTGTTTGTAAATATGCATTCCTATTATCCAAAAATATATACACTCTATGATTATCTGATTGATCTATTTTTAGATTAACACAAACTTTGTAGTAGTAGTTATCTCCACATTCCAAATATACTACAGTCCTTTACAACATCACTGGAATGGTATTTACTCTAGTAATAGGCACATTTTGACTATCTTGGGTCAATTTTTTTTAAATTACCAAACTTAGAAGAATTTAGATTCTTAACATTCTTATTTTGTCCTTATAATCTATTGACACTACTAATACTCCTAGTAAATCTATGATTAGAGTTAAATTTCTTAA
This sequence comes from Torreya grandis, assembly GCA_037957365.1. NCBI lineage: Eukaryota > Viridiplantae > Streptophyta > Pinopsida > Cupressales > Taxaceae > Torreya > Torreya grandis. The sequence continues at coordinate 1,037,242 of JARHVA010002327.1, forward strand.
AATTATTAGGATAAGTGGATATATTTTTATTCTTAGATAATTAGCTATTCCATTTAAAATGTTATCTTTCCTTTTTATGGGACATTTATTTTTATTCTTCACTATGAGTAGATTCAATTGTAGAATTTATAGTCTTAGGATTGGTCATATTCACATCATGCATTAATATCTCTTTCAAAACTAGATTAAACTTAGTGATATTAGTCTCTTCATCATGCATGTAGTTAACATGTTTTAGTAAATTCAAAAACATATTTCCATACTTAGATATAATCAAATTATCTTGTTTTAGTGATTGAAAATCAATGATTTTCTATTCCTTGAAGTTGGACCTAAGATATCTCTTCATAAACTACATTTTAAAAGTATACCAGGTAAGAGATATTGGCTTGTAACCTTATAAATCACAAAGATGGTTCCACTAAAGGGATGTAGCTCATAGTAATTGATAAACATATACTCATGCCTTCACATTAGAGGACATTTTATACATATTAAAATACTTATATAGGTTTACTAAGAATGCATCATCTTCATCACTTGATTCCTCACCTAAAAAGTTTAGTGGAGGTAGCTTCTTCATCTCCTTAATGATATGATCAACCACATTGTCAAGGTTATTTTTAAGTTCTAGTTCATCAACTTAACTTTCACATCTAATTATAAGATCTTCAGATGAAACACCTTATATATTGTCCAACCTTAATTTTTGGGTGTCTAATTTACTTTGAAGTGAATTAAATGTAGTTAGAATTCCATTCAAGATTACCTTCTTGTTAATGTTAAAAATATTTTTCTCATGGTTAGGGACCTCAAAATTATTATCAACATTATTGAGAGCCAATTCCTCTCTCTCTCTCTCAAGAATATTGTCCATATGACCTCGACCTCTTCTTATACCTAGGTTAGCATTTATTATTTTATTATTTTTTATTCTAGATCTTGTTCGTACCATCCTATAATGAAATAGATAAAAACACAGTATAAATTTAGTCAAAAAACATTTCTTAAAGTTCCCTAGAAAAGTAAACCATGATCTAATACCAATATTTTACAACCATAATTTTTTATAATCCTAAACAACTATGGAATAAATTTTCAAATAGAGTTTATCATGGAAACATGTAATGAGATCCACAACTATATTATAGCTAACATAAGAACTCGACCAAGTACATAACTCATCAATGATATTATTAACAAATATTTTAACCACTTATAATTTGGATAGGAATGGGTCAATGTGGTTATACACAATCACCTCTATCCATGTACTTCATTATGTCTTTCCTAGTATATCCTTCACTGACTTATGCCTTTACTTGAGTACCTATACATGTTATATAATAGGCACTACCTCATGGGGTAATTCACTAAAGTTCAGAAAATAGTGGTAAAGTGAGAATAGATTCCATAGAAGAATCATCATAATAATATTTCCTAAACAAGATATAAAAAATCACTAGAAATAGATAAATATCAATGGAAAAGGACTATTTCCAAAAGTAATACAAAGCATTGGAACACCTTTTCATTTCACAAGAAAATAGATGCATGAGGCTTGGCATGAATTGCTTTAGGAAATTACAAAGATTCCTAGGATGTTTCAACAACCTTGCTTATGTACTTTTTAGGAACATTTTACAAATATTCAAGTAGTGCACAAGAATATGAAAAATCATGCCAAAGGATATTACATCAGCATAAGGTTAGCCTCACATTTCTCATTATTACTGATATGAGTGTTGTATGAGTTTGACGAACTTGATATAGATTAATATTCTCATGGACCAAGTGCACATATATTATTTACTATTTTTAATCTTTTTATTAAATATTTAAATCTTTGTATTAGGCTCATGCACTTAGCCTAATCATATTTTAATTTATTAACTTAAGATTAGAACACAATAATTCAAGAATAATCATCTTGAGGATAGAGTTGGGATGTTACTAATTGGTTGTGTTCCTATGCATATTATTATATTTGGCATGGAATATAATATTATGTACCATGTTTTGAGACTATCATGGTGGAGGGATGACTTATTTGAAATCCAAGATTTTTCTTTTGGATTCACTATCTTTGAGATTAAAAAAAATGAGTGTTTTAAATATGGATAGTTTGTTTATGGGGGTGGTTTTCTGATGAGATATTGTATTCTTAATAAGAAGCTTATGTGTAGGTCTATTCATATCATAAGTGGAATCATGAATTGTATGTAAGGTATATTGGGGTATTGATCTCTTTCCAATAAAAATAAATCTATATATCAGGATGGAGATGTAAACCAACACTATGTTGGTAATATTTTTTGTTATGGTAGTAATGGGACTTTGGAGGAAATTTTAAGTCTCTCAAGTTTCTTTAATTTTTTTTAAATTTTAATATTTAATCTTCCTTATCCATTTAGTAGAGACTAAGCTACCCCAATAATCCTATTTTTATCCCCTATTCTCTAAGAATATCTCCTGACCTAGTGTTCTTCATGGATTCCCTTGTCGATGCCTCTAGATGTATCACAAGTGCCCTTAGTGTCTAAAGAACACTTCTCATTTTATAATTTAGTCAATTAAAATAATGAATAGTAGGTTATTTTAATATTTTTACCTATGGTGAAATAAAGGTAGATTAATAAGTTGTTCCATAATATTTATATTGATTGGTGGTTGAGAGCCACCATGGCCGAGCTTAGTGAAATATAAAGAGATATATGATATTATGAGTGAATTTTTTTATCAATTTATAAACTAAATATTAATATAAATTATTAATTATAGTGAATATTAAGATAGCGTGACTTGGTCAAAAGGAAACAAAAGGAAGGGTAGGGTAAAGAGAAGATATTCTAATTTTCAGTCCAAATATTATGGCAGAGTTTAGATTTCATCAAGACATACATTCAAACCAATACATGACATGAACTAGATTTGGCATAGATAATATCATGTACCAATAAATTATCTAAGGAAAGTATTGAAGGATGTAAATAAGAAACTAGATTCAAATTAAAGATTTCCCCCACAATAAAATTACATTAGCACATCTACAAGGGAAGCAAGAGAAATGAAAATAAATAAAGATATTTCAATTAACTTGGCATTAGCACAAGTTAAAAACTCTATATTCACATATGCATATCAATAATTAATTAAAACCATTAAAATCTATACATACAAACACATAAATTAGGGAGAATCCATATAACAATTGACGGAAACAATTTTGGAGAATTTTTTTTGTATTCCTTGCTTGTATTAATTGCTCTAAGTATAAAAATAGTTTATCTCAAAAAACTCTCTTGAAAAAATGGTGATACTACCTTTTATAGAAGACTAAGGTATTACAATGGTTAGTCATAATATTAGAAATGTATAATAGATAAGGAAATCTATCCTTTTATAAATTTATAGAATACATTCCCCTTTCCAAAGTGGATTGACCTATAGGAAAATGTGATAACAAACTAGCACATGAATTTATACAAAGAATATTCTACTTTTAAATATTTCAAATTTTCTTACAAAGTGGAATATTTTTAGCTAGTTGGGTGGTGCCTATGTTGTAGATCTTTATTATTTATCTTGAAGGATATTCATGGATTTGTGGTATTAGTCATCGACTAGATTTATGTTGATATTAGGCTCCAAGAGATACTAATCCTCCTAGTCCATTAAGTCATAAAAATCTCTATCATTTTTGGCCATTTCTTCTTTGATACTTCTTTCTTAAGTAATTTTCTCCTATTTAGTTAGGATCATGCCCATGATCCTACTATTATCACCTTCAGACTAGCCCCGACTCTTATTGATAACCTCTTGCATAACTAGGGTGACCCTATGCTTATACTCATCATCTCAAATGATGGCCAAGGAGCTAAGTGTTGTTGGATTAGTAACCAATATACCAAGAAGCTACTTAATCCTACCTATCAAATATTCATCATCCCTCAGGAGCTTTTCCAAGTTATTTAACCATGTTCTTAAGCCAAGTAACTTATCAATGTTTATTACCATAATTGAATTTAGATGGGTCGGGCTTATGGTTCTGAAACTAGGGATCCTATCCTCAACTAGTATGTTGATGAGTTACTTTATTTTGTCTTTTTAATTATGCCATTAGGCTATCAAGCCCTTGGATACTTCATCTAGGTGAGTAAAAGGATTATTTCATGTCCTCATGTCCTTCAATTAATTAAACATATCATGGAAATATGACTCAAACATTTTTATCATCTCTTTTGGAACTAATAAGATAGCCTATGTTTCAAGGTTCTCCTTCTACTTTTGTAAGTTTTCCTTTTTTTGATATAGGCCTTTGATGCCTGATTTTAGTTTGGCTGAGTGGGCATTAGCTTATCCAACTATGTCTTCTTCATGAATTGGGTGCTTACTAGGTCCCTAACCCCCTACTATAGTTAATCCCATAAAATGTTTAACTCTTTGAAAGGTGAACTCCTCACTCCCAACCATTGTCTTCTTTATTGTCACCCTCTTTAGGCTTGTTGTCTCTAGATTAAACTACACACTTATTGATGACTCTGTAACTTTGGAGGTTGTGAGGTCTCCATCTATATGTTGCTTAAGACTCTATGAGTGTATATTTGAATGTAACTTGAACATCCTATAGTGGTCATCCTCTTTTCCTCTTTTTCCTTCATTAAATTGACTATCCATGGCTTGACCTTATCATGGATAGTGATGTTAATTATCTAGATCATAGCCCATGAATGTTGTAATTTTGTAATCTTTTAAATCTTCCCATAAATGAATAATTCAAGGATTATTAGACCACATATGGGATTATTATCACTGATTAGGTTAACCTCACTCAAACTATGAGTGAATGATATCCTTAGCTTCTTCTTTGTAACTGGGACTAATGCCAACATAGCCTTCCTTTTGAGGGATGCAACTATAACCAAGACCATTGCCACTTTCTTCCCCTTTTATTTCCATCCTTCCTTAGCTTGGGCCTAAATATCATTAGCTTATTCATCTTCTTCTAATTTATGTGCCTCATTAATCACCTTAAGTGCATATTTTATTATCTCATCAAGAGCCAGTGCAATCATGTCAATATACTCTATTGGGGATTTTGGTCTATGAAGTTGAGTTGAGGATGATGGTTCATCCCTAGGTATCTCTTCCATCTTCTCTTTCTCAGGTCCTTGTATCACTTATGTTTGAGGTTTTTATAGTGGTTACTCTCAATGGTGCCTAGAAGAGGGTCTAGCTAATAAGTAGTACTATAGGGGTCCCATTTGCCAAATCTCACTAGGAGTATTCTCATCCCTAGATAGCCTAGCCTCAAGTTTAATTTTATCCTTCTTTAACTTGGTTAGCAACTTTTTGAAATTGGTGGTCTTGATGTACATCATGTCATAAACACCATGTCTTTGATCATAGGGGTAATTCATGCTAATTTACTTGAAATGTTTAGTGAACCTATAATGAGGGTCTCATTGCCTTATATCATCCAATTATAAGTTGAATGAGTCTATGTTCTTGGAGATGACTTTGGAATTCTCCCAATTCTATAGCATAGTCTTGATGATGGTCAAAGGGAAGGGGTGAAGGATTCCTTTCCTTTTCTACTTGCACATATCATCTATACAATTAAAAAATTGGTATGTAATTTCTTGCTCTACTAGTTTGGTTGGCAAATGGATTGGTAGTTTGAGGGGCTGAACTAGAGTCCCTTCTATTCTTATCATCATGTAATCTAGATATAACCAAATGTCCCCAATTAATACTACATACTTCTTGACAAGAGGTTAACTCTGCCAATGGTAATTCCTATAATAGATTCTACAAAAGTGGGATATATATAATCAAAAATGAATTGTATTTTATGTATATACTTGAATATGTGTAACTTGGAATAATGATTAGAAACAATGTGTCTCCCATTAGGTGACCAATTATTTATGTTAGTGATGTTGGTGGTGTCCAAGAGGGCATCTCTAAGATAGGACATCATGAAAAAGTGGTTGTTGGTTTTTTTTAATGGTTGTGAACTATTGTTTCAAACAAATGTTAATAATCTCACCAATTGGGGGTGTGAGTCCCTTCTCTTCCATGAAGTATACATGGGGTACCCAGATCTTATTAATATGAGTGGTGGAAGGGGCTCCAAATAACCTATTTAGCAAGGTCATGATTATTATAATCCCTTCCCTAAATTGGAAAATTGGGATCTTCCCAATGGGTCTTGTTTACATGTCTTCTAGTAAGTACCCATGGGTCAAGGATGATGTTCAAGTCATTCTTACTAGTCAATGCTTTAATTATATGTAAATCTATTTAGGGTTTGCCTAAATTTTAGTAGATCTCAAATGCAAGTGGGGAATATATGATACCTTTTTGAAAGTATGTTCATTAAATATCCAATCTTAATTAATTTTATAATCAATGAAAATTGGGGCAATAACATCAATGTAGTGAAATACCTCAGGTTTTTTAGCAACATAGTGGAGATTCATCATCTAGATAGAGACTAGGTCATTGTATCTCTAAAAGATCATATCAATATTTTGTTTCTCTATTTTAATGGCTTATAACTCATCAATATTCTAAAAGAGCTGAAACCAATTTTTATTCCCTATGTTTAATGTTGTACCATCAAATTTAGTATCTTTGAAGATTCTTCCCTAGTTGTCTAAAGTTAAATACAACTCTGTGTCATCCCTCTGTTACTACCTATAATCTAATATGATTTTAAAGCTTAAAAATTTCTCTCTAATGGTCGTCAAATATCCCCTAGATTAGTTTGATCTTTCTTAGATAAAAAGTAAACTCTTTTTGGCTTGATTGGGATTGACTTGAGTTTAAATTAGGGCTTTTTGTGGAGGTTTGGTCTAGTTTGTAGCTTTAATGGTGATGGTAGCTTAGAATTAGAATAATTTATGACTTTTATTTGATTTATACCCTTGTATTTATACATTTGCATTTTCATGCACAACAAATATCTGATTTTGTCATTTTGTGCTTACATGGCACATATGTGGCATCTATTTGGCAACTTTCACAACATTTTTCATAAATACTTTAAAACAACTAGCCATTGCATTTTAAATCCTTTTTTTACTTAATGCTATCAGATCTTTGCTCATAGATCAATGCAGACTATTGATCATGATCCTAGGTCTTGAATGTCATTAGTTATTTTATGTTATGGCCCTTTATTGTGCCATTTGACACCTTCACACACCTCTTGGGCTTTGTATTTTGTTAGTGAATGTGCACTCACCATGTGTCAACCCCATGGGCCTTTAGGGTCTCTATTTATTGTTCTCTATTTGGTAATCCTTCATGATTAAGTATATACCATTGATCCTATAAAGTGAACACACTTTAATTAGAAATGGGATATAAGAAGGTACTTAGGTTAAATAATTTAGGCTAAAGTTTTTTTGTGTTAATAGACACATCATAAAATTTAGGCTAAAATATTTTAATCTATGTTTTTAGATCACATATAGAGGGGACCCAAATAATAAGTGGACTTAGTGTAAATATTTAACCCAGGGTTTTATCATGATGATAAACATGATAAAACTTTAGGTTAAAACTTTAAGCTAAGTTTTAAGGCATATGCACTGCTTGTTGAATTAACACATAATACAAGTGTTTAGCCTAATGTTCATTGTGTTAATAAATACCATTTGGACCTTACGATAAAGACTTAGATTAGTTATATTAGTACAAATATTAGACCACAAGATCGTATTATCATTAAAGTTCAAAGACCCTAAATATTTTATTTCCTTAAAAAAGGGGTATCCCATTGAATTACAATGCAACTAATGAGATTTTAGAAAAAAATTTAATCATATCCTTATGTATAAGAAAAATAATTGATGAAATTAAATTTTATGGCCTTATAAACATCAATGATGGCATCATAGGCATCAAACTATGTTTGAAATAACATCAAATTTCAGTTTGTGACATTCATAGGTCCATAGATCATGGATTTAACATGCTCTATTTGATAATTTGGTCTTAACCAAATGTAAACTATTGATTAAGATCCAAGAAAATGCATACCATTTTTCTCTATAATCATGAAGAGGACTAAGTTATCTCATAGATCAATGCATATGAAAATTAGACTATGTTAAAGGATTAAGTATAAAAATCATAATAAAATTGGTCCATTTGAATACTATAATCATAACCTAAGGTTTTAGCCTAAGGTTTCATTATATTAATAAAATATAATAAACCTTAAGATAAAAAATTAGGTTGAGTTTAAGTATTAATGCACACGGCCTTTTTTAACACTAAGATTGAATGTGAGAGTGCCACATGCTAACTCTAATGGACTCCTTAGATTTTAACTCCATTTGATCTTAGGAAGGGTCCATCAAGAATTGATCAAGATCTAGACTCTCAAGATGTTGACACTTGTCATCCTCATAGGGTTTCCTAGGCCTTTGAAATTTTAATGCCATGTATCCTCCATCAAATTAATTTATGTGAATAACTATGGGTTATCGATCATGATCTTGGATACTTGGACATGATTGGCTCCTTTTTGAATATTAAATATGTAGCATAATTTTTATCCTAAGGTTTCATTATTTTATTAAATATAAGATACCTTAGGGTAAAAATTAGGATAAGTTTATGTCTAATAAAAAGGGAACTTTTAACCTTAATGATGATCACACATCATTTGATATTTGGTCTTGCTTAAGAATAGATCATTGATCATGATTCAGGGGCTCATGAAATATTGGTTTGATGGATAAAATCTTTGGATCCATTGATTCTTCTTAACTTCATCTGATCATCCTCTATGATGAATCGAAAGCCATTAATCTTAGAAGGAGCCAAGATGCTTAAGTTAGGGTTTGGTTTGATGTAAGGACTTAGGATAAGTTTTAAGAATAAGGTATTATTCATGTTGATAAATACAAATGGGACCTTAAGACTTAAGACTTTAGGATAAGTACGTAACAAAGAGGACCATCTGATGTGCTAGGGACAAGTAAGGAAAACAAAGGACCCTGCAGACATGAACTTTATACCTTGTTAAAATAAAGGGAATAAAAAGGGGAGAACATATATGGACCAAGAATGATTTTATGCTAAAGTTAAATTGTGTTGAAAAATATGACCAAGCATTAGCATAATATTAGGCTTAAGTCTAAACAAAATTTTAAAATATTCCTACCAAATTTACTCCCACCAAATTTGAATTTGAGCCAAGGGTTTAAGCTAGGGTTTTTTGAAGAGGGGTTTTAGAAAATGAATCTAACTATGAGATATTTCAAACGAAAGGCTAGTAAAAGCCTGAATGAGGATACACTTTGAAAATCCTAGCATTATTAATTAATAAGAGCTCCATGAAACTTTAGACATGAGAGCCAACTATTAGAAACATTAGGCAAGGTTAAAACAAAATAAAGAGCCCATAAACAAATGGACCAATTTAATAGGTGTGGATGATCTTTAAATTATAATAAAGTGTAGAATATAAAGCTTTTAGTGTTAAAGTTTAAAGTAATCATGAGGGTCCATACCTCATAAAAAATTAGGGTATTTTGACTTTAACAAATAGTGAATTTCAAGGGGAACATAGCAATATGTTAGAACTTAGAGACTCTGGTTCTGAAAAAAAACTAAGTCATTTATTCCACTTGATCAATGCCATTATCAATATTAGTTCATGGTTGAAAAAAACCTTGCACATGTAGAATTAGGATCAAACATTAAGACATATCCATATTGTATATGCTTTGATTCCACTTACTATTTTCCATGGGATTCAGGGGATAACTTCTAGGTTTCATTCCTTTAATCATTGACCTTGACATGAAACATGATTAGATATTCATTAATAACCATGCTTCTAGTTCATGGAAGGCTTAGGTATTGCTCCACTACCATCTAGGCCTCCATAACCCCCAAAAAGATGCCTATGAATCTACTCATAGCCTTCATCCACTACCATCCAAGCATCCATAACTCCAGTGGAGATTACTAAAATCACCTTTGCTTGAAAAGCTTTTGATTTTATAATATTTTCTTCTTTTTTTTTTTTTTTTTGGGTCTTTTAAGCTTGCAACAAAGGTTGAGAACTAGGGAAACCAAGTTTAAGGATTTGGTCAGATGTTTGATCCTTAGATAGTCACTTGTGGTTGCAACCTTTATCCCAAGAAAGGATGTTTGTTAAGTTAAAGAATTATTATACCTTAATAGATTAATCTTTCATTCTATATGTACAATCCTTCTTAGAACCATGATTAGGTCAAGACAATATTTAAGTTATAATGTAATGGTTAACCTATTCATGGGTCCATACTAGTTTATTTGAATCATAACATCAAGCTCATATCTCAAATCCATGGTCAACATGTGTATGAGTTTCATACCAACATTTCTAAACTTTTGGATTTTCAAGGAAACTAAATAACTTTGAGTTGAGGGTTGTCCAAAACTACTTATTGGAAGTAAGGATCAAAGCAACAAAAAGCAAACACACAATAAAAATTAGCAAAGCAAGAAGCAAAAGGGAAGAAAATAAATATATTCACACTTATATATAAAGAAGGGAGAAAAAAGAATGATTTGAAGGAAACTAACTAGCCTACCTACATTAAATATAACCATCTTATAGATTTACTCCATGAAGACCCTAGGGGAGAAACAAAGAATGAATACTTGAGATATCACCCGTTGGTGGGTAGTGTGAAATTTTCTCCTCATAGATATTATAATTTAAAGGTGTTATATGCAATTCTATATATATTCTAATAAGGGCCAATCTATAGAGGTGTGAACTTTCCATCTTTAACTTTAGGCTTAGATGATTTGTCCCAAAGAATGACCAAGTCTCCCTATCTAAACACCTTAATCTTTGATCTCTTGTAAAACTACCTCTTTACTATAGTCTGGTGCCTAATAAAGTTAGCAAAAGATTTTTCTCATGTATCTTCCATTTTAATAATGTGCAATAGTCTTGATCTTGTAAATTCTTGGTCTTCCTCCATATACTCTTTCATAAACTTGTAATTTGGAAGATTGAGTGATGGGAAATTTGGGATCTTGGCCATTTACTATTAATAAGGGAGATTCTTTAAAAGGATGCTTGACTCTTGTTCTATCTTCCTAAAGGGCATAATTTATAATAATATTCTATGTTCTAGGTTTATCTATAATATATTACTTAATAGATTTCATCAAGTTTTTATTTGTTAACTCAGATATTCCATTACCTTGAGGATAATGGTTCGATGAGAACTTGAGAATAATGTTGTTGTCATATTCCTACTCTATCATATCTATGGATGTGAATGTTGACCCATTGTCACATACCAAATGGATTGGAGTCCCAAATTTGGTTCATATGATTTAATTTAAAAACTTTATCACTTTTTCTATCCTACATTGTTTTCTAGCTACTACTTTAGTCCACCTAGTGTATTATTCAATAGCTATCAGAACATACTTGTGACCCTCTGATGAGTTGAGGTTGATTAACCTTAAAAATTCCAGCCCCCACTAGGTAAAGGGTTTGTTAATCATGACTTATTTTAAAGGCATTGCTACCTTTTACTCTTTATTTTTGAATGTCTGGCATTAGTGGCATTCCCTCACATCTCTATGAGCATATATGAAGATGGTCGGCCAATAATAGAGAACCCTAAGGATCTTATGAGCTATTGTATTTCTAGATAGGTGCCCACTTCCTAACTTCTCATAAATGATGATCATCATGTTAGTAGCTTATTTCTTGGAAACACATCTTAGGCACACACCTTCAAAGTTCTTTTGGTACAAGACCTAATTTTTGATGAGGTAATGAGTTGCCTTGAGCCCTCAAGCTCTTCTTTGTTCCTTGGTTAGTCCTGTATGACAAGTTCCATTAATAAATATAGATAGTGGAGTCATACCACTCATTAGGTTGAAAATTATGTTAATCAACTTGAATGATACTTAGCTTAGGTCTAATATTAGCAATCATTTGAATCAGACCTTGACACCATATTATTTTTTTAGTTTTCATCTCTATGTCATATTCCTAAAGAATAGACATACACTTACTTCTTCACTCTCCAAGATTTCATTAGATCAACATTAGATTAATTGTTAGGTCTGATAAAATGTCATGCACTTTATTCCTAAGAATGTAGTACCTATATTTATTGACAGCCTTAACTAATGCAAGATCTTGTTTATCAATTAAAGGATAGTTTAACTCAACATTTTTCAAATTAGTGCTCATAAAAGAAATTAGATGGTCATATCCTTATATTTTTTGAGTTGAAATAGAAGCATTAGTGTGTTTATAAGAAAATATTAGAGATTAAAATATTTTGAAAAGTGTGAACTTATAAAGACTTGAGCTTGACTGATTTCTCTTTTGATATCTTCGAAGGATTTCTTTGACTCCTCATTTCATGATACTTTAACATCTTTCTTCAGCATATCATTTAATGGCTTGAAAATTTTGGGAAAACCAAAAATGAATTTTATCACAAAGTTTATTTTACTAAAAAATGATTTTAATTCTTTTCTAATATTTTGATCTCTATCATAGATATGGATTATACTCTTTCAGGATCTATGGAAATTCCATCTTTGGTAATAACATGGCCTAATAGTTTACCCTTACTGACATACAAAATACCCTTGTTTTGGTTGAGGGAAATTACACACCTTATGTACCTTTCAAATACCTATTTTAGATGCATGAAATGGTCCTCATTTCTCTTTAAAAAAATAGTTAGATCATCCATGTAAATTATAATGCACTTACCAATCAGGGCTTGGAAAGCATAGTCCATGGCCCTTTAAAAAGTGGCTCCTATGTTTAACAATATAAATGAATTATTTTATAAGAAAAGGTGCCCGACTTTGTTGTAAATGATATCTTCATTCTATCTTCTTTATCTACTATTACTTGATTGTACCCTAAAAATCCATCAAGAAAAGACATCATGGCTGAACCAAAAGCAATTTGTATTACTTAGTCAAGAGAGGGAAAAGGATAATTATCCTTTTTAGATGATCTATTAATATTTATAAAGTCAATATATAGTCTAACTTAACCATTCTTCTTTTTAACTACAACCAAATTTACAACTCAGGTAGAGTGCCTAATTGAAAATACAATTCTAGCATCTAACAACCTCTTGACTTCCATAAAAATCATAGGTTCTAATATAGGATTCACAGGTCTTTATTTTTTTTTGAATGATTTAAAAATTTTCTTGATAGGTATAGTATGGGTGATGACTCTTAGATCAAAAATATTCAAGTCATCATATGACCAATTATCACATCTTTGTATTTTATCAACAGTTCTTTGGTTTTCTTGATTTCAATGCTAGTATAGGCTTCTATAATGTTAACCACCTGAGCTTGATCTTGAGGTCCAATATCAATTGAATTTTAATCCTTTACACTAACTTTTTAAATCTTATAATCCTCAACCAACTTGTCTTTATAAAATAATATTTAAAATTCAATCATCCCCTTATGGATCTTATTGTCATTCAAATGAATGAATTTACCATAAAACTTATTCTCAAGGGTGGTCTCATCAGCTTCATCAATGATATGAGCCTCAAATGCTTCAAAAAAAGTCATGAAGTTTATGATTTTTTCGTCATCACTAAAGACATGTAGATGGTTTACATTGTTTGGGAAAGACGGGTAAGGTATCAAATCAATGCTAAAGTTTGGTGAATCTTGGTCAGGAATGAGATTAGCTATAACAAAGGCTAGCTAATATGCAACTTTATTTTATTACCTAGGGATAGAAACAATATTTAAGGCATAAAAATATTACATTATATCCTAGACTCTAAATTTATACCTCTTAAGGTATGATAGTTTGCACTGATACATGCTTCTTACTTGATTGACTATAAATTTAGAATCAACATAAACAAATAGTTTCTCGACATTGTTCTTTATGGAAAATTATAGACCTAAGATGAGACCCTCATATTATTTAAGTTTATTGGTGCATGGAAATTTGAGTCTATAAGATTAATTATATTTATTACCAATAGGGTTAGATAGAAAAGTGCCTACCCTAGATCTATATTTACACCTAGACCTATAAAAATGCATCTTGCATAACCCAAACACAACATTATAAGCTTTAAGATCACATAATTTGGTAGTTTTTAAGGTGAAAAATACTAAATAATATTCAACTATGTTTACCCTTTCATTCATAACATTATACTCAGTAATCATGTGTTTCATTCTAAGCTCCCTTTCAACTTTGATTCAGTTGGGAACTCCATTCCAAGGTATCCATAGGTGTTAACAATCTATGGACATATATCCATTTAAAGCCTTTATCCATTCTCTAATTACAAGTATTCCATATGCATTAGGTATATCTACCACTTGGATATTTATAAATTATTGGACTCTCATCTCAAAATCTAGTTGCATTTGGACATTTAACAATTCCACAACCACTTTGACCTTGGACCTATCTAATTAGGTGACAACCCTATTAGACTTAATGGGAGTTAAACAAAGTTACTTAAAAACACCTATAGGAATGAAATATTTTGAGGCACCAGAATCTAAAAAATAATTATTCAAGTTCTTAACAAACATTTTGACTATAGGCAAGAAGTGTGGGGACTCTATTTTATCTTTGTGTATAGCTACATTTGTATTATCGATCATGAACATATTGTTAGAATTCTTGGACAAGGATTTCAAAAATAGATCTCTCTTTTCAGTGATTTCTGTTAGTTCATGCAAAGTAATGTTAGATTTAATTTTTCTCATGTCCTTTACAATACTATAACAATTACTTTTGGAAGAATTGGAAGTACTAATACTAGGCTTAGAAGTACTTCCATTTGGAAGCTCTAGATTATTTTCTAAAGTGGTATCTGGAGGAGTATGACTATTATTTAGAGGATCATAACTATTCAAAGGTTTCCTCTTTTATTTACTTCTTATAGGATATGTCTTGTTTAAGAACTACTGAAAGGCATGAAAATCTTTAGGAATATTGTCAAGTTCATTATCTTCTTGTAAGGGGAAATCAAATGTTTCTACCATGGTCTAGTTAGAAAGATTAGATATTGAAGCACTTACACCATTATCTTTATTAGGTATTACCTCAAAAGTGTCCAAGTCATCTTTAAATGCTTTTAAATCTTTATAAAACTTAATACAATTAATATCACCATGTTTAGTAGTATAATGAAATGTATAGTAATCAGACAAAGCAATATCAATAATATTAATATCCATAGTCTTATTTCTGGAAGATGGCTCATTGCTATTATTTTTGTGGAAAATATCATTATTAAATGTGATATTAGGTCTATTTGAACCTTTGGAAAGATAAGTTTCTTGAAGAATTTTCCCCAATATTCCCAATTGATTTTTGTAGCTAAAAGAAGTCAAAACATAGTTTTTGGACCATTTTTTAGAAAGGACACATTCTTATTTTTGGGGGTTTATGAATTATGAACCTAGTTGTTATTGTTACCAATGGTTGGTACTAACATACTTTGATCATTTGAATTAAATCCATTATTATCAAGGTGATTCAAGAACCCAAAATTTTGGTTAGGAGCAACATGTCTTAGAGGTAATTGGTTTAAATTTGGGAGTTGTTTGAGATCAAGCACATTCTAGTTATTATTAGGAAATAAATTCAAGGTAGGATTATGTGGATTGACAATGGGAACATAGTATGCCATTTGTCCTTGAGATTTTATTTGGTCATTGATGATCAAAACATTAGCATAGGCTAAAGCTAGCATGTTCATAGGATGTACAACTCTCTTTATGAATATTGAAGTCCTGGGATGAAGACCATCTTTGTAGATTTCCAAGGCTAACACCTAATTAGGTTTATAAGGGTCAATGGTTTTGAGGTAAATATTTTGGAACATAAAATTAAAATATCTTATAATCTCATTATCATCCATTTTTAGGGTGGTAAATTATTGGTATAGGACATAAAGGCTAATGATTTTGCCAAACTGGTTAATGAAAATGTTATTAAACTCATCCTAGGTGGTAATATAATTGTGAGGTAGGTTTAGGAACCATTCATATGTCATAAAAAACCTACATGATACATATTAATGATTGATATTTATTAATCCTAATATAAGTTTGAAGGATTTAACATGTTCTTCTACTATCATAATACCACTAGGACTAGAAGTTGGCAAATATTTTTCTGGATTATGGGGAAGGTCATGAAGTACACCTTGGATGTTAATAAGAGAGATTCTTAACCAATACATACCTTTATGAAGGGAAAATATAGGAGTACCTTGGTGTGGTGAAGTTGGTAAAAACTTAGAATGTCTATGTCTACCTTTGTCTCATATGGCCCTCCTATAGCTGTCTAGTTCCAACATAAGTTCTCTTATTTTTGAATTTGATCTTGTATGGAATCTTGGAAATTCTAGATAGAGGACCTTGGATTCTACTTGAAATATGATGTGTGAAATCAACCTTTACAAAGAATAGGGATCAAAATTACACATTATACAAATTTTTTAAAGATTTATGTAAATAATTATGAATGATGTCAACTTTTGGCTCAAAGATGTATTTGATTACTTATCTATGATAAACCTTTACAACTCTAAGTTTAGATAAACATAGATCCATAAAAGATCCACCAATATTTGATCAGAACAAGATATACTAACCTCAAATACTTCAGATTCTAGATTCTAAGCTATTTTTACCAGCATTGCACATCTATCTTTAAAGACTTTTGATATTTATCTAAAGGGAGCACAAAGATGGGTCAAAGACCATGAAGATCAATGATAATTACACTTTTGAGCAAAGAGCTATGAAAATATGTAAATATAACATCAATATTTGATCAAAACACACCAAAATTATCAAAGTTCTTGTAAATTCTTAGAGATAGCCCTCTTTATAGCATCAACATAAGCTTTCTTCCTCTTGATGCCTCTATATGTATCATAGGTGCCCTTAGTGTCTAAATAACACTTCTCATTTTAGAATTCATTCAATTCAAATCAAGAGTAGTATGTTATGGTAATATTATTACCTATGTTGAAATAGGGGTAGATTAATATGTTGTTCCATAATATTTATATTGATTTTATGGTTGGGATCCACCATGGCCAAACTTAGTGAAATACAAGATATCTATGCTATTATCATTGAATCTATGATCAAGTTATAAACTAAAGCTTAATCTCAATGATTATTTAGAGTGAAGCTTAAATTAGAGTGATTTGGTTAAAAAGAAACAAAATAAAGGGTAGGTCAGAGAGATGATGTTTGGATTTTCAATCCAAATATTATGACAAATTTTTAATTTCATCAAGAAATACATTCAAACCAATACATGAAATGAAATAAATTTAGCACATATATTACCATGTACCAAGAAATTATATAAAGAAAAGATGGAACAATGCAAATAAGAAACTAGATTTTGTTTAAAGATTTACCCCACAAGAAAATTTTATTACATATCTACAAGGGAAGAAAGATAAACAAAATTCACCTAAGATATTTCAATTAACCTAGCATAAACACTAGTTACAATCTCTACATTTAAATATGCATATCAATAATTAATGAAAACCATTCAAATTTAGACATCGAAATATATAAATGAAAGAGAAGCCATATAATAATTGACACAAATAATTTTGGAAAAAAAAATTATTATTCCTTGCTTGTATTAATTGATCTAAGCATACAAAATAGTTTTTTATCTAAAAACTCTCTATTTACAAAATGGTGATACTAAATTTTATAGAAGATTAAAGTAGTACACTGATCAGTCATGAGATTAGAAATGTACAAGAGATAAGGAAAACTATCATTTTTAAAAATTTATATAATATATTCTCTTTTCCAAAGTGGACTAACCTATAGGCAAATATGCTAAAAAATTAGCACATGCCTTTACAAAAAAAAATTCTATTTTTAAATATTACAAAGTTTCTTACAAAGTGGAATATTGTTATCTAGTTTGGTGGGCTCTACACTGAAGAGATTTCATGTTGATCCCAAAGGATATTCATTAATTTATGGTGCTACTCATCAACCAAATTTAATTTGATAGTTAGATCTAAGAGATAATCATCCTCGTGATCTGTTAAGTCATCAAAATCTCTATCATTCTTGGCCATTGCTTCTTTGATACTATTTACTTTAGCAATTTTTTCCTCTACAATTAGGATCATGCCCATGATCCTAATGCTATCACCTCTAGACTAGCTATGATTCTCACTCCTAGCCTCTTTTATAACTAGGGTGACCATGTGCTTATACTCATCATCTCTAATGATGCCTAGGGAGCTGAGTGTGGTAGGACTAGTAATCATTGTACCAAGAAGCTATTCAATCCTACTTATCAACTCTTCATCATCCATCAGGAGCCTCTCCAAGTTCCTTAACCATGTGTTTATGCCCTAGACCTTATAAATAATTATTCCTATAATTAAATTCAGATGGGCTAGGCTTATAGTTCTTAAACTAGGGATCCTATGGTCAACCAATATGATGATGAGTTCATTTATTTTATATTTTTAATTCAACCATTGGGCTAGTAATCCCTTGGCTAATTAATCTGTGTGAGCTAAATAATTTTTTCATGTCTTTATGTCTTCCAAGGAATTGAACACATCATAGAAATATTCCTCAATCATCTTTACTATCTCTTCTAGAAATGAAAAGAGAGCCTATGTTTCAAATTTCTCCTTCTTCTTCGATAAGTTTTTTATTCTTTGATATAGGCTTTTGATGCCTAATTTTAGTTGGAATGAGTGGGCACCAACTAGTCCAACTATGTATTCTTCATGAATTGGGTGCTCATTTATTTCTTTACCCCTACTAGAGTTAAACCCAAAAAAGGTTTAACTATTTGAAAGGTGAACTCATCACTCCTAACCATGGTCTTCTTTGTTGCCACCCTCTTTCAGCCTCGTGTCTCTAGATTTAAATTCACACTTACTAATGACTATGTAACTTTTGGAAGTTATGGGATCTCTATATATGTGTTTTTTGAGGGTCCAAAAGTATCTATTTGAAAGACACCTAACCTTACTATGGTGGTCATCCTCCTTTCCTCTTATTCCTTCAGTAAATCCACTATTTATGGCTTGACCTCATCATGGACAATGATCTTAACTATCTGGGTCATGGCCCATGAATGTTATAGTGTTGGAATCTTTTTCATCTTCCCATAAATAAACCATCTAGGGATGATTGGTACATGGATGGGATTCTCATCACTGAATAGGTTAACCTTATTCAAAGGATGATTGAATGTTAGCCTTGGTTTCTTCTTTGTAATTAGGACTAATGCCAACACAACCTTCCTTTTGAGGGGTGAAACTAGAACCAAGTCCATTATAACTTACTTTCCCTTTTCTTGTCTTTATTCCTCAATTGGTGCTTGAAGTTATTATGCTTATTCTTTTTCCTCTAATCTATGTTCCTCAACAAGAACCTTAAGTGTACCTTCCACTATCTCATCAATATCTAGTGCAATCATGTAAATATACTCTATTGGGGATTATGGTCTATCAATATAAGCTAAGGATGACACTTGTTCCCTGAGTATCTCTTTCAACTTCTTTATCCTAGGTCCTTATGGCACTTGTGCTTGCAGTTGATGTAGTGGTTTATCTAGAGGGGTCCTAGAAGAGGGTTTAGGAAATAAGTGGTACTATAGGGGTCCAATCTACCAAATCTCTCTAGGAGGCTTCTAATCTCTAAAAAACTTGGACTCAAGCTTAATGTTATGTTTTTTTAACCTAGCTAGCACCTCTGTGAAATTAGTGGCACTTATGTACATCATGTCAGAAACACCAAGTCTATGCTCATAGGGGTAATTGATTGTTTTTGAATTCAAATGTTATTTGACCCTATTATGAGGGTCACATTGCCTTATTTCATCCAATTTTAAGTTTAAGGAGTCTCTATGCTTGGATATTACATTCACATGATCCCAATTCTATAACATAGTCATGTTGATGGACAAAGGGAAAGGGTGAATCATTAATTTCCTTTTCTTCTTTCACACACCATCTATACCATTGAAAAATTGGTATATAATTTCTTGTTTCACTAGTTTGGTTGGCACATAAACTGATAGTTTGAGGGGTTGAACTAGGAACCCTTTTATTCTTATCACTATGTAATTTGGATATAACTAGATGTCACCCATTAACTCTACATACTTTTTGACTAGAGGGTTTACTTTATCCATGGGGATATATATGATAGCTTATACCAAAGTTAGATATACATAATAAAAAATGAATTATATGTTGTTTCTATACTTGAGTATTTGTAACTTGGAATAATGATGGGAAAAATGTGTCTCCCATTAGGTGACCAATTATTTATGTCAGGGATCTTGGTGGTGGCCAAAATGGCATCTAAGAGATAGGACATCATGAAAAAGTGGTTGTTTATTTACTTGTTAATGGTTGTGAATAATTGTTTCAAAAAAAAATTATTCATCTCACCAATTAGGGGTTTGATTCCCTTCTTTATCATAAAGTATACATAGGGAACCCAAATCTTTTTGACATATGTGGTGGAAGGGGTTCTAGATAATCTATTCAACAAGGTCATGATTATTTTGATCCCTTCCCTAAATTTGGAAATTGGGATCTTACCAATGAGGTCTTAGATTATGTGGGTTATTATAAGCATCCATGGGTCAAGGATGGTGTTTAAGTCATTCTTACTATTCTATGCTCTAATTGTACGTATGTCTATCTAGGGCTTCTCTAGCTTGTAGTACCTATAAAATGTGAGGGGGGAAATATATGCTACCTTTATGAAAGTACATTCATGAAATATCCAATATTGATAAATTTATATAATCAATAAAAATGGGAGTAATAACATTAATGCAATATAATACCTCAAGTTTTGAAGCAACATAGTGGCGATTTATCATATGGATGGAGATTAGGTCATTATATCTCTGGAGGATAATAACATTATTTTTCTGCTCTCTTGTAATGACTTGCATCTCCTTAATAGTTTAAAATAGCTAAAACAAATTTATACTCCATGTGTTTAATGTCATAGCATCAATGTTAGTATCTTTGAGAATTCTTCCTTTGTTGTTTAAAGTTAAATACAACTCTTTGTCATCCCTCTATTTCTACCTCTAAGCTTCCTTGATTTTGAAGCCTAAAATTTTATAAATAATGGTCCTAAAGTAACCCTTTGATTAGTTTTCTCTTGATTAGAAAATTATTTAAATATTTCTGGATTGACTATGATTGATTAGATTTTAGATTAGGGCTTTCTATAGAGGCTAGGGCTAGTTTCTAGCTTTAATGGTGATGATATCTTAGACATAGGCTAATTCATGCCTTAAATTTTATTAAGATCCATGCATTTATACCTTTTCCTTTTCATTCCCATTAAATATTTGATTTTGTCATTTTTTAATTTCATGGTGCCTATGTGGAATCTATTTGTCAACTTTTTTGACATTTTTCATAAATTCTTTAAAAGAACTAGCCATTGTCTTTTAAATCCTTATTTTTATTTATATCATAAGATGTTTGCTCATGGATCAATGGGGACCATTGATCATGATCTTGGGGCTTACACATCATTGGTTATTTTATGTCACACCCCTTAGTTTTTCTACTTGACACATTCATGGGTATCTTAGGCTTTGTATTTTGTTAGTGAATGCATGCTCACCATGTGTCAATCACATAGGTCTTCAGGGTCTTGTTGAATAGTGCCTATCAATTATGCTCCATCTAATCATCCTCTGTGATCAAGCATATGTTATTGATCTTTGAAAGTTAATGCAATTTAATTATCAGTGGGATATAGGAAGGGATTTAGGCTAAATACATTAGGATAAAGTTTATTTCAAGGTAATAAACATGTCATAAACTTTACGATAAAATATTTAAGCTAAGTTTTTAAAGAACATATAGAAGGGACCCAAATAATAAGTGGATTAGTGTAAATCTTTAACCTAGGGTGTTATCATGTTGATAAACATGATAAGATTTTAGGTTAAAACTTTAAGCTAAGTTTTAAGGCATATGGACTTCTTATTGAATTAAAATATAATACAAGTCTTTAGACTAAGGTTCATTGTGTTAATAAATACCATTGTGACCTTAGGATAAACACTTAGATTAAGTCTATTTCTATGAATATTAGACCACAATGTCATTTTATAATTATATTTCAAAGACCCTAAGTATTTTATTTTATAAAAAAGGGGGATCCCATACAATTACAATGAAGGTAATTAGCTTTTAACAACATTTTGAAGCATATCCTTATGTCAAAGAAAAATAATAGATGACCTTAAAATTGATGGCCCCATTGATGTCAATGAAAGTCTTGTGGGCATCAAATGATGTTTGAAATAATGTCAAATTTAAGTTCATGACATTCATTGGTCCATAGATCATGGATTTAACATGCTCTATCTAATCATTTGGTCCCAACCAAACACATATTATTAATTAAGATCTGAGAACATACATACCATTGGTCCCTATAATCATGAAGAGGATTACGTTAGGTCATAGATCAATGAATATGAAAACTAGACTAATTTAATGGCCTAAGTCTAAAAATCATAATAAAATAGGTCCCTTTGAATACTATAATCATAACCTAAGGTTTTAGCCTAAGGTTTCATTATATTAAGAAAATAAAATAAACCATAAGATAAAAACTTAGTTTGAGTTTAAGTATTAATGCATGGGGATATTTTAAAACTAAGCTCAACTGTGATAGTGCCACATGGTGACTCTATGGGAATCTTGATCTTTTCACTCCATATGACCCCAATCCCACTAAAGTGTGGATCATTGATCATGATCCAATGGATCACATATGATTGGTTTAATGGATCAAGGCTTTTGATCTGTTGAGTGTCCTTTGCTCTATTCGATCATCCTCTATAATGAAGTGAAAGATATTGATCCTACAAGGAGGCAAGATGCTTAAGTAAGGGTTCGGGTTGACATATGGACTTAGATTAAAATATTAAGACTAATGTCTCATACAAGTTGATAAATAGGAATGGGGACTTAGCAACTAAGACTTTAATCTAAGTATTTAACAAAGAGGACCATGTGTTGTGATCGGTCCAAGCTATGAAAATAAAGGACATTGGACACATGAATGTTAGACCTTGTTAAAATAAAGGGAATAAAAATGGGAAAACATAAAAGGACCAAACATGATTTTAGGCTATTACTCAGTTGTGTTAGAAAATATGACCAATCCTTAGCATAAAATTAGTTTTAATTGTAAAGCAAATTTTAAAATATTCTTGAAATTTTTTATCCCACCGAATATGAATATGAGCCAAGGGTTTAATCTATGGTTTTTTGAAGGGGGGTTTCAGAACATTAATCCAATATTGAGATATTTAAAACCAAAGGCTAGTACAAGCCTAAATGAGGATACACTATGAAAATCATAACATGATTTATTAATAAGAGCTCCATGAAAACTAAAACTTAAGACATGAGGGCCAACTGTTCACAACATTAGGCAAGGTTGAAGTATGAAAATAAACCCATGAACAAATAGACCAACTCAATAGGTGTGGATGATCTTAAAATTCTAATAAAGTGTATAATATCAAGCTTACATTGTTAAAGTTCAAATTAATCATGAGAGTCCCTATTTTAAAAAAATTTGGGTATGTTAACCTCAACATCCCTAAGGGATCTTATTATAGAATACCTTGTAAATTCCCTATGGAATTGTGTTTCAAGATTTATAGAGTTCCTATGGAATCCTTCTCCAATATGCTCTTTATAATCCTTAAGGAATCTATCCCCTTTTTCCTCTGTAATCCCTTAGGATTCCTCTTTAGAGACTTGGGACTCCACTTGTGCCTAGGATAGTTTGAGAGCTAGTCAAAATCATGTTCACCTTGCTTTCATCTTTGGTTATAAGTGTGTCTATGTGAAACCCCCATAGGTTTTTTTGGACACTTAGACCTAACCTTATCTACAAGTTGGTCTCACATCTAGTTAAATTTAGGATAGGTTTATGTTCTAGTCATTTTATCTATCAAGACTTTATGCTCCTCTCTTAGAGTCCAATATGGTTCTTTCTCTAGCTAAAACTAGTTCTATTCTGTTAATTGTTATTTTTATTCCTTAGTTTGTTATATCTCAGTTTTAATCTTGTATTTTCTACGGGGAAGACCTAGGGCTTATTTTGTGTCGAAGACTAGATACCACACCATTCAAAGGTGGTTTTAATATCAATTAGAATAATCTAATCTTATATACATTTATTAAACTTAGATAAGGTTGATTAAAACAATTTCAATATCCTTCTAGTTAAAATTAGTACAATACTAAAACCTTCATACAATATTTGGGCATTACTAAAGTATATTGTATGATTTAATAAGGATTTTAAATCATTAAAAGCATGTAATAATTTTTAATTTCATAAAAAATATTCCTTTACAATATAATAAACCTAAATATAAGGAAGAGTTTCATTCTATGGGTTTTTAAATGCATTCTAAAGTTGTGAACATATTGAAACTCAATATTCAATTAAAAATATGGGTCTTTTAAAATATTATGATACAAGTTACAAATATACTAGGTAGTATTCTAATAAATACTAAATAATACAAAAATAGAACTAAATATAAATACTTAAAACATGTACATTACAACATATTGGGAGTACATAATAGTCAATTGTGATTTCCCTACCATGCACATGATCATATTTGAGCTATGGTTTTCCATATACAATTCCATCACATGAAATGCATATTAAATTTTTTATAGTAGGCACATGTGAAATATTTAGTGGCATAAAGTAACTCAAAACTATCATAAACCACTTGAATTAATTGCTAATAGTCTAAGAATAGACATTATTACACCTAATTGCTAATAGTCTAAGAATAGACATTATTACACCAAGACTACACTACAATACTATATAATTTTCAAGATTGAATACTAGATTTCTTAACATAAAAAAATTACTACATGAATCCCATGAAATACTTACAAGTGAATATGAGACAATGACTAAATAAAAATAATGTACTTTTACATACTACAACCAATCAATAGTATAAATTAACTAAATAAAGTCCACACAAATAACATAATCAATAAAATTAGTATTCTAACTAATGCAATAGAATATTATACACAAGTTTTAAAAACTAGAACCCATAGTGAGCATGCTAGTAATAAACTAGATGAAAATAAATGTTGTTAGATTTATATTTGATTTTAAGTAGAGTAAATACAATAATGTATAGTGCCTCAAAATGTCCTTTGCACCTAACTCTTACACAATCCAAATGAAATATTTAGTACAATTTATTTCCTTAAGTAAATCCAAATTGTTTAATATTCAAATTGAATCACACTACTATGTATGAAACTAAAGATCTATAAATTTAAACATTGTAACTATAAAATCCACTATGAAATTACTAAAAAAATTAAGAGTCAGAGGATCCTAATCATTAGTGTTCTCTACCACTCCATCCATTAGTTGTGAGATTGAAAGTGTTCCTTAGACTGAATACTAATGGAACAAAATCATATAATAGTAAAATGTAATAAAATAATCATTCAACCAAAGGATTATGGTTTGTCACACATAAGATAAGGACCAAATAAATTACATAAAAAATAACACAACCATTAACATGGTTTCAAAACATCACACATATAGGGAAAATGACCACCAAAGCATCCCTTTTTAAATTTCATTCATATATAATGACATTCATGGGTGAGATGAAGTCAACCCAAATAAATCATCTAATAGGATTTCATACTTCTCACTTCATGCACATTTATTGGAGAATGCCACTATGAATAACTTTGATCTATGTAGGATCATCAAAAATACCTTATTTTGATATTATATTCCCCAAATAATGAAACATATCTTGGTAAAAATAACACTTATAAAATTTAGCATACCGCTTATGTTTCCTTATTCCCTGCAAGATAAAATGTTATTTATTATCATGTTAATATTCATTCTTAGAATAAATAAGAATATCATCTAATAAAAATAGTAAAAATTGATCTAAGAAACATTGAAACACATTTTGAATAACATCATAAATTTCTCAAGTTAATTAGTCAACCAATTTACCCTTAACTAAAAAATTATAAATTCCACAAGTGCATTAGTCAAGACAAAGGGAATGATGATGAACTGATAATGGCCATATCTTGATTAAAATTTTGTGGTGTTTACATTATTATCGTTTATTTTAATTATATAATAACTTAATAAAATATCAATCTTTTAAAATATTACAACATATTTAATTTGATCTAAGAGATCATCAATCCTAGGAATAAAATACTTGTTATTTATTGTGACTTTATTTAGTATTATATAATAAATGCAAATTCTTAAGGTTTTGTCCTAATTTTTATAAAGACAATGGGATATCCATAACTTGATATATTTTTCTAGATGGGGTCTTTGTATATTAGTTATTTTAATGTAACTTTTATTTCCTACAAGTCTTCCATGTTCATTTGATATGGAGCCTTGAAAGTAGGTGAAAATTTAAGTAAAATATTTGAATAAAAATCAAAGTTTATTTTAGTTGGTAAGCCTGGAAACTTTTGGGGAATAAATCCTAAAATTATATTAAGAATCTATCATATATTAGAGAAATTTATTTATAATTATAAGTTATATTAATTTGTATATTGGAAATATTATAGCTTTTATGAGTTGATTTTCCTATTGATGATATAAAATAATTTTATGAACAACATGGTTTATAACACCTTGGATTTGTACTGAGTTATCCATGCCATCAAGACTATGAAATTTTTAACTAAAATAGTTAAGATGGGATTAATTTTATTTAAGATAATCCATATCAAAAGTTAAGTCTTAATACATAAAGGAGATAATAACAAGCTCACCTTAGTCATAAAAAATACAAGATCTAGTTTGTCATAATCCTGTTGGAACTCATTTTTGAACTTGTTTATTGAGATCTAAAACTTGTATTATTTTATTATGCTATTTTAATACCATTATTTTGTAAAATAAATTTTTGACTTAGAATAATTGTTGTAATTTTGATATGAATATGGTATGTTAGTGTATTCTAGCGAGTTATTGAGTTAATCATTTGATTAATTATGTAGTTATGTTTATATAGAAATTTATTAGATAGATGTTTTATTATGATCTTTGGTGATTTAAAGATTTATAATGAGTTAGGGTTTATTTATAACATATATAATGATTTTTAAAAATGGCTATCAGAATACTTTTCAAAATAATTATAAATTAACGAGTTTGTAAACATTCATAGTAGTTATCACAATTGACTATTTTGGGTCATCTTAATCATTATTTATCTATTGTGGCATTGATTCTTGGTTATTTATATGTCTTTATAGGTTTAATAATATTTTTTTGTTTGGAATATTCTATATTGTGTGATTAAAATTGTACAATGATTATCCTATAACCATTCAGGCACTATTGGAATAATTCACATTCTTATTGCAAAAAGATATTTAGACAGGTTAATGGGATTATATTTACTATTTTAAAGGTGGGTTTGTATATATTAATAAATTTAAATTAATTAACCTCTTTTTGATATCTTGTCATTATACCATAATTATCTTATGTATATTTTATGGACTACACATTTTTGTCGAGTATAATGGGTCTGCACTCCATGCCATAAAGCACTAACGTGAAAAATGTATCTTGAGTTGACATTTTTTTTACATATTAGGTTAAATATTTTAATTTTTTGAATAATTATTTTTAATTTTTTACTCCTTTAGTCCCTCTATGACCTAATAAAGTGACTTGTGTTTGGAAAGGTATTTTGCTGGTCATGTTTTATGTTTTAATCATTTTACTCATCAACCTTATCCATAAAAATATATGCATGATGGCAGGCATTAACTTAGGGCTTCAATTTCATCAATGATGTTGGTATTTATGTTAAAACTTTATATATTTTTGAATAATTTTTTTGGGATACATGGACTGTGTAAACCCTTATGGCCACGAGGATGCTTTGGAGTTTGTCTTCCTTATTCTAGAATGATTATGGAGGTATTGTATTTTGTTAAATTAGTTAAGTGGTATTTAATTAGGATATTTTATGCCTATAAGTTTGGGAAACATTGATACATGTATTTAAGATTATATTATACCAAGAATCAAGTCTTCATGGTGACATTACTATTCATTTTTCATGGGAAGGAACATGTAGAACATGTGGGTGATGAGAGTCATGATAGAAAAAACAATGTTTTTGTCTCCTTGATAAAATATATTAAAGTAAAAAAATTTGGGTTTATGTTTTGTGATTTTTATTGCAATAGAATTAATGTAAATATGAATTTTCCCTATGCCTCCAATAATGTGGTTTCTACTTTTTGTTAAGAATATTACTTTGAATGATATTGTGGAGATTTTGATGGCTTCTAGTATTTCAATATTGTATGTAGTCTTGCTATTGGAATATTTATGTTGTTTTAAACACTATAATGGGTTTAATGCCTTAATGTTTTTAGTTTGCATACTACCATATTATAGTATTGATTTGACTGTGATTAATAAGGTAGGAATATAGGGTTCTTTTTATATTTTCTACTTGGTGATGGGTATTTGGGGTTTAGTTTATATTTTTTTGAAACTCATTGGTTTTCTTTTATGTACAATCATAACCTTTTGAGCATTGAGTCTAATCATGATGATGGTTGGGGTGGTCTAGTGCCACCAATGAGGGGCTCATGGGTCTGGTCGGGTGGGCTTCATCTTTCTCTATTAGATGGGTTAAAAATTTAGACAATTACAAAATTTTGTTTTGACCTTGTATTATTAGTAGCATTGTTTGGGAACTATCTTACATACCAAGGTTTATATATATGAATGATATCCTTGAATATCTATTGATGGAGTGATTCATCATTATTAATAAAGATGTTATTTCTTAAACTATATTAAATAGTTTAAATGGTTATATTCCTAAAAAATACTAATGATTTTGGTAAATTGTATATTATTTACTATGTAACTCTGCACTTGTATTGTTTAATGATTCAATCATTTCAAAATGATTAAATAGTGACTGATAATAAATTTAACTCTTGTAAGTTGATTTTGTAAAACTAATACAAGTGTTTCAAATATCTTCAAAGGAACATGGAATTGTTTTCATTTGATTAAGTTCTTTACAATTTTCAAGTTACATTCAAACTTCATTGTGTGGTTTTTGATCTAATATGTTAATTGGTGATTATGCTTAAAGGTGATATTTAGAGTTTAACCACTTGTTTGGCTTATATATAATGTCTCTTGGAATATTATTTAAGTGATGATTATTTAATTTGAATTATAATTATTGATATTATAATCATTAACTCTTTTCCTCATTATATTACTATTTTAGTACAAATTATCTACTAAATGTAGTATTGGTGTGTGTGATCTATTAATAATATAATTCATTGATAAAGTTGCAAACAATATTTATTTGTAACTTCATTTATGATGGTTGAGTTATTAGAGAGAAAGATATTAATGTAATGTTTATCTTCTATTTTTTGTAAGGTTATGATTGGTAAAAGATAAAAAGGAAAAGAAAATAGGTGACATAAGTTTTGGTTATGAACTAATTTTGTTATTGAGTTTCAAAATCTTTAGATGGAATAATTTTTTATTTTTTATAAGTGTCTAAGTATTAATTGGGTGAATGGATTATTAGTTAGTCTTTTCACACTAGTCAATTACTTATGAGACATGTTTGGAAATCCAACATAAATTATTTATAATAAATGACTATCTTGTGATGGGAAATGTTGTGTTCCACTCATATTTATTTTGTGAATGACTAGTTCTACTTCATATTTTGGAGCACTTCACTTTGATGACTTATGAATTATGTTGAAATAGTTAATAATGGATGTTTATGTTAAAATGATCACTTAGTGTTCATTTATTCATTTTAGTTTTTTTGGGAATGATGTCGGAAGCTACCATTGATGTTTAATATGACTTGAGCATTTTGTTTTAATACAGTATTAAAATTATGATTGTGATTTAAGTAGTTATATAATGCTAGATGCATCTGAAGTAGAAATAAAGATGGAAGTTAGTAAATTAGTGTAATTGGTTAATTGATTTCATGATCTTCAAATAGAAAGATAATAAATTTTAACATATTAAGTTCACAGGGAGAATACTTTCTATGTTTCTAACTTATTTTGTTTTTAAATTATGAAATCTAAACTTATTAATTTATCACTCATTAGTGGAATGGTTTCTAAAGGTAAAAATTCCATGGTTCCCTATTATAATTTATCTTCATGCGTTACACTAAAATCATTTAATATAATAATTATTTTCAATATTTCTTCATGCAAGTGAAATTTATATGTGGGGGTTATTTAGATATGCGGGACCCTAGTGTAAAATATAATCTATTTGATTTGGTAACATTGAGTGGACATTATTTTTATGTGTGAAGATATATTAGGATCACATCATAACTTTTTTAGAGGAGTATGTCCATTAAGTGATGTGAATTTTTTATATTTTTATTAATGAGATCAACATTATTCTCAAGTTTTTATAATTTGGGATGAACATTTAATTATTTTTCTTGTAGTTATTTTTGTAAATAAAATTCTTAAGTCTATACAAGTAATAGAGAATTTGGGGTCTAGGTTATTCATGATTATTTGAGAAGGAATCCTTGGAAATACCCATTTAAGTTAGTGTTTTTAGTGAAATACACTTTCATGAAATAGGAAATATTTATGAGTGAGTCTTACTAGTCATTATTATGATAAAGATTACTCACATAGACGTATATTCAGTTCTAAATTTATAAGAGTGTGTAAATACCCTTATTCATCATGAACTTAATATATAGTGACGGATTTAATCCATTGTTATAAGTTCTACTCAAGAAGATCAATTCATATATTTTTTTTAAAAAAAACCCCATTTTTATAATATTAGTTGAGATTAGATCCTCACTTACTATAGTTTCTATAATCAATCTATTATTTTTAAAAAAATATTGTGTTCATTATGTTCGTATTAGAGACAAGTTTAAATCTATAAAGAACTTTGGGATAACTATAGATCTTTACCCTACCTTAATATTTAACTTTTAAATTTATAAATATGGTAAGGATGTGATCAATAGGAAAATTCAATGCAAACATTAATCGATATGACCTTAACCCTACAAGGGGTAGAGATAGAAACTCAGGTAGAGGTTGTGGTGCTCATAACATGAACAACCTAATTAATCCTCATCCTGATAATAATATAGGTAATAATAATGAAGCTCTTAATGCTCACCAAGATGGTGGAAACACTACAAATAAAATCTTGAATGGAATATTTACTACCTTAAATTTCATTCATTGGAAACTTGATACCCATAAACATAGGATCAATAATCCTAAGACTACTCCCCAAGAGGGTTTACATGGGGAGGAAAATGATCAATTAGAAGAGACAATAATTCAATAATTACCATTATCATTAGCCGATATAATCATTCAATAATTTAGTAAATTCCTCTAGTAATATTTTTAGGAGAAGAAACTATTGATACAATTGATGCATGGTTGGTACACCTAAATAAATATTGTATTCTACACAATATTCCTTCTAATGTGAAAACAAGTGTGGAATATTATTAATTAGTGGGTACTATAACCCTATGGTGAAATCATCTATGTGTGATGGAAGGTTATCAATCCATGAATCTCTCTTGGGAAATATTTTAAAGGTAGTTCTACAAGAGGAACTTGAGTCCCAATTTCAAGGAAAATAAAATTACTATTTTCCAATTATGAAAACAAGATAAAATGACAGTCACTGAATATGAAAATAAATTTTTGAACCTATTGTGTTATGTTATCTACATGCATGATAAAAAAAAAGGTGAAAAAGTTTAAACTTGGTTTAAAATAATTATTGATGTATGGCATCAATATGATGAGTCTTAAAACTTTAGTGGCTTCCATTGAATTTGCACATATGCTAAAGAGAGGGAAAAAGATCAAAAAAAGGATAGGGAATAATTTAAAAATAATAGACAATAGAATAATGCTAAAATTATCTCCCTCACAAGTCTTTTAAAAATATTAAATTAGAAATAGATATTTACTATAAGTACTTATGGTTTTGGTAAATTTCAAGAGCAAAATAATAATTTTAAGGCCTAAAACTCAAGTAGATCTAGGTCAAACCAAAAAAATCATACCCAAAGTAATCAATGTGGCCTAAAATAGTGGATATTATGTTCTTATTTCACCTTTTATTTTTTTACAATGTTTGGAATGTGGTGATAACCATTACTAAAAGAACTATCCCAAGCTAAAACTTAGATAATCAGCCAACCACTAGGTTTATATAGCTAGAGATAATCAAAATGTTGATTCTTAGGTAATTTTCATTCAAACTATAGGTATATTATATGGTTTTGATATTTATATTTTAATTAATTATGGTGATACAAATAAATTTATTTCAACTTTTTTAGAAATAAAAACTTATTTAAAACATACTAGATTTAGATAAGGATGGGAGGTCAAGTTCAGAATAGGGAAAAGGGTGTCAATCTATGATTTCTTAAAAGGGATTAAAATAGAATTTATTGATATTAAAAATAAACTAAATATATTTTTATCTCCTTTAGATCCTATGGCCTAATACTTATATTTTTTTGGTTGAAAAATCACCATGAAATGTTATATTCATTTGGTAAGGGAGTGGGATACATAGATGATTTTGGTAGAATCAGTGATGTGCAAAACATTATAAACCTAAGGTAGGTAAGTTAATTAAATATTTATATTTAAAAATGGTAGTGCATACATGCTACCAAATTATTGTAGTCCAAATGCCTGAATCATTTAAAAATTAGGAAGATGTCTTCCATAAATTACCTCATTCAAGGGAATTTAATGATGTATTTATAGAAAATCTATCTTGTCTTCCACCTAAAAGGGATTTTTATTTTTAAATTAATATCATGATTGAGGTAAAACATGACTCTAAATATAACTACATAATGAATGTATTTTATTTTTAGGAATTGAAGGATCAATTGTAACAATTATTGGAAAATGGGAGTATAAGGCCAAGTGTTCCTCCTTCAGATGTTATGGTCATATTTATGAATAAAGACATAAAATTGAGACTTTTTATACACTGTAAGATGATTAACAAAGTAATGATCAAGAATACTCATCCATTTCCAAAGATAGACAACTTATTTTATTAGATGAAGGGAGATTCTATCTTCTCCAAGATTGATTTAATATTAGGTTACCATTACATAAGAATAAAGTAGGAACACATTCATAAAATAACTTTTTAGACTCAATATGGTCACTACAAGCTTCCTCTAATGCATTTTGGGCTCACTAATACAACTAAAAAATTCATGAATTTGATGACCTATTTTTCAAGGATTTTATATGTAAGTTTGTGCTAGTTTTCATTCATGATAGTTTGATTTACTTTAAAAATATAGTTGAATATGAACAACATTTGAAGCTAATTTTGAAAAGTTTAAGACAACATAAGTTGTTTGGAAGGTTATCAAAATGTATTTTCTTCAAGCCTAAGATCCACTATCTTGGGAATATCATGCTTAAGTAATTTATTTTCATTGATATTATTAAGATTAAAGTAATACATGAGTGACCTACTCTAACTAATGTACATTGATTTTTTAGTTTTTTGGGTTTGGTATGATATTACCACAAGTTTGTTCAAAAAAATTATATCATATCCAACCTCGTAAGTTACTTGAAGCATAAGGGAAATAATTTTTTTTGGTCACATTTATATGGAGATTCATTTCAAAATATTAAGGTGTTACTAACTAAAACATTCATACATGTCATATGTGATCCAAATGTTAAATTTGAGGTTTGGACATATTCTTCCAAGGAGGTTTCGGTAGAATATCAACCCAAGATGAAAAAGTATTGGCGTATGAGTCCTAAAATCTCAAGGAAAATGAAAAGAACTATCTAACTCATGACATAGAGCTTGATGCCATAGTTAATTAATTGAAACAATAGAAGCATTTTATATTGGTAAAATATTTCAAGGTGAAAAATGATCACCATAACCTAGTGTATTTATTTTCCTATGAGGATTTGAATCCATGCCAACATAGATGGATAGAATTTATGAGGAAATTTCACATGGAAATTTTATATGTCAAAGGAAAGAAAAATCATGTCGTTCATGAAATCAACTTATTCACATACCTTGATACCATTTCTATTTTTAGGTCTTATTTCATAAATGTTGTATTAAAATAAAAACTTTTAGAAAAGTACATCCATTAGGTAAGACAAGTTTTGGCTAGTGAGTCTATAGAAACATTTTTTTCTAAATTTTAAGTGGACATTGATGGTCTATTAAGGCATAAAAATATAACTTATGTGTTTTCATGTAG
Organism: Torreya grandis; assembly: GCA_037957365.1. Taxonomy (NCBI): domain Eukaryota; kingdom Viridiplantae; phylum Streptophyta; class Pinopsida; order Cupressales; family Taxaceae; genus Torreya; species Torreya grandis. Next base: position 1,071,728 of record JARHVA010002327.1, read on the forward strand.
GGACTCACATATTAAACTTATGAAATAAATGCATACAACACCTCTCTATGTTCATCCTAGTGTCATAAAGATGACACATGAATTAATAAGGGATTTTTTTTGCTTGGAGTGAAACATGATGTGGTTACCATTACAATGAAATGACTGGAATAACAACATGTTAAGGATGATAATTTCCACCCTAGGAGGTTTTTTTTGACCTCATGAAATGACAAAATATATGTGGGTTGTAATCTATCTAGATTTTATTTCTGGGGTGCCTAAGTCATGTAGCAAACATAACATAAACTTGATTGTAATTGATAAATTGATCATGGTAAGTAATTTCATTACTATAAATCTAACATGTGATGTTTATATTTTTATAATATAATATTGTAAAGAGATTTTTCAACTAAATGGCATGCCATAATTAATCATTTCAAACTAGGATAAATATTCTTGTCAATGTTTTGGAAAACTTTAACTATATCTTTTGAAACCATTTTGAATTTGAATCCTACATACCACCCATAAATATATGGTCAACATGAAATATTAAACAATGTGATGGAAGACATGATAAAAATTTATTTGATGTAAAAATACTGTAAATGGTAAGAGTACATTCATCTAGTTGAATTTACTTATAATAATACCTTTTATTTCATGATTAAAATTAATCCTTTTTAATCTTTGTATGGGTTCAAATGTATAAATCCACTTGGATAGGATATATAATAAAATATGGTTATTATTAGGCCTAATATACTATAAATTTATACTAATTAGATGACACTTATTAGGAAAAACATAAAACAACCTCTACTAGCTAAAAGAATTATGCATATTTGAAAAGAACATCTTAATAATTTAATCTGGGTGATAAGGTCCTTATGAGAATTAGACCACATAAAATATTTATAGCATTTGTAATCTAAGTTAGATTCAAAATATGTTGGATATTTTTAAATTATTTAAAAGATCAGTCCTATAGCTTATCGATTGGCCCTTCCTCCTTTTGTATCTAGGATTCATGATGTTCTCCTTAGGTTTTAAATTATAAAGTATATTTATGATCCCACTCACATTTTGGATTGGAATAGCCTCTAGGTTATAGAAGAGGGTAAATTATAGATATAACCCATGAGGATCATATATATTATCATAATATTAAGTTTAGAAATAGGGAAATAAAATAATTATTGGTGTAATGGGACCCACTTAGTAAAAAAATGATCCTTGGGAAGATTCTAATCTTTTCAGATAATAATATCATTATCTATTTGCATAGTATCCAAGATGGATTATTTTTCTAAGGGAGAGGATGCCATAAACACATTAGAAATCATTTTTTAATAGGTTATTTATTTATATCTATAACTTGTATTTTTTTTATTATGATGTTGTGATCACATTATTTTGTTAATAATTTTATTAACTTATACTCATTATTATGTCATGTTGAGAAGACTATGGTATATTAGTGTATTCAAATGAATTACTTCATTTTATCATTTTATTAATTATTAAGTTATGTATATTTGTATATTTATTATATAATAGTGTTGATATGATATTTTTTGATTGTAGGATTTCCAATGAGATAGGCTTAATTAGAAATCTACCTAATGAGGTTAAGAAACATATATCGTAGCACTCTTTAAAAAAATTATAAAGAAATGAGTTTTTGAACATTCATAATGGTTGTCATAGCCAACATTTTTGGGTCATCTTGATCATTGTTTATTGGTTGTGTCATTGATTCTTAGTTCTTTATCTGAATTACATGGTTTATTGATTATTATTTTTGTGGGATTTATCCATATTGTGAAATTAAACTTGTCAAATGAGGAGCCTATAACCATTCATACATTTTTTGATTAATTTGCTTTATTTTTAAGGAATATATTTAGATAGGTTATTGGGATTATCTTTATTATTTTGTAAGTGGGTTTACAAGTTAATTGCTTTAATTTTATTAACCTCTTGTTGACCTATTCTATATATACCTAAATTAGCTTAGGCGTCTTTGATGGATTGTGAATTTTGAGTAGGTAGAATGAGCCCAAACTCCATGCCATCTAAAATTAACTTTAGCAAGGTGTTCTAAGTTGATTGTTTTTCATATTCTGTAAATGTTTTTAAGTTTTTTCATTACTTGTTTTGAAATTTTGATGAATTTTGTCCCTATATGACCTAGGTAAGTGACTTGTGCTAGGGAAGGTCTTTTATTGGTCATGTTTTGTGTTTTAACAATTTTTCTCATAAAAAGAGATGCATGATGGAAGGCCTTGACATAAGGTTCTAACTTTGTCAACAATATTTGTAGTTATCTTGGAACATTATATCCTTTGGATTATTGTAGATATGATATTTAGACTGTATAAACCATTCTAACCACCATGAGGCTTGGGAGTTTATCTACCTTTTTTTTTCATGATTATTTAGGTTTTTTATTCTTTTAATTTTCTTATGGGTCATTCAATTGTATTATTTCTTGACATAAATTTTTTGGAAACTTAGAGACATAGATTTAAGTCTCCATTGTGGCATGATTCAATTATTAAGGTGGACACTACTATTTTTTTCATCAGAAATAGAAAGTAGAATAGGTGGGTGTTGAGAGAAAAGACAAAAAAATTATTAGTTTTGGCTCCTTTTTGTAGTCTACAAAGGTAAAAATGGTCTACATTGATCGGTTTAAGTGATTAAAACATTTTGGGTTTATATTGTGTTATTTATATTGTAGTAACATTAATTTAAATATGATCATTCCTTAGGCCTCAAACAATGTGCTTTTTGCATTTTCATACACATACTACATTGAATGTTATTATGAGAATTTGGTGGCTTTTATTATTTCATTATTGTATGTAGTCATTTTATAGGATTATTTATGTTTTTTTAAAACCAATAATGGGGTTAATACCTTAATGTTTTTAATTTACATACTATTATGTTATTGCAATTATTTGATTGTAGACAATAAGGTAGGAGTCTAGGTTTCTTTATTATGTTGTTTATGTGGTGATGGATATTTAGTTTTTATTCTATGTTGTTTGGAGACACATTGGTTTTATTTAATGAATGGACACAACCTCATGAGACTGGATCTTACACATGCTAATGGTTGGGATGATATAAGGCCACCAATGGAGGGATTATGGGATTGGTTAGGTGGGGTTTGTCTCTCTACTAGTTGGATTCAAAATTTGGACATTTTTCAATTTTGGTGCGATACTTATATTTCTATTCTTAGTAGTGTGGTTTTTAAATTATGCTACATACTAGGGTTCCTACATTTAAATCATATCCTTCAATATATATTAATGGAGTAATTCATCATTATTAATAAATGTCTTATTTTATGAACTACATTAAATAGTTTTAATAGTTCTAATCATCAAAGTGGTAAAGTGTATATTATTTACTACGTTACTCTACATGTGTATTTTTCATTGATTCAATCATTTTATAGTTATTAGATAGTGATTAATTATAACTTTGCCTCTTGTAAGTTGACTGTGTATAACTAATATAAGTGATTTAAATATGTTTAGAAGAATATGGAATTATTTTCATTTGATTGAGTTGTTTACATTTTGTAAGCTATATTAAAACTCTTTGTGTTGTTTTCATTTTGATATGTTAATCGATAATTAGACTTGAATGTGATCATTTGTGATTAATCACTTTTTTGGTTTAGATTTAATGTCTCTTGGAAAGTTATTCATATGTTAGTTTAATTTATTTGAATTATAAATAATTAGATTATAAGAATTGACTCTTTGACTCATCATATGACTATTTTAATGGAAATAAACAACCAAATATAGCACTATCAATCTATTCATAAAGTAATTCATTGAGAAAGTTTATAATGATATTCATTTATGAGGAAAGTAGTTTTCACTATGATTTAATTTATGATGGTTGAGTTATTAAAGTATAATATAATAATGGAATGGTTATATTCTATTTTTTTTAAAGGTTTAGATTCTTAAAAGACAAAACTAAAATAAAATAGGTAAGATTAGTTTTGGTTATGAATTAATTTGGATGTTGAGATTCAAAATCTTAAGATGGAATGCTTATTTAGTTTTTATAAGTGTATAAGTCTTAATTGGGTGAATAGATTATTATTATTATTATTATTATTATTATTATTATTATTATTATTATTATTATTATTATTATTATTATTATTATTTTATATAGTCTCTATACACTATTCAATTACTTTTGAGATATGTTGGGAACTCCAATGTAATTATATCATAATAAGTGACTATCTTGTGATGGGAAATATTGGGTTCCACTCATATCTCTTTTGTAATTGATGAGTTATACTTTATATTTTGAACCACTTCATATTGAAGACTTATGAATTGTGTTGGGATAATTGGTAATGGAGGTTTATATTAAAACTATAACTTAGTGGTTAGTGTTACATTTTAATTGTATTTAGGAATCGCGTCAAAATATACAATTTATGGTTAATAAGACTTGAGCACTTTTTTTGAATGGAGTGCTAAAATTATGAATTTGATGTTAGGATTTATATAATTCTATATGTCTATGAACTAAAAATAAAAATAAAACTTAGTAAAGTAGCTGAATTGGTTAGTTTATTTGATGATCATCAAATGAAAATATATGAAATTTGAACATATTGATTTCGAAGGGATAATTAATTCTATGTTTATAACATCCAATTTATTTTTGAAATTACCAAATCATAAGTTAATCATTTATCACTCATTATTGGGATGGTTTCTATAGGTACAATTTTAGTAGTGTCCTAATGAACTTTATCTTCTTGAGTTGCATTAAAATAATTGAATATAATAATTATTTTCAATATGTCTTCATGTGATTGATATTTATATATGAAGGTTGTTCAAAGATTCAATGACCATAGTGTCAAATTATATTGATTCAATTGATTATCATTGACCAAAATGTCATTTTCATTTATGAAGATATATTAGGATCAGATGCTATTTTTTATCAGATGATTATCACTTAAGTGATGTGTATTTTTATATCATGATTAATGAGATAAACACTATTCTCAATTTAAATTATAATATGGGATGGACATTTACTTAATGGTATTGTAATTTTTTTTGAGATAATATAATTAAGTTTATACTTGTCATACAAAATTTGGGGTATAATTTATTCATGTCATTATAGGAAGTAATCCTTCAAAATACCCCTTTATGTTGGTATTTTCTGTGCATTACACTTCTGTGAAATAAGAACTCATTATGAGTGAGATTTGTTATTCGATCTTATGAGAAACATAACTCATACATATATACTTTTAGGGAAGAATTTATAAGACTATATTAATACTGTTATACATTCTAAGATTAATATATAGCAAGGTATTGAACCCTTTATTATAACATATACTCAAGAAGGCCTATTCCTAAAGTATTTGTATCTAACTATCCCTTTTTATAATATTATTTGAAGGTAGGAACTAAATATACTTTTTAATCAATCTAATGATTTTATAAAAGAATTGGGTTCATTACATAGTTAATATTGTTCAGTGCACCCCAACATAAAAAGATATTTTCCAATAACAAAATCTACCTTATCATTACTTAGAGGATTTAATTTTTAATTTAATATCAAAATAAGTGAAGTTAAACTATTTTTAGTGATGAAAAATATTTAAATATCCAAATTGAAAAAGATATAATTTGATGATTATCTAAAGGAAATAGCTTCATAATAACTCAAAAGTCATCCATGCCAACAAAAATTAACAGTTACATTATACATAGGTGGTACTTATTTTTCCCATACCCAAATTAATCCTACATAAAGAAAAACCACTTACAATATAAAACATTTTCATCAACTCCATTTGAACCTACAAGACTTGCAAAATAAGGTCATTTGGAAAGAGTCCCTAGGAAACATCGCAATACCATTTCCTTCTGGTCCTAATTTGATTCACACATGGGTTTGGATTATGCCTACAACATATCCATATGCATTTACACTATGAACTCTTTTTATATACCAAATGGAAGAAACAGTTGACCAGAATTAATAAGGTGTTTGATTTTATCATGAAGGTAAATTAATAAATATTTTAAATTGTAACACTATCTCTACTACTAAACATGCAAAACATGAGAAGGAACATGCTATGTACCTTACCAAATTATCCAATCATGATCTAAATAATGTAAAATATCAAACTTAAGGTTATAAGACACTTAATGGGAGAGATTCCTATGATCATCAATTACATAGGATCATAGCTTAGTCTTTCCAAAATACTCCAAAAATACCTAAAAACCAAGACATTAAAAAATACAAAAAATATTTTTAGCACTTACATGTTCTTTTGGCTCCTTATAATCTATACATTATTTACATATTCAGGGCTATCATATCAAATACTCCTACATATATAGCTATAGACAAACATAAATACAAGATTATTAACACTTTTGGGTATTGGGATTCAATTTAATCATGTCACAAGGACATTTGGGGCATCCATATTCTATGATCTTGATACTTTTATGTTATATCATTCTATGGTCACATCACATTATCATAATTGGGATATTATGTATATACACATGCCTTATCCATGAATATATCTTACACATGGTACTTGATATGCTATGCATTTGACATTTTTTTATAACATTTTTTATGCAAAAGATATTATAATATGTTTATGTATGTTACTTAGGATTTTCATTTATACACTTCCTTACATGTTTTGCCTTGCTATTATTGTGCTTGTTCAATCATTTGAATATATTCTATTATTTGTACTCATTATGCCTATGTTTTCCTTATTATACATTTTAATATGTCATTACTTGTTGTATGGAAATTTAAATATGGCATTCCTTATTTAACAAACATTTGACTAATCCACTCCCATTTGATTTTGTGGTATTTTAACATGATCCTTAATTATGGCATCCTAAGACATTTATTTCTTGACTTGATTTTAAGTGCTTTGGTGTGTGTGATTATTTTATTTTTTATCTTGTAGTGTTATTATATATATGTTTCCATGATTTTTATCATGTTTATTATTCCTACATGTTATCACATTAGTTCTATTCACTTCATTGATACATTTACATATGCAAATTTTCCTACATGTTACATGGTTCAGTCAATGAATATACAACTATATGGTTATCTTCTTCATTTGAGGTTAGGTAAGTTCCATGTGCTATTTATACCTCACTTAAAATGGTGGCATGCCATATTGTCATGGATTTCATACATTCAGAGTTTTCAAATTCATTGGGGCCATGCTTTAAAAGCATATTCTTCATATGCATTTAGTATGCTACTTATATTAATTCACATATTCATTCATGGCATTCTATGGAATCATGTTATGAAAACATAATTAGTATTCAACATCTCCAATTTATAGTGTGGGCATGTTTTAGAAACATTTCATCCACATTATTACTTATATAGTGGGAGCATGCTTTGGAAATATGTCCTCTACATTTACATAGTTATCTGAATTAGCTAAAGCACATAATTATATGATTCAAATTCACAATTGTGGAATAATTATATACATTGGTATTATTTTTATATATAATTTTAACATTAAAAAATCTACAGAGGATATTTTATAAAACATGTGCCTAATATTGGAAAATTTAAATTAGTTTTAGATTTCAAAACCATTGCACACATTGATACCCTATGGACTTTTAAAAACCATGTTGAACCAATCTAATGTGGACTTTTATGGACTTTTTTTTAGGGTTTAGGTGATTAAATCACTCAATATTTCCAAGTTTTTAGGTTGGAATTGATCATCCAACCTTACCAGGTTATAAGTATCATTGGGTTAGATGGTTGAGCTAATATCAACTATCAGGTGGAAACTAACTTTTACTCTAAGATTGGGGGCATTTTCCTTCTAATATATTTATCTCTCTATATCTCCTTAGGTATATGATCTTTAAGTATTTATGTATATTTATCTTAGTATTAGTTTCATATCCTTATAATGATACATATTTTTCAAAATAACTTGCCAATAGCCAAGACGGTTATATTGACAAACATGTGTACTCCCAAACCTTAATCTTTCAAAATTCAATCTATTTCAAGTAATTTTAACCCATATTATATTAATTATTTTACACTATAACATGATCTTGGTTTCAAATTAGTGACAAAAAAATCACTCAAATTCAAATCAAACAAAGATAATGTGTGCATATCTACTGATATACATATTCATATTCCTTTCCTTTATCAATAACAATTTCATTACTAAAGGGGGGATGCATAATATATTTTTGATTATGTAGAACCTAAGTATTTTAAACTTAGAAACTAAGACTTCAGATATTCCTTTTAGCTATAAACATGCCATACACCTACTCTATCTTAGGCACCTTAGATTATATCTTAGTCTGATCAGTACTATATTGATTACATATACATCCTATCCTTCCTAAAATTCATAAAATGTTCTTATCTTACACATATACAAGTTTTGATATTGAACCTACTCTCTTGCTCCATGTACACTAACATCTAAGATAGAGAGTAGAGTTAACATTATATTCTTAATTTGATGTAAGTGTCCACTACCATAAATTCATTTAGTTTGAAAATGAAACATATCATAATGGTAAAAATATGTGATTTAATGTGATTTATCTCCTAATAATATTAGTATAAATATAATATCAACCCTCATTCATTATTCACCTAAACATTAGACAAAATATAACAAGGCACTTAACAAAATAACTCTATCAAATATTCAATTGAATAAAGCTTTCATATTTCCATACCTATCATAGTTAAATCAAATCTATAGGTATAAAGTACTAAAAGAGAAACCATAAGGTCTTATTTTCCAAGTTACAATATTGGTCATTGTTGTATTTTCTTTACATACATTATATTATTCACACATAGGCCAACATGTAGGGGAGAACTACATAATTATGAGGGCCTCTTATAGAGTATTGAATATGTAGGTAGTACAATAAATGTCATTATGGGTTAACTCAACATAATTTGACCACTAAAACATTTTTACCTAAGGTCACATTGAAGACAATAATCTAGGGATTTTACATTTCATAATGAACAATAGTCCATGACCTAGATCTAAATTCACCAAATAAAAGGTGAGACAAAAATTAGACTAATTTAGGTGGTCATATCATATTTCATCATATATTTTATATAGGACACTAACAGGAAACCTAAACAATATACTCAGCACAACTATTTAGGGCAGATGCATCTATCTAGAGAGATAGAGGCATTAGATCTAAAATTACATAATTGTTCTATAACTATCTTCATACTTTATTTTATCTCATTCCAAATCTAGACTGATATTAGCAATAGAGAAAGCTAAGTACATTATTTATTTTTCATTTATATATCTAGCATAGTTGTAATTTATATTAATAGCTTATCTCAATTTAATAAAGATAACATATGTTATATCTATGTTTAACACCTAATTGGCATATTGTATATTTGATACTCACCCTTATGCCCTATCATTTATATATTTTTAACCTTATATACCTAGTAGGATTCCTCAATCCAAATTAGGGTTAAAGAATAAATAGTTAGAGCTCGAAAGTATGACTAATTCATACTATCAACATAAAATCTACAACTTTGGTTATAAATTGTTTATGTAGTTCAAGTTAACTTCAATTAAAACTAATGTGGCATAAAGGTTAGTATTATTTATAATTATTTATACTATGCATTCATACACTAAAATAAGTAGTTTTCCTCATTCAAAATAATCATTCCACAATGTTTACTACTCTAACTTTTATTTATTAGTATAATTATAATATAAATAGTGGATATAATTTATGTATATCTGTATATTGTATACCTCCTTAATATCTATTAAATTTCCACTCTTATCTAAGATATTAAAAATATTATTTTGATATGTAACCTTTTAACTCACTTATATTATCACACATCAAATTTTATATGTTATTTCTACAATATTAAAATGTTGTGGTATAAATATCAATTATCTATCTTTACAACTCAATAGTCATGTTAATGTGAGACATGACTTTTATTTAAATAATTCATCATATGTTACAATAAGGATCCATTATTTATTGTGTTTCTCAGGTTAGTATAATCTTTTATATCATCATAGTAGATATGTACTCTAATTCTATAGTAGAGTTGGAGGTTCTATAATAATCTTGTTTTAGACCTAACTATTGAATCATATTGCCAACATTTTCCCATATTTTATTCCTTTATCTCATCCTTGAGATAAATTATAAAAATATTGGAAGTTAAAAAATATAATATAGCTGACTTAATTCTATAAAAGTATCAAATTTATGGTTCATAATAGGTTTTTTTTCAAGGGCCCCTAGGAAAAACCCCTACACAACTTTTTGGCAAATACCAACAAGTTAGCTTCTAAATCAAGGTGAAATAAAGGGAAATTAGTTTCATAGAGAAGGTGAATCTTATGCATCACCTTGAGGATAGTTTTTAAAAAATTTATATGAGATATAAGGTTTCTAGAGAGTGGATAGAACTTGTGAATGATGACAAGAGTATGTGGATGGTTTCAAGAGTCTTTGGATAGTCTCTAGAGTTTGTGGACAATGTTCAAAGTCTATGAACGTTATTTAGAGTTTGTGGATGGAATATAGACTCTCAATATGGCATCTAGACCCTATGTACACCATCCACACCATATAAACACCATCCACATGGCCTATATGGTGACACTATCTTTTAGACATTGTTTAGATCTTGTGGAAATCATCTAGAGCCTATGGATCATGACCAAGCTATTAGTTATTATACATATTGTCTAGACATCATCCACAACATGTGGATGGTGTCCAATATATCCTTATGATGTCTATCTCATCTAGATAATTCTTAGAATCCATGGTAAATGCCTATACATATACTTAAACCCTTATATTTTATGATTTTTATCATTCACTAAGTTCAAACCTTTATCTTATCCTCAACACTAAATTTCATAAATGGATTCCCACCCCATATCCTCTATACCCATTCATAAATTTTCTTACATTAATATTGTTTGGCCAAAACTATTGAGGCTTATATAAGATGAGAACTCTTACAATGATTAGACGGATAGATTTTGCTTAATATGCCTTATTAACATGCCCTAGTATGAGACAAATGCAAATTTATTGATCATTCTCATGTCTAGATACAAACCTAATTTTGGAGAGTTTTTTTATACCCTCAAATATCATACTCTTACTTATTTCACCTCACCTTCAAACATTGAACATTTGTTAGGGCTATGACATATAAATGTTGATCCTGTATCCACAAAATTTATTTTGTCTGATGGAGATAAAATATATCTATAAAATAAATTTTCTATTGATACATCCACATCGGTAGGTAATGTTTTATGTATGAAATTTGAAATTAAATGTCACATATTATGATTTTTTTTGCTTTCATTAAAATCACCCCTAATCATTTGAGAAGGCGACTTTTAGTTCAAGATATAACAAACCCATATCTATAATCCCTCATTGAATTTTTATAGGTGATGATTATTTTATAAGAAAGACTTACAAACATCCCCTTTTGGTCTTTATCATACATTTTTTGTTCTCCTGGTGGATAATAATTTGATTGGTGTATATTCATTTCTAATAAGATAAGAAATGATTTATATTGTGCTTTTCAAAGTGAAACTTATATAATTTTGGCTTCTAATTATATTATGTTTCTATAATAAGAGGTGTATCATGACCTAAAGGGAATCACTATTCTAAATATCTTGCATGAAAAATTGAAATCTAATCATGTGACCCTCATTGAGCTAAAGGTAAGTTTGAAGTTTACTTTTAAGTCATAAAATTCTCATGTTATTTGCTTGTTAGAATTAAAATTATTATTTTTGTTTCCTTGTAATAAATAAGAGAATTTGTTTCTCAATAAAAAAAAATCACTAAATAATTATTATGCCATTCAGGGATCTAGGGATTTCCATTCAGATAGGGGTGATGACACATATTTTGGTGCATTAACACCATTGATAAGGAAAAATAATATGCAAAGATATATCTCACCTATTATTTCATGTCATCCAGGGCCCTTAGACACATTCCTAAATCCAAGTTTAAATTTTTTTAAAGTTTACTAAAATTTGATTTAATAATTTTTATTTTATTTTTAGCATTATTAATGCCTCATTTAATTTATAGTGGCATTTGACATTGGAAACTTTTTTGATGAATCTTATTAACATTTTCCTTTGGTGAAAGGTATTTGAATTCATGTTTGAACTTATTCTATCTATTAAATTAAATGAACATCAACATGTTAAATTGCATTTTTTATTTTTTGGTAGAAAATGAAGCTTCACCTTCTCTTGTAACATGTTCATTGGCTTAAAACCTATCAATAAATTAAAGTTTGGATCTTAGGTCTAACATCTCAGACCCTTAGTTTAGATTTTTTACATAGTTTAAATTTATATGAAGTTTGTTTATTTATTTGTGATGGAATTTACTGCTATAGGGAAACATTCCTTAATAAGTAATATGAAAACACCACCACCACCCTACATTATATAGAATAGGTGAAAGAATTTAGTAATACTAATGGGTAGGAGAAGAATAATTTATATAATAACATTTGAGTTACCTAGTTTTTCTATGGATAAAGTGTCTACTACAATAGATGTCACTATAATTTTGAAAAATATTGATGTTTTTGATGTTTTCCTTTAGAGTATTGACTTGATGCCTCCATATAGATTTATTATGCATAATATTATTTAGGGATATCAATTCCAGGATCCTCAAAAAAATATCTATGCAAGGTTCATCTAGTTCACCACCTAAGCAATGTAATGATGAGGAGAAATCATTTTATGAATTAGTATCCTTTCCATTTAATAATATTTTTGAAGACAATGCTTTTGCTTGTTAAATGACATAGTGTAGATTGATTTTAATGTATTGAAATAATGGTAAAGTTAGGGAAAGGATTTGGTAAAGGAAATTAATGAGTGTTATCATAACCATTAACAAATATATTATTTATATTCTTTGGTTTAAAATGATTAGTCCAAAATTGACATCTTAGTGAATCAAGCTGAATCAAGATTAATTACAATGGAAAATCCCTATAATGATATTTTTAAAATTGTTATGATAAATAGATTGGAAAATTTGAAAGTAGATTCATAGACATTATACAATAAATGGTAAAGAGATCAAAACCTTTATCACCTTGCCAATGCAATGAGAGATAAATCTTTGGTAAGTAATAAGTTTTTTACAAAAGTTAATCATACTTTTTTAATTATTATCTTACCCACTTTATTTTCCAAGTAGTATTAATAATATGAAAACCTATGTAATGAAGCACAAATACTTAATATTCATCTAGAAAAAGTGAGAAAAAAATTAAATTTAGCAATTGGATTGAATTAAAAACTGTTCCTAGTAAAAAAAATAGAATAATACACTAAGGAAGATCATCAAAGAACATGACATGGATCAAGAAGTTCTTATGAAGGATAAAATAGATGAGAATCAATAGATAATATCGATAGGAGATGAAGTACATGAATAAATGACAACACTTACAAATATTAATGTTGTAGATATGGATCTTGTTGGATAAAGTGCCTTACAATCTAATTTAATGAATGTTGAAGTTGAGGTAACATCATCCATTTCTCAACAACAAATTGAAACTTCTCATATTTAATGATGTATATTCACTACATGTATCTTTTTATTTAATGGAAATGAAATATACATATCAATGAAACTATTGATAGCATAGTTTAATGTTATAATATATATATATATATATATATATATATATATATATATATATATATATATATATATATATATAACATTAAACTATGTTATCAATAGTTTGATTGATATGTATATGTATAGTTTCACTACATGTATCTTTTTATTTAATGGAAATGAAATATACATATCAATGAAACTATTGATAAAATAGTTTAATGTTATATATATATAAAACACTAAACTATGTTATCAATAGTTTCATTGATATGTATATGTATAGTTTCACTACATGTATCTTTTTATTTAATGGAAATGAAATATACATATCAATGAAACTATTGATAACATAGTTTAATGTTATATATATATATATATATATATATATATATATATATATATATATATATATATATATATATATATATATATATATATAATGTTGACACAAGATAGTTTATATTGTAAATGAAACTTGAATGTTTAAATGTAAGTCTCATTTTATTCTTTATTTATTGCATTTTATCCATGAAATTTTTTATATTATATTATAAATTAACTACTTAATATGTATAGTTATAAGAGCATAATTCATCGATGTATAATATTCACAACCACATGAAATAATTGCTTCACATTAGAAAAAAAGTGTAAAATAAACATTTTACATACATATAACTTAAACATATTGTTTAACAAAGATTAAATTTTAATTTTTTTAATATAACACAAAACTATTTTAAAATAATAGAATAATTTAATTTATGAAGTCTTGAAATTTACATAATATCAAAGTTTCAATGATTTTTGATACAAATGATAATATAAAAAATAATTTAAAAATTGAAAGTTGAAACATACATATTGAAATTTAGGTAGCTAAAATAGTTTTTGAGTAGCCCATTATTCATAATTATCATTTGAATGAATTGTATCTGACACATAGACTATCTCAATATCTAGATTAACTATGGCATTTGTTATATTACTAACTCCTCTTCATTGACTATGTGAATTACAAATTTGAAGCCATCTGTCATAGGGAAACACATCCATTGGATAATGTGAAACATACAATCTCAAATATGTCTCTAATTTTTTGTCCAATATGTTATGAAATTTTGATTTAACAAAACATAATTCACTAAAGACTCTTTTATCTTCCATAGATCCCAAAATCATTATTTTTTAGAATTCATAGAATAAAAAATATTCACTAATATATTCCTATAGGATGGTACAGGGATACAATTTTTTACATAGCCTTATAATAACACCATTTTAAAATGGCTCATTTAAACACTTATATTGATCAATAATAGTGAGTTGGAAATGGGTAGACTATGTTGTTAATAAATATTTTTATAAAATACCTTAAATTTCAACTCCATTGATATATATAGACTTATAGAAATGTTTAATTAGAGTGCCCATGTCTCTGAGAAATAAATTATTGATTTGTTCTTTACCATCCTCAGCTCTCCAAAATATAGGGTTCAACACTTCTTGATTTCTTCTATTTTTGATCATGATATATCAACTCATTTTTTGAATGTGTGAAGTGTTATTTTCTTTCCATTGATGAAGATAAAAATATTATCATTAATATTAAATTTAAAATAGGATTTTGGATACTTTATATATGTTAAATTTTTCCAACAAGTAAAATTAGGTAGGTTAAAACTATTTTTCCCCAAGTATAAGGCATTAAGAGATTGACAAACCCATTTTCTCAAATGTATTAAGTTTAAAATATATATGGATATCTATTGAAAATGTTTCATCAAATAAGTTATTTAATTAAACATTGGGAGAATACATTATTGTCAAAATCATTTCTAGATATATTAAAAATTAAAACAAATCCTTTGCCTTGTTGAGTTCCAAATGGTATTTAAACATAAAACCTACCAACGATGTTTATTATTTAAAAATTATGCATGTAGGGGGTCATATATGGAAATCAATATTTTATTAATATATTTGAGAATATTTTTCCTTTTGGTAACCCAAATTACAATTTATATAAACTCTAAAAATATTTTTGGACTGCTTGACATATAATCATGAAAATCACAAATAAGTTCTTCCACTTTTGTGACATTTTGAAATGTGCTTATAATTTTGTATGCAAGATTCATTATATGCGCCATACAATTAATTTAAATAAAATATTAGGTAACTATTGTTTTTAGTCTAACACAAAAACCATTTCTACTCCCTTGCATTACTTTTGTACCATCAGATCCAATACATACCAACTTTGTATCTATAGTATAATCATCCATCCCAACAATATCCCTCAAATTAAAAATAAATAACTTTAAAAAGTTTTCTTCATTATAATTTTTAACCATTTTATCTATAGCTAATAGATAAGTTATCCTTGAATTTTTATCAAAAGTGTAAACATGGTTATAAACCCATGTTATGTTGTCAACTGATGTGACCTCATTAATGGATAGTGAGATAAAGCTTGCATTTTTATATTCTCTTTCAAATCTTCCTTCCCAATCATCACAAGATAGTTTGTCACTTCCCAAGCATTACCATTTGACTTAAATGTGATTGTGTAAAGTTATGAAGTATATTATGTTGAAATAGAGTTTTATAATTTGAAACGTCAGATATAGATCTCACTTTCTTAAGAATGTGGTTGATCATTGAGAATTATATATTTTTGGCATGTTTATTAGACTAAATAATTTTTCTTATTTGAGTTATAATTTTTTCTCCTTTATCAACTATATCTTGCATAGGTGTCTAATTATTTTTATAGTCTGATACATATCTAACATGCATTTATTCATTGGCATATTTCCATCTGAGTCTTTCTAATTTGTCCATCTTGTTCAACTAACACAAACTTGGCCACAATATTTCTCAATTGTGTCTAGTTTAATCTAAATTTTGTGGTCATTCATAATTTCCAAGAATATATTTTCCATTACATTCAATTGAGGTATCATTAATATTTTATGTCTCTATTATTTTAATGAAAGGAAATTTTGATTCCCGTTTAAACTTAAAAGACCTTTCAATTCTCCACATGTTTCTCTTTCCTTACACATATTTTTGAGTACTTTTATCAGATAAATTTTGTATGTATTGAGTATAATTGTATTCTTATATATTGGTATCATCACATGGAATGACCTCAACTCTCCATTTATATGGAGGAAATTTTTGATTTGTATTTCTAATAGGTGTTGTTATTTTATGAAATCTAGAAATTTGTTTTAATGTTAGTATCATATCATCTAGTTTTTCATTTGTTATAGCCATGCCATATTAAATAATGTCTTAAAATTGTGGAATGTTATTTTCAATAATATATAAAAATGGTTAAATTATATTATGATTCAATCTTTAATTTTGAAAACAACTATCAATAGAGCGATCTACATGCATAAATATTTTACTATAATCCTTCAAATGTTAAATAATAATTGTTAGTTTTATAATCACAATGACTAAGATCAGGGGGGGTGAATTAGTGTATAAAATGTTTACAACTTTACATTATCATGCATTAACTATCAAAATAATATAGTGAAGTAGCAACACATTAAGAACCATGAGCATGAGACAAGAGCATAACACATATAGCACTTATTTGAGTGGGAAAAATTCAAGTGTAATAAAACCCATTGATGATGAAAATATAATATTATCCTATAATACAAACATAAATATTTGATGAACCACCAACTTCACTTTGAGCACCAACCCCAATTATCTAATCAGCAATTTGACTAGGCTTTAGCAAGCACTCACTTGAAAAGACGCACCAACCCCCTAAATGACTCAGAACCAAATCATCCATGTCAAAAATTTGATCACATTAAAAACCACTTTTCTCATATAATATATGATGATATAATTCTTCATCTCTTCACACACTTCTATCTATCCTTCTCAAACTGGTCCCTAGCATTCTTTGTCCCGTTAGGTCTCTTCAAGATAGATTAGGTTATTTGACCTTGATAGTCATCTATGGTACTCATTTTAGATATTCATGATAGTTTATATGAACATTTATTATGTTATATAATACATATTTTATGTCTTTAAAATTATATATCTTTCACTTCAACTCTCATACAAGCTAACTTGCCTATTGGGCATTATTTTTATACTAGACTCTTACTCATACACGTTTTGGTCATCCATACATACTTTAGCACTAATATTTTAAATATAATTGGAATTATTTCATTCCAAAAACTTTAATAAGACATTAAAATATGTTTTTCATATCATATATGACCAAAACCCCTTTTAGGCCTTAGAGAGACCTAACTCAATTAGGCCTTCATTAGCCAATATTAACCTTTGAAATCTTTGGAACACTCTCAAATTTATCACATGGTATGAACATATCAAATACAAATCCAATAGACATTTTAAAACTTAAATTTAGGTCCAAAACACCTTTTATGTCTAACCAACACTTGAACCCCTTCTCAAAACATTATTCATAATGGCCCTATGCATACCCATAAAGTCTGTTTTGATCAACTGAATCAAAAACATAATTTTTCTAGTCAACCATAGAAAAAAATTACATATATATAATTTTAATTTCATTAATATTATCATCATGTGTTTTATACATTAAAATATATGTAAAATGGACTTAAACCCTTCTTTGCAAAGAGTGCACTCAGAACTGCCAACTAGCCTCAAAACATAGTCATGGAAATATGAACTTCTGACACATGAAAGAGCATAATAAATAACTTAAAATGAATGAATATTATCTTAAAACATCCTATAAAAAATCTCAAATAAATTTATCATAATCTCTAATAGCAATATTGGTCTTGCAGACCAATCTCATGACCTAACTATAAACATAGATCACTAAGCTAGACAAGTCTACTTGAGAGCAACTTTTTACGATATACAACGATCTTAAAATATTATATCCAATATTAACATGTATTTAATGTATTTAAAAACATATACATTCACTTTTATTCATTTTTAATTCATGATAACACATCCATAATCACCTTCTCACTTCTGTTTGGTTTTCTCACTATTTGCATCATTAGGTCTATTAGTAATTAGTCAAGTTATATGATTGGTTTCACTCCCATGAGGAATATAACCTTCTCATAAACCTATATGGAGTTAAAATATAAGTCTCAAACTTAATAATTCATCCATTTATCAAATTTAATGTGGTCAACTCTGATTGGTACAATAAATATTTGAGAAATAAGGCCTTTCATGTAGGGTCCACTCACTCAGTTGACAAACCAGTCACACCTAGATATTATTAAGATATTTTAATTCATGATCCAATAAATAAAATATGAAAACCAATCCACTTTTATTATTTTAAAATAATATGTCTCACATTAGGTCAGTGTTAGGGTTTTGGAGAGGGTTACCACTATTTTTGGTGTTAACGATTGTTCATAAAGGATTTCCTCTCATTTTTAGTACTAATTCTTAGGTATATTATCTATGACCCTTATCCATATCTCCTTAATATATTATATTCACATTAAGAGGTTATACATGCCAATGAACACTTGAATGTTCTTCTTGGGTTGAGAACCCTCCATTATGTACACTGAAGAGACATTAAAACACTTTTTATTTCCTTAACCTTGAAATTTTAACCTAAAAATTAGTTAACATACTTAAAAAAACATGAAATACATCCAAAAATTCTCAATTTTCCATACTTAACTTTAAGACTAACAATCATACCTCATTTGGCCACCATCTCTGTCTTTTCTTGTTTGGACCTTGACTTGCAAACCACATTAGGCCTTAAAACTAACCTTCAATCCTATTTTCATACATTATCCACCTAAATTATATTCTAAAATATAATATCACATGCTCAAAAAATTTCAATCATCCTTCATATGCCTTGACAATAGATTAGTATGCCTCATTAGGCCAAGCAGGGTCTAGAGATGGTCTAGTTGCATACCAAGTTTATAAGTCCTATCCCTATAGGCTTACTCTAAGAATCTCAAGAGTGATCCAATGCCTCATATACATTATAAAACAACTTCATACAGCCTATCATGCCTTTATACATTCATCTCACCAAACCACCAAGCTCATACATTCTAATAAGGTCTCTTTATGCACTGACCAATGTCATGATTAGGCTTCTCAAGCTCTTAAACTTGATAACTGACATTAAAAAAAATCTTGATGATCTTATAACTTATTCATAAGTCTTACATGATCCTCAGATAATGTCATACCCTTCAATGATTTTATCAAAAAAGAACATTCTTCAATGACCTCATGAACACCTTTCTAAAAAACCTTTGACATCAATGATAACATCAATGCCAAAATTCAACAACAGGAACAAAATCTCAACAATCTCCCCCTTTGTCATTGATGGAAAAACATACTATATGTTGATCATACTTATCCACCTATTCAGATATTTCTTACCCTTTGACATAAATGACAAAGTGATGTCTATAAATCATTGGATCACACTCCTTAAAACCAAAATACTCAACACACAGTCCATATATGAGTTTATGAGACATAACACAAACATGCTCCCCTATCTCCATGCATAACTTCTTAGAACAACTCATTTTTTCTTGGAGATAATTATAATGATTATCCCCCTATGTAATTGAATTTTTGAATGATTACTAGGGATAAGAATTACACCCAATTCCTATCTTAGGAGTTCAAAAGTTAGATTTCAAGTGGTTTGGTCAAGATGTCTATAATTTAATCCTGTGTAAAAACATATTCAATTTTGAAAATTTATTCACTTACTTTCTCTCTTACAAATTGATACCTAATAGGAATGTGTTTGGTTCTTTAGTGTATTATAGGTATATTTGAGACACTTATAGAACTTGTATTATGACAATAGATAGGGCTAGGACCATCATACTCAACATTGTCGTTATTTAGGATCTATATCATCCTTAAGATTTAATTACAACCTGAAGCTTATACAATATAATTATCCTCACAAGTGGACAAAGATATTGATGGTTTTTTTTTCTTATCTATGAAATGAGGCACCCACCTAGGAAGAGGACTCCTCCATTGGTACTCTTCCTATCATTTGTACTTTCTACCCATTATACATCTATGTAAGCTATCAAATTGAACTCCTTGCTTATTAGATACCATAATACATTCTCCATAGTCCCCTTGAGATAATTGAGTATCCTTTTTATTACTTGTAGATGATTCTCCTTTTTATCTACTTCAAACCTTCCCATAAGACCTACTACTTACATGATGTCAGGTCTAGAGGTACTGGTATACAATAAACTTCCAATCATTGAAATATATGAAATTTGATTGACCTCTGAAGACTTGTATTCCTTGATTAACTTACATGATATGATCATGGGTATACTAACTACCTTAAAATCCTCCATCTCAAAATTCCTCAACATTTCTCTTATGTATATGGCTTGTGAGATGAATATAACTTTTTAAGATTGAGTGATTTTTAACCCAAGAAAGATTAATAGTTCTCCTAGCATGGGCATATCAAACTCCTTATTCATCACCTCTATAAATTACTTTGTCATGTTCTCATTGTTTCCACCAAATATGATGTCATCCACATAGACAACTACTATCAGCTAATGGTTATATTCTATCTTGATGTATAGATTATTATATGTAACTCCTCTTTTTGAATCCTTGATCCAATAGATACTTATCCAACCTAGTATACCAAGATCTAGGATATTTCTTTAGACCATAGAGAGACTTTTTCAATCTTAAAACATAGTCTTTATCATCTGATAGTGAGAACCCTTTAGGTTTCTCAATGTACACTTCTTCCAAATTTCTGCTCAAAAAGGTAGATTTGGCATCCATCTAGTACACCTTGGATCCTTTAAAACCTACATATACTAGAAACAATTTTATGGCCTCCAATATTTATAATAGTGCAAACATATCCTTAAATTATACCCCTTGAACTTGTTCATATTCCTTGCATACCAATCTATCCTTGTTCCTAGTGACTTTTCCATATTCATTCAACTTGTTTCTAAATACCCATTTTGTGCCAATGACTTTCTTGTCTTTAGGACTCGAAACTAGTTCCCAAGTCTCATTATTATATATATGGTATAATTTCTCACTCATAGAACCTATCCAAAATCTGTCTTTGGTTGATTATATAATACTCTTAAGTTGAATCTTGGATAATAGATAAACATTCTCTTGATTTAGATTACTTACCAGCATTCTCCTTGTTTACATACATGCATTCTTGTTGCCAATGATTTGAGGTTTAAGGTGATCTCTTTGAATATGTTTTGAGGGTCCTTTTGAGTCCTATCTCTCTTCAAATTCTTATTCTTTATCAACCTCTATAGTCTCCTCTTCATTATTTAATTTTAATATATTTAAAGTGTTTTTTGATTGTGAGTGATATTTCCTTGTCTAAAAAATATTCACATTGGTACTTTCCATTATCTTTTGTAGTCTATTTCTATAACATCTATAGGTTGAGCTCATTGATGAGTATTCTAAGAATATGTCTCCATCATATCTAGAATGAAACATTCCCATTTCTTCATCATCTCTTTTAATGAAACATTTGCTCCCAAACAATCTAAAGTATTTCACATTAGTAGGTCTACCCTTCCATAGTTAATAAGGAGTCTTGTTTCCATTAATCCTTATCTTTATTACATTCAAAATATAGGCAAAAATTGTTACTACCTCCATCTAATATCCATTAGATAATATATATTTATTTATCATAGTTATATCCATCTCTTAAACTATGTTATTCTTCCTTTTCACTACCCTATTCTATTGAGGTGTCCTAGCTACTAATAATTATCTTCTTGTTCCATGAACTTCACATAATTAATCAAACTCATTAGACAAAAAATATCTTCCTCTATCAAATCTTAAGAACTTCATCTTCCCATTCTTCTAATTTTCAATATGATACTTAAATGACTTAAACTTATCCAAATCTTTTGATTTCTCTTTCAGGAATGTAACCGAAGTCATTCTTGTGCAATTATCAATTAGTAGTAAGAACTAGCTATCTACTTGAATGGTTTGAATTATTTTAGGATCATAGAGATTAGTGTTTATTAATTCCAGGGGTCTTGTAGTATATTACTCCTTAGACTTGAACCTTATTCTAGTCTTCTTACCATGTTTACATGACTTGTAAAGTATGTTTATAGGTTTGATTATCTTAGACATGTTATTTATAGACTTCTTAGTGACAATCTTGACCAAGGTTTCAAAGTTTATATGACCTAACCTTCTATTACATATCCAAATTTCATATATCTTTCTCATGAAACACATCTCTTTCTTGATCTCATTCAATACATATAGGTTGTTCTCTATCCTCTTATCACTAGTAATTAACCTTCTTGATTTGCCTCTAATTATCTTACACCCTTTGTCATGAAATATTAGTGTGTCTTGTTGATTTCACATTTGGATCAAATTAATCAAGTTATGTTTAAAACCTTCCACATAAAACACATTTTGTGTTCTAGTCTTTCTATTTTACAAAATCAAGACACCCTTGCCAACTATATTGATAGTTGTGTTATCTTCAAACCTCATTTTCCTACAACATTCCTTTTTAATGAGATGAAATTTATTTTGTATCCTATCATGTGGTTTGAAAAACCACTATTTATATACCATTTCATGCCTTCATATTGAGTGTGAAAGGTACTCTAAGCTAGCATAGTGTCCTTTTTGGCCTTCTATTCCTCCTTGGAAAATACTCCATCTTGATTTTTGAGCTCAATATGATCTATCCTAGATTGATTTGGCTTCCATAACAATTTTTTATCCTTCATATGAATTTTAGGAGCTTAATATGTCTTTTTGAATATTGTGGACCTTATAACTCTATTAGAGCATAATTTAGCAATGTGGCATATATTATGATAGATGTAGTAAACAACATTTCTATAGTTACCATGGTACCATGATGACTTATCTTTTATAGAATTAGGTTGACTAATTGGTATTTTCATGTTAGTAATCTTGACTTGTTATGACTTCTCATGATATATCTCTAAGTTTTTTAATTTGTCTGAGTTGTTCATGCTCAACCTTCAAGGAATCTATCTCTATCTTTAACTGGTCATACTCAACTTATTTTGACTTAAACATTGTGTTGACCTCTTCTAACTAACTCTTGAGATGCTTGATAGTTTTGTTTTGATGTTCCAATTAATCAAGGGTACTTATAACTCTACTTAAATCTCTACTTGAGCTTCTCCTTATTCACTTTATTACGATACTTCTTCATAATACATGTTGTCTTCTTCTTATTGATCATAATAAATTCCTGTGCTTCTTAGGATCACCTCAAAGTTGTTAGACTTACCCCAAAGGACCAAGATATGATACCAATTGATGAAAGCACAATGGTTAAGAGGGGGGGTGAATCAGTCTAAAATTTTTTACAACATCACTTTATGATTCATAAACTATCAAAATAATGTAGTGAATTAGCAACACATTAAGAGTCATAAGCATGATACAAGATAATAACACATAGAAAACTTATTTTAGTAGGAAAACCTCAAGGGGAATAAAACCCATTGATGATGGAAATGAACTACTATCTTGTAAGACAAACACAATGATTTATTGAAGCACCAACTTCACTCAGAGCACTAAGCCCAACTAGCCACCCACCAACTTGATTAGGCTTTATAAAGTACCCACTTTAAAGGAGGAACCAACCCCTTAGATGAATTATCACAAACTCAACCACCTCAAACCTTTGATAACCTTTATAAGCCTTTGTTTCTCATACTACAAATGTTTATCTCCTTCTTTATCACTTCACACACTTTTATCCTTATCAAACTAGTCTCTAACCTTATTCACTTAATTAGGTGTCTTTAAGACATATTACGCTATTTAACCTTCATATTCACCTATATTACCCATATTAAATCTTCATGATAGTTTATTTACACCCTGATGATGGTTTATAGGACCTATTTTAGCTCTTCAAAATGCTTTATCTTTTGATTCAACTATCCTACACACTAACTTACCCATTATGCCTATTAAGCCTTGTTCTTATACTAGGATCTTGCTCATGTAGACACATAATTCCTAACACCATTGTACTAAAATTTTAAATCTTACTCAAAATTTGGGAAATTTCATAATTTAGGCCAAAATCACCTAAACATGCTAAATAGTTCGAGCTTGTCATATACAAGTACCGATTTAGGCTAATGTATCCCTAAATAGGGCAATGCATTTTTTGTGATTATTAACTTTTCTCAAGTCATTTCAATTCAAAATATCAAAAATTAATTATGGTGATCTAGATCACTCTATTCTTCTAATTTGAAAGCACATGACACATGCATGTGTTATTTTGTGTTGATAATGTCCTAAATGTGATGATGGTTGGTATGTAACTAACATCACCTTATAATTATTATGTAGTCAAATTATAACCCAGTAATATGAATTTATAACCATTTCGATTTATTGAGTGTAACCAATTTCCAAAAAAATTATTAAATTTGGTTAATCTTACTTAGGCAAATTAGACCAAATTATGAGCTTAAGTAGGAATTTCGTGGAAGTTATTGAATATTTATTTATTGTAAATCAATTATTATTAAGTACATTAAAAAATGACATGATTAATGGGGTGGCATCCATAAGCCATAAATGCAACAAATATCAGACTTATGGTTTCCCATGTGTCTTTAAAGCCCCTTCATCCTAGATATTTATGATGATATTTATGGATATTCTTTACATAATTCGATTAATTTATGGCCACACATTCATCTTGAGATGGATGGTCATGGTTGATCCTAATCAATTTGGAAAATATATAAATAAAAGGGCCAAGACCTCTTTGATTAAGCTTAATTTGTGTAAACTTATAATGAAAGATTATCTCTACAAGTTATTTAAGTGTAGTTTGATAATGTTTTATTTACAATAGGATAGCTTCATTAATAGGCATAACATTAATTTTCATATCATCAACCTAGTTTAGTTGGTATTCTTGAGTTGGTTTAGGAGCTTTGCCTTGCACCATTGTCAAAAAATTTAGCACCAAATCAAGGGGGAACATATTTTGATTCTCATTTATGTAATTGGAAACTCTTGGTAAGGTAGCTTGTGTTTGATTTATTTCATTTTCTCTTAATTGTCATTTACATACCCCATTGAATTGTTTAGCCTAGATTGTTAGTTCTTTATGCATTTTTAATGGTTTTCATGACTAATGATATATTTAACCATCTTTGTAATCCATCTCTACATCTTGGCCAACCTATTCAATGGGGTTTGTAAATGACAACTAAGATCAAATTAAAGAAATCAAACAGAAGTTACCTTCTCAAGATATTCCCATCACATAAATGCAGTTCAAAATGTTTTTTCCTCCTTTATTTTATGTAGAAGTATTTAATAATGGTGCAAGTAAAACCTCCACCATCTCAATAACACCAACTAAACTAGGATCATGACATGAAAATCCATGATGTGTCTATCAATGAAGCTATCCTATTATAAATAAAACATTGTCAAACTACACTCAAATGGATTGTAGAGAGAATATTGCATTATAAGTTTACACAAAATAAGATTAATCAAACTGGTCTTGGCCCTTATATTTATATATATTCCAAATTGATCAAGATCAACCATGACCCCTTTGCATGGGGGTAGAGCAGTATGTAAATTAAGGGTGACCTACTGGGATGTTCTCTTGATTGGTTCAGTAAACTATGTTAGTGGTAATCAAATTTGAAATGTATGATCGATAAAGATATCTCACTACACTAAGAAATTGATGGATGTAGTGGTTGTGAAAAGGACAAGACCTTTTCACAACAAGCCAATTAATGTAGATCCAATTGACATATTTGTATCTCTAGCATTAGCCACACTTGAGATCAAATTTTAAGTTTTAGGAACCCCCACTTGTCACTGAGTATTATTGATAGAGGGTGAGTAACCCAAAGGTCCATGTGACCATGCAATATCTTGGGAGAGGGGGGGTAAAAAAAACCCTACCAACTCATGTGCTTCTTTTTGGGATTAAAAATCAAAATATCCTAAGAGCATGTATATATATTTATTTCAATAATACAAATCAACCTTATTAGTTTAGGGCTTAGGATGATTTACTTAGTTGTATTTGGTCATTTAATTCTTTACTTTAAATAAATTTGTCCACTATTTCTTAAATAAGCAGGTGTTATGCTAGTCATATCCATGTCATCTTTACCCTATTTAAATCCTCATCTCATTTGTGTTTATATTGTCTAAACAACATAATTATGCTTCCCATTTGAGTCTAAACCACTTTCGAAAAAAGTTTAAGTCCATTAATAATTCAAATTCAGAATTGCACCTTTCTAAGTTCTAGGTTAACATGATAATAAATTTTTCCATTTCTACTTGACTTGAGTTAACATGGGTTCAATTTACCATTTATATTAAAGTTAATTTATAGAATCATCATCATTTTATCATTATTAACTTAGGTTATCATGTGTATCACTTGTACTCTAAGTTTTATAACACATTTATTCTACCTCTTAGTACCATGTGGTGGAGTTGTGCTACCCATTTGGTTCTAGTTTTATACTTGGGAATTTTTTCATGTTTTCACATCTTCAGTTTCATAGTTCACATTTTCACCTTCCTAATCTTAAGGTATTTATTTTAGTTTTCTAGTAACAACACATCAAAGATAAACTAGATTTTACAGTATTGATGTATCTCTCAAACTATGATTGGTGTAGAAGTTTACTCTTAAGTCTTTGAGTTATCATACCCTCTTCTGATTTATATGATTTAACCCCTACCCAAGGTTTAGTAATTTTGTGAAAACATTATTCTAATTATATGGTACTACACCAACCTTTTTTATTAGTCTTTTTTCTGACTTGTGATTTGTTTAGAGAAACTCAAAACACATACCTTGTTTAAAAATTTATAAAACACATTCCAAATCTTAAGAAAACATAGAGAGTAAAATTGTAGACATGATGCTAAGGTATACATGTAATAGTGTTTATTTTAGTCCTAGTTACAAGGTAGAGAATTGTTATGGTAGACATGAGCACTCCATCTTATTTAAATATGTCACCCTCTCTGAGCCTAATTGTTGAATATCATTCCAATCCATGCTGATTTTTGTACTTAATCCTCATCCTTCCCATTTAATTTGTGTACCACACTTGAATGTTACCATTTTAGGATATCTTCCTTCAATTTATGTGTCACACTAGAAGGTTACCATTCTAGGTTATCTCCCTTTGGCTTGTGTAAGTGATCAAACATTGAAACACTCAAAGGTTACCATTTTAGGCTATTCTCATTTGGATTACATGAATAATAAAGCTTTGTTGCACATAAAGGTTACTTTTTTAGGACATCCTAATTTATTTTATGTGATTAACGAAACTATGTAACATAAAGCTATTACCATTCTAAGCCCATCACCTATATTTATTGAACTTATTATTGAATAAAGTCGCTTGGATGAACTAGTTATTGTTTATCCCTTCTTTGATAGTTTAATTTTTAGAGATCCCATTATTGAACCACAAACCATTTTTTACCTTAAATCAAAAGTTCTCTACTTTATAAATTATGTGAGAATATTTGAGTGACAACAAGAACCATTACCTATTTAAGATCCATATTGTGAGGATCAAAATGTATCCAAAGTTGATATTTTTTAAATAATTATCAACCAAGATCATGATGTTATTATTGAAACACACATTTGTGACAAGTCAACCTATGATGAGTTACCTATTCATATTTTACCTTTTTTTAAAGAGCCTCATTCCCTTGACAATCAAATATTTTCAAAGTTGTCTCTTGATATTTTTACACTCATTAAGGAGTTTCATTTTCATAGACATGATTTTGTCAAGTCATCCCTTGAGTATTTACCTTTCTTCAAGGGTATTCATTTAGATGAGCCAATCTATGTTGAACCATTCTTAGATGAATAAATTTTTATAGAGCCTATTATCCCATTATAGGATGTTATTAATTCAACACCAATCATTCAACAAAACATTGTTATAGAAATAACCACATCATATGAATAATCAACAATAGTGTCACGTTCCTTTTTTGAACTGACATCAAATTTAGCATCAGAATAAGAATCACTCTCCAAAATGACATTAGATTTAGAATCTATTAACTCAAACATATCTTTATAAATAGAGTACAGTCATGGTTGTTACAACATTGGTTACAATTACTTTGTGGATCAATTTGAATATATTTTTTATTCTTCTTTAGTCTTTAAGGATGATTACTTCAACATACACATAAATTATCCTTATATATTTAATGAGGATTATGATACCTTTCATCATTTCAATACCCCCACCCAACATAGACATTTTATTGGCATTCCATCTCCCATAAGTGTTGATTGGGACTAATAGAATCACACTTTGTTGAACTGCATCCATGGTGACATATCAGGTGCAAAATATTAGGGGGACCAAGACCACAGTTATTAAAAATAAGAATAATCTCTTAGTGAAACATTTTTGGTGGTGCTAGGGGATGATCAAAGATAAAACTCAACATATATTAGTGAAACCTTTTTGAAGGTGCTAGAATATAATAAAATTGAATTGTTAATATGTCTTTGTGAAACATTCCTAGAGGCACTATGGGATAATCAAGAGAAACTCATTGGTGAAAACCTCATCGAGGTGGTAAAAATTGAGAACAAACATTATTCACTTCTTGATGAAGACATTATTCAAGATCAAAAAAATATAACTTCCAATATATAGCATAATCAAATGATAGCTACTCTCAAGACTAAATAATAAAAAAATATGATGGTTTTATCAAGAGCATATCCACATGTCTTTGACCTTACCACAAAAAAATTTATGTCAAATCTAGAATCAACAACATTATATGTGCTTGGAAATCTTAATCTTCGCTTATTATCCAATCATTATAAATTTCATTATCATCCACCTATTCATTTTATACCATTTATCTTATGCCTAAAATTATTTACTATTCCAAGATGCACTTTACTTTACAAAGGCTCAAAAGAGATCTTGTCTTGATGTTTAAAGGAAGAAAAATCAATTACCAATGGGGATCACATCAATATTATCAGAATCCAGATCCATATCATGTTTTTTATAGAACAAATATTTATGAGGTATTGTGTACCAATTTTACTGATTGATCATTCTAGTTGTCTTTCATGTTAATTAGGATGTACATCTCCATGTCATTAAAAGTACTAGAAATATTGTTCATTGGCCATTTACCCTTCCATTTTTCTTACCTCATCTCCTGGGAATAACCCTATACACCATTTTATTTCAAGATTTTATACCATTGCATTCTATTTACCGTGTCATTTGAACTACATTGAATTGAGATCCTTCGAGACTATGTAACTAGTGCTCAATTTCTATTAAGGTCAGCTCAGTCACTTTCTCCATACTCTTACCATTTTGTAATAAATTTGTAATTTTGAGTGTTCTCCTTGTTTTATGAGCAAACCTAAGCCACACTCTTTCCATTTTATAATCAAATCCAGTTATTTCTTAGTGGTAACTTTGTTTACCCTTATAGTCAAGTTTTATCTTATCACTTTTTTTATACCACAACTTATACTATTTCTATTATACCTAGTCTTTTCTATTGACCAAGGCTTATTTTTATCCATCCTACTTACCTTGATTTGATCTTGGTACTTTTAGTTCTTCTTACACCTTTCCTGAGGGGATTTTGATCTAGTTTAACTAGTTTAAGAATTTTGTGTTGAATGATAATCTATGGAATTAATGTGACATTTGATCTTGAAATTTATCTTTCATATATCATCTTATTTGGTATCACTGATTATAACCACCTATGGGTAAAATCAATATTGTACTGGGTACCCCTGATTATAACTACATTTGGGAAAATAAGAATTATGATGTTATTTCCCATTTATAACTACTTATGGGAAAATTAGGTACAATGCCTTTTTATCATGCATTGCTACATCACCTAGTAATTATTATTATCATTTGTGTTACCATTGTCCTTTATTTGCAAACTTGTTGTGACCTAGTTAGTTTTTTTCATCGCTTTTTGTCATAACAAAACTATTATGACTTGAGGTCCTAATGGGTTTACATAGGTTGTGTTCGATTCATGTTGAGGTAAAATTAGTCACCTATTTTCATATGCTCTCACCATCTTACAAGCATTTTTAGTTGGTGTACTCTTGTTGTTTCATGAGCACTCTTTCCAATACCCTCACCATTTTGTGAGTTGGACCATTTTGTATCTCTTAATTACCAATTGAGTTGAAATAATTCAAAAATTACAAAAACACTTGTTAAAACAATTTTAATATTTCATAGTTTTTAATTATGTATGTTTATTTGATTTTTATTCATGTTTTTTGTGCTTTTTTATCTCTTCATTTATTTCTTTTTCTTTCTTTTCGTTATTTCCTCTTATTTCTTTTTGGTTTTTTATTTTGTTGTTTGGTCTTGTTCTTTTCTTTTATTTTTCCAATTACATCTTGATGTCCCACATAGATCTTGATTAATCATGTCTTGATCTCAAGTTATTAAGTTGTTCTTGATTTTGTTTAACCATTCTTATTCATACTTGAATCTTGATTGTTCATATCTTGATTTTAAGTTAGGTTCATTTAAGTTCTCCTTTTTCATTATTTTTCTTTATTTTTGTTTAAATATAAATGGTTATAACTCTGGTATTGGTAGTTATTATAATTATAATTAGTTATAAATATTCTCATTTGAACTAGATCAATACAACTAAAATGCCATGTCATTGTAAGTTCCTCATACTTATGATGCATAATTTCATTTTTCTATATCAAGCACTATGTGCTTTGGCTGTAAGTCTTAACATTGATGTAGCTTCAATGAATAGATCTCAAGAATACCAATGACAATAGGTAATAATGGCTTATATTTCACTTTAATCTATGTAAAAAATGCATATCTTAGTTTACATCATGAGTCTAACTGAATAATGGTAGGTTTTATTCATTACTCATTCCATTCTCTCTTGCTTCTAAGTGAATTACATTGGCTTGAGGTCTATCTAGACTTTGTAGGTAGTTTTTAGATACATGATGTATCTCAGGTTAGCTCATCCATCTTAATTCTTCTTTTCATCTCTTTCATCACTTTGTGCATCCTCATATGCCTAGTTTGTCATGACTATTATGGTCATTAAACCATCACCTCTATATTTGCACATGCTCATATTTAAACTATGTAATAGGTTATGTCCTTAAGATTTTACTTGATAATTTTTATTATAGGGGCACAAAATTTTAAATAGTCACAAATATAAATCATACCTATAGGCGTAAATCATTCTTTATTAGTGATCAAAATAATCCTTACTAGGGTAAAATTGTTTTATCAACTGATCAAATCTACTCTTCTGGAGCACGTTATTATTTATTCTATATTTGGAGACATGATTATCCTTTCTTCTAATTCAAGATTTGAAAAAAATTTCCCTCATTATATCAATATTTTAGTGTGTAACTTGTCTTGATATTGATCATTCTATATGTGTACAACTTGCACCCTAGCTTTGGGTGTGTCTAAAGTGTGTCGCTCATATTTTTGGATTATATCCTTCCCATTCCCCCCATACATGGGGCCATTTTTCTCTAATTATATTTGATGGAATCAACACATCCAAGCATTAGATCATTTATATTTAATATATCCGATGAGTTAATCTCACTTTCTCTCTCTTTTTGAGAGTCCATCCTTCTCTCTCATCCCTATATGTCCTCTTTAGGGGGCATTATGGGTCATTTCGAATTTCTTCTTGACAATTATTTTCTTTGAAAATGTGCTTATTCTCATGAATATCTTGATACACCTTATAAAACAAGGGAAAAGTGTAGACTTCCAATTCTTAACAACATTGTGCGGAAATGGTCAATCTTACTCAAAATTTGTGAAAAAGTATAGTTTGGGACAAAATCACTTAAATGTGCTAAATGGTTTGATATTTTCATATAAAAATGCCCATTTAGGATAATGTATCACTAAATAGGGCAATGCATTTTATCTAATTATTAAAATTTTTCAAATCATTTTTATTCAAAATGATGAAAATGCATTCCAGTGCTCTACATCACTCTTTTCTTCTAATTTAGAAGCACATGACATGTGCATGTGTTATTTTGTATCGATAACATCATAAATGGGATGATAGTACATATGTGACTAAAATTACCTTATAATTCTTGTATATTAAAATTAAGACCCAATAATATGACTTTCTGACTAGTTTGATTAATTTAGTGTAACCAATTTCCAAAGAATTACTTAAGTTTGATTAATCTTACTTCAACAAATTAAAACAAATTATGAGCTTAAGTAAGAATTCCATGGAAGTTATTGAATATTAATTTATTATAAATTAATTATTATTAACTACATCATCAAATGACATGATCAATAGGGTGGCATCCATAAGCCATAAATGCAACAAACATTTGGATTATGGTTTTCCTTGCCTCTTTAATGCCCCTTCTTTCCAAATATTTATGAGGATATTATTAACTACATAATTAAATTATTTCATGGCCACACATATTAAGATTAATATGCATGGTCATGGTTGATCCTGATCAATTTCGAAAATCTATAGATAAAAGGTCCAAGACCACATTGATGAAGCCTAATTTGTGTAAACTTATAATGTAGTATTCTCTCTATAACACATTTGAGTGTATTTTGATAATGTTCTATTTATAATAGGATATTTTAATTGATAGGAAAAAAATTAATTTTCATAACATTAGCCTAATTTATTTGGTGTTCTTGAGATGGTGGAGGAGCTTGGCCTTGCACCATTGTTGAAATCTTGAGCACCAATGAAGGAGAAAGACATTTTTTAAACTACATTTGGGTGATGAGAAGATTTTGGGAATGTAACTTGTGTTTTATTTCTTTAGTTTGATATTAATTATCATTTTCAAACCTTATTGAATATTTTGTCCTATATTTTTAGTTATTTATGCATTTTTCTTGGTTTTCATGACTAGTTCTTGATCTATCCATCTTTGTAATCCATCTCTACAACTCATACACCTCTTGGTCAGTCATACACACTTTCCCACTTATATTTTAAGTAAAATAGGCCTTAGGTCATACAAAAAACATGAATAAAACATTAAAATAGGTTGGTCATAGCATATAATACCAAAACCCCTTTTAGGCCTTAAGGAAACCTAATTAAATTAGGCCTTCATTAACACACATTACCCTTTGAAATATTTACAACACTCTAAAATCTATCACACAAAAATAAAGTAATAAATATCACTCAAATATACATTATAAAAATTAAATTTAGGTCCAAAATACCTTTTAGGTCCAACCACCACTTGAACCCCTTCTCAAAACACTATTCATAATAGGCCCATGTATACCCAGAAGGTATGTTTTGAACAAATAAAGCAAAAACTAAATTTTTCCAAATAAACATGGAGAAAAACCACACATTAATATGATGAATTACCTTAATATCATTATAATGTGTTTTATACTTTTAAATATATGTCAAATGGACTCAAACCCTTCTCTGCAAAGAGCCCACTCATAACTACCAATTAGCCTCAAAATATAGTCATGGAAACATGAACTTATGACAAATGAAAGAGCATACTCAAGAAACTAAAATACATGAATAATATATTAAATATACTTAAAAAAACCTCCATCAAATAGATCATAATTTTTAATAGTAATATTGGTCTTGTAGACCAATCTCATGACCTCACTATACACAAACCTCACTGAGTTAAATAAATCAACTTAAGAGTAACATTTTTCTATATACAATGATATAAAAATATTATATAAAATATTAAAATATATTACATGTATTTAATATAATATCCATGCACTGGGACTCATCCCTAATCATGCTCTCACTTCTGTTTAGTTTTCTCACTATTTGCATCATTAGGTTTGTTAGTGACTAGTCAACTAATACAACTAGTTTAGCTCCCCTAAAGGATTTAACCTAATAATAAACCACCATGTAAATAAAATTCAAGTCTTAGTATTCAACCCTCATCCATTTATAAACATTGACATGGTTAGCTCTAACTACTACAATAAATCTTTGAGAAATAAGGTCTTTTTTGTAGGGTCCACTGATTCACTTGAAAAACTAATCACACCTAGAAATGCCTGAGAGAATGGAATTTATGATCTAATAGATAAAATTTACAAAACAATCCATTATGATCAATTTATAAATATATATTTCACATTGGTTTAGTGTTAGGGTTTTAGAGAGGGTTAACTTTATTTATGGTGTTAACAATTGTACATCAAGGATTGCCCCTCATTTTCAAAAAAATGCCTAGAGATATTATTTATGACCCTTCCCCATCTCTCATAAATATATTAGGCTCCCATGCAGAGGTTACACATGCTAATAAACACTTAAAAGTTCTTCTTTGGTTTAGAACCCTCTATTTTGTGCACTCGAGAGACCTTAAAACACTTTTTCATGCCTTAACCTTTAAATTTTGACCTAAAAAATGGTCAACATACTTTAAAAAATGACATACCTATAAAAACTCTCATTTATGCATACTTAAATTTAAATCTAAAACTCATACCTCATTTGTCCACCATCTCTATCTTTGCTTTCTTGGACCTTGACTTCTAAAGCACATTAGGCCTTGAAACTATCCTTCAAGCCTCTTTTCATGCATTATACACCTCACTTACATGATCAAACATAATATTAAATGTTAAAACAATGTCAAACATCTTTCATATGCCTTGACAATAGATCGTGATGCCTCATTAAGCTAAGCAAGGTCTAGAGGTGGTTTAGTTGCATACAAAGTTTGTAGGTTTACCCTTGTAAGCTCACTCTAATACTCTCATGAGTATTAAAATGACTCATATTAATTATATAATAAATTAATATAGCCTTGAATGCCTCTATACATCCATATCACCAGACTACCAAGCTCATACAATCTCACAAGGTATCTTTATGCATGGATCAGTGTTATGATTAAACTTCTCAAGCTCTTAAAACTTGATAACTGACCTTCAAAACACTCTTCATTTTCTTATACATTTTTAATAAGTATTACATACTGAAATAGTGTCATACCTCTCAGTGATTCTATAAAATAAGAAAAAAATTTAATGACCTCATGAACACCTTATTTAAGAACTTATGACATCAATGACAACATAAATGCCAAACTTCAACAATAGGAACAATTCTCAATAGTTAGATATAAGTATATAAATTCTACAAATCACTATTTACCTATGTTTTAAGTGGGTATAGGTTGTGTTGGCCAAATTTTGGTCCACATCTGAAACATGGCATCGCAGTAAAGATCCCAAAGGTATTGGTGTGAAGCAAGAAGCTGATTAAAGTTCATGTTGAATAAAGGATCCAATGTTCTAGATGTAATGAGTGGTTCAAGGATCTCAAAATTGCTCACAAATATTTTGAAACACTTTAATCTTACTTAAAGTATAATATGATTTATCTATAGAGTAATGAAATGGTTCTCAAGTGGGTTTCATGGTATTCATGTAATTTATGGTCATGGACAAGCCTGCATAAGCCTCAATAAATCATTAAAAGCTTCAAAGGTTCAAAAAAAGGTCCCTAGCATAAGCCAAAATGAGTCAGAATGTCATCAAGATGTCACATAGGAATAGATGGGCCAATTTATGTGCACATTTTACAAATATGCTCTGAAAGCCTCATGCAACCAATGGATCACATACAATAAAATTTATTCATGCTAAAAACATGATTTGCATGTTTCATATCTGTATGTTTTGTCTAGCCTAAGTTATGGAACTTCAAAGTGTAAACAAAATAACAAGATGTTCATGTGAGTTTCATGTTTGGCCTTTGTAAAATGACCATTTGGATTCAAAAAACCTTAAATGTTTTAAATTTTATCAAAATCAAAAGGTTTTTGTAAGCCTGCATACTAACGTATATGATATAATGGTTCATGATAGGGTCAAACAAGTTAAAAGTTCCCTAGGTTTACTTTATGTTAAGGATCTACAATTATACCAATGATCTTATGGTGTGGGCTCATCAAGTGAAGATCTAACAATGTCTAATCATTTAAAATATATGGGTCTAAGTGTAGACACCAATATCATGTCAACCCCCCTTGTTCCCCTTCTAAACATTAACACTCCTAACCCACACTTGCACACCTTATTAATTTAAAAACTACTTATTTTAAATTAATTACCTCACCTTGGACACCTCACCTAAACACCTCACCCTAAGACCGTTTCTTAGCCTATGAGTCAGTGTGAGACTAGGTCCTCTAAACCTTAACTACCCATGACCTATTCTCACTCCATCTTAACTCCCTAACCAACTCCCATGCATCATAAGCCCTTGTTTTGACCATCCTCCAATGGAAAAGGCACTTGGTGGGTGGATAAATAGGCAAAGAGCTCAAAATAACACTTTTACCTATTCTTTCTCTATCAACGTCGGTCAAACCTCAGCTGATGTTGGTAGCTCTATGCTAATGCTAGTGGGATCACCGAAATTGATTACATAAGCCAAGATCTAACTTTGAGCTGGGATGCCTTTTCACACATTCATACGCATACTCTGAGATTATAAGCACCAGAACTTGACTATTCTTCTTCTGGCTACCAAAGCTCTACACAAATCATTCCAGAGACTAGATTGAAAGATTGTATAAGGACCTTGAGCTACTAAATTGAAGCAATCCATGTTCACTTCATTAACTCACAACACCAGTCACATCAGCCATAATAGGAATCACTATTCTGACACCTCTGGTTCTTCACCTATAAAGCTAAGTACTCTAGTTTTCATTTCATTGTTTTAGAATACATTGTCAATTAGTTTCCATTGATACTTCTAAATACTATCAAGAGGCCTAACTTCTTCTGTGGAGGGGCTGAAAGGCCTTCCCCTTGTTCTCACCCCCTTTTCGCACCAATCCTCTACCTATACCCTTCCTCAAACCTCAATCACCTTCCTGCAACCCTACACCAACCTCTGAACTTCTAAAAATCCCTCTGTCTATCCTAAAAATACTCTAAAAGCCATCCAAGGCTGACAACCCCAATCGACATTGGCAGACAAACCAACATCGACATCTACAACACCTTCAGCCATACTGACATCAACAACCCAGCTGATGTCGAAACTATTTACAGACCAACCTCGGCAGACCCATCGATGTGGGTGATTGTGTTCTGAACTAGCAAACCAAAAAGCCATCCAAACAACCCATCTAGACTAGACAGAACCTTCAACTAGCCTTCTATAGGATTATGAGATACATA
This sequence comes from Torreya grandis, assembly GCA_037957365.1. Lineage (NCBI taxonomy): Eukaryota > Viridiplantae > Streptophyta > Pinopsida > Cupressales > Taxaceae > Torreya > Torreya grandis. The sequence goes on from JARHVA010002327.1 coordinate 1,109,928, forward strand.
GACTGTAGGGAATAGGTACACACCATCTACTTTTCAATTTCTTTATTCATTTATCATTTCTTCCTTTATAATACTTTTATCTTTAAATAGTAGACTGTCATCCCTTAAGGAGCTTCACACTTCTGGGACTGAGCGTGTAGCTTGGCAGTCCACCATATCCTCTTCTAACATTTTTCTTGTTTATGTTTCATTCTTACTGCAGGTGTTTCCTCCACAACCAAAGAGGAGCTCCCACAAAGATTGGATACAACACACATTAAATCCAGGTAACATCAAATCCATAACCTCTTAGCCTTAGTTTCTTTCTCATTTGAATGTAATTAGTGAAAATATAGAGAAACATTCTAACACGCCTGGTGGAACCTTTGGAGTTTTCCTTGGGTTCATTATTCCTCTTTTAAAAATCACATTTTCATGTAGATGCATTAGAAAAATATTCACTTCTTGCATCCCCTCTTCTTTGCCTTTATTTCTTGAGAAATAAACAACTTAGCTTCTCTTACTTTCTGTTAAAAAGAACATCTCTTTTTCTTCTTGTTACTTCTTGCATGCATCATAGAGTAGTGAAAAACTCATACTCTTTACCTCTTCTCCATTTGTTTGAATTTGAATAAAATATTTTGATTTGGGTTAAAAACTACTGCATTTCATTCTTGCTTGGATGCACACTTAGCTCACTTAGTAATTAAAGCATTATGAATGAATTGTAGTGCACAAATGTGACACAACCAAACCATAATCACTTCAAATCAAACACATAAACTTACATGAGACAAGGCCCATCTAGGATTTCATCACCTAGCAGATACCTTACCCCACTTGGCGATCCTACTTGGATTTCACCACCAAGAGGAGGACCCACTCTATTCTCTAGTAGAGTATAAAATATAGGGAAGGTATATTCTAGCTAAACAACCTAGCTCAACTCTGGGTTTGTAAAGTGAAGGGAACAAGCCCCAGCACCAGGCCACGTACTAACCCTAACACATATATTTTTGAGCACCATAGCACAATCTGAAACTAGCCATAGAATTCCTCTCTAGGAATTGTTCTACAAGCCCAACTCCCAACACATTCTCTTAAGGCATAAGCCACCACAACTTTAAAACTCATTCCTAAGAATCTAACGTTTTAGAGGTTACTTGCCTAATCATCTATTATGCTAGTTTTATCTAAGTGTTTGAGCTAGTAAGGTTGTATCATTATGAAGTCCAAAACAACTTAGAATATCTTCTTCTCCCAAAAACTATCAATCTTCTATGTTTCTAGAATTACATAGAAACTGACATCAGTTTCTCCACTAACATCGGCAACCAAACCTTCACCAGCACCAGTAAACTGACCGATGTTGGAAACATTTTCTAACCACTATCAGTTAAACAACTGACATTGGTCACTTATGATAAATTAAAAAAAAATTCCAAACAACAAGCTTAAAACCCAAATTTCTTGCTGTTTAACACAAATTCTAGTTTTCTAAAACTAAAACACATAGTTTTTGGAACCTAAACCCCTTTCACCTTGGATGGTCTTAACATGTAGTCAAGCCAAATTCCTTGTTAACCACGTGAGTCAATAGCCACTCCCAACTTCGCCCTTCATGCCAAGTCATCTAATGGAGTATACTTCAAACACCAAGCATACTCCTATCCAACCTACTCCTGATCAACCTTCTATTGTTCCCGAATGGGATCAATATTTTGAGAGATTCCTTGACCACAACGTCAAGGCTCTCCAACATTATCTTGCTAGAAGCTAAATGTGAGATCCTTCAGGTAATCCTATTTATGGGATGCCAAATTCTTTGGTTGAAGTGACAATGATATCAATAGCATCCACTACCCAACCTATGGTCATTCAAGCCACTACCTTGACTAGTAGCCCAACCATGGCCAATGTTCAAGATTTGGCCTTCCCTTCTATCCTTTCTTGCCCTACCTCCATCAGGGTTTCCATACCTCCTCAACCACAAAAAATTCAACCAAGTTCAACACCTTTCCAGAACTTGATTATCTCTATCCCATCCACTCTTGCACCTATAAACATGAGAGTGACCACTTATCCTTTAACTAGTGTCATCACCATTCAACCACCCTTGGCAACATCTAGTCAAGTTGTGCCCTCCAAGTTCACGATACAAGCCCCCGTGGCCTTGACATCAGCCCCTATGATGAACTATCAATATGTTGCACCTACACAAATGCAACCAAGTATGTCATACACCCCTCTCAACGTACCCTATAACTTAGGGGGTGCCCCTCATACCAATCCATGTACCGATCTAATTAAGATGCTGATGGATAAGATGTCCAACCTTGAGACATCTATTTTAGGTTTGAGGAGTGTCCTTTTATATGAAGAAATTTACAACAAACCTATCCACCATTCAGTTCCTATTCAACCATACCTTAGCCGATGGGAACTCCCAAAATTTACTCACTTTTAGGGTAAAGAGGACCCACAACAACATCTATGAGCATTTAAACACACTTGCTACCTCATATCACATGATGATGCGTTATTACTTATCACATTCCCTATGTCACTTTTTGGTGCCACCCTTGACTGGTATAGCTCCATTACCAGTCATTCTCTCTTCACATTCATTCAACTTGCTTATCTATTCCTCGATCATTTCTCAATCAATATTACCAAGAAGGTCTCCATCACAGACCTTTATTCCATTAGACAATTTGAGGATGATTCAATAGTAGACTTCGTTGCCCATCAGAGAGGTTTGATCAACCAACTCTCCTTCTCACTACCTCAACTTGAACTCATTGAGCTCTTTTCAAGAGCATGTGCCAAGCACATCTCGTCCACTCTGCGGGTTCAAACTTTCCACACATTTGATGAAGCTTTCACTATGGCCTGAAACCTTGAACTCCATGTAATTAAAGAAGATAGGGTCAAATTGCATAGCAAAAATACTAATGCAAAACCCAATGACCCTTCTTCTTCCAAACCTTCTTCTTCCCACCCCAAGTCCAAGGGATCGGTGAACGCTGTGGTCCTTAGGTCACCATCTTCTACCACAAACAACCAATCTAAGCCCTCCACTTCACAAAACATCACTAGATAATTCTAACAATGGTATGAATAGTGATGATACACTCCAAAAGGAGAATCATATGCTTCCATATTAGATAAATTAGTGAAGCATGGAGTCCTCAACCTCCCTCAAATCTAACCACCTATCCAATTTTACCCCTCATGAGCCATCCTTACATGGTATAGGGAAACTAAATTTTGTAACTATCATCGTGTCAAGGGTCATGACACAGATAATTGAAAAACCCTAAAAAACATTGTTCAAGACATGTTAGACAAAGGGGACCTTGTTTTGGATAACCCTAATGTGCCAGCCAACCAAAACATGGATGTATTTAGGCAACTATTTCCTAACCATCCCCCAAGTCAAAACAATGTTTAGACCATGGTTGATGACCATCAAGAATGCAACATACGCATGGTCGACATGGTCTTTCCTTTCATTCCTATCCAACCTCTCCCATAATTTGAAGAGGCTGGTCAACCCATTTGTCCACCATGGGTAGAAGAGCCTATTTTACCCATACCACTCCCACACAATGAAGAGCTCCCTTTACCTCACCCTCTTCCTCATGTGGATGAACCCATTTCAAATGTATCACCCCCATAACATCAAGCACCTCCTCTACCCATTCTTCTACCTCGTGAGGATCTTGCATTACCTATTCCTCTTGCCCCCGCCTTCCCTCTTCTTCTACCATTGGAAGAATTTACCATTCATGCCCCATGCCCTCATGTAGAAGGGGTCATCATCCCTCTACATTGCCCTTTAGAGGAACCTTCCTCTCCTATTTTTCCTCCACTGATGGAGGATAGTCCTCCATCCACCCCCCTTTCACATGTATGAGATTCTACATTGACCTCTCCCATATTGGGGGATGCTTTGATGATACCAATGCCAGTGGCCCTGCCCTTATCCTTCTTATTACCAATGGCAGATCATACTATCCATGCTCCTAGACCACACATGGAAGGCATGATCATTCTTGCACTTTATCTGCTTAAATAGCCAAATTCTCCAATCCCTTCTCCAATGAGAGAAGAACTCGCTACCTCACCCACTTCATCTGAGGAAGATCCGGTGATGGTTCTCTCTCGCCTTTGGCCCATGGTCACTGCATCCAACATATTTCCACTCTTGCAATCACCTAAATCCTTTGAAGGACTAACTATAAGGCCTCGTATGATGTCATCTAAACCCTTCTCTCAATTGAAAGAAAACTTAAGATTCCTCCATTTTTGGAACCTAGAGTATGAGGTGTTATGGGAGTGACTTAGGGCTCTTTATCCTACACATCTTGCTTCACCTTATACTACCAACCTTTCCATGACAATCTACCCCAAAGTCCATGATGAGCATTAGGTTTCCACTTCTAAATCATCAGAATCTCAACCTTCCACATCTAAATCTAAACCCTTGTAGGCATCCACCATGCTGAAATAGATTAGATCTCTCAGTGTTCACCCTGTATCAAACCTAACTCACCCACAAGTGAAGTTAGATTTGAACCTCTCCCCACACAGTAGTGGTCCTTGCACCATACTAAATAAGGATGCTAAACCATGTTGGTCTACTCCTCCCTCACCTTCACCATTACCCTCTATCTTGGGTCCACATCCTTCCACTTTAACATGAGTGCTCCCTATTCCAACACCTCACAAAGACAAACTGCCTCCATTACTCCCTCTACCCGTAAAAAAAATATTTCCTCCAAGAAATTTAACACCCTCATCAATAAAGTGCCATCTATGTGTGTGGCCACACCACCAACCAAAAAGGTGGTACAAAAAACTCTCCATACAACTCCTAAATAGAAGTTGTCAACCCCTACTGCAATAACGAGTGCAGACCCATTAGTGGATTCCTATGCTTCACTATTACATCAATTGTTGCAGTATTCTAGCATCGTTCTCCCAACAATTAAGCCACAGCAACCTCTCAAGTCAAAACCATCTTGGTTTGATGACACTCAAATCTTCTTGTATCATCACACACCTAGGCATGATAATGAGAGTTGCAATGCTCTTAAGGTTGTCATTCACGAACACCTAGAAAAGGACACCCTTCTCATTGAGGATTCTTTTGACAAACCACTGACACCATCCCATTCCTCCCAAACCTCTTCACTTGAATTAGGATCCTAATGCGAGATTATAATCCCTCCACCACCTTCTCCCCCTTTATTTGAGATCAACACTATTAATGTGGCCACTAGGTCCCAAACCCTAAAGGATAAAGGAAAAGAGTAGGTTTCTACCCCTTGGACATATCCATTTGCCAAGCCTTCTCTACCATCAAAGCCCAAGATTTCTATCTTGGGCACATCTCAACCAATATCTTTGGGGGCAATTCCTCCTGACCTCTCTAACCAACATGATGTTTGGTATAAACAACTTGTTTACTATTTGACTTATTTTTTCATTCCTCCTAACCTCTCTAGCAATGGATGGTGGGATTTTATCAAGAGTAGTACTCGATACACTATGCTAGGGGGTCTTCTCTACAAACAAGGTTTTGATGGCCTCCTTCTCTAATGCCTAACCACCACTGAGACATCTCATGCCATCAAACAAGTCCATGATGGGATTTGTGGAGAACATTTCAGTGGTAACTCAGTTGCAAAGCGCATCCTCTGCCTGGGCTATTATTGGCCCACTCTTAACCAAGACAACAATGACTATGTTCGGCATTGTATCAAATGCCAACAACATGCTAACCTACTTCACATCCCTAGCCACACTTTACAAGTTGCTAAGGATTTCTATCCCTTTTCACAATGGGGCCTAGATCTAATTGGTGAGATTAACCCTCATTCATCTCTCCAACATCAGTCTATTATCATAGCGACTGAATATTTCATTAAATGGGTGGAAGTTGTTCCCCTCATCTCCACTAGAGTTGACAAAATCATCGACTTCATTAACCACCACATCATCTATCATTTCGGTGTACCTCACAATAGAATCACTAATAACAACAAATATTTCAAAAACAAAACCATCCAAAAGCTTTGCGATGCTTTTGGCATCAAACTTAGGTTCTCCTCACCTTACTATCCACAAGCAAATGGATAGGTAAAAGCTTCTAACAAAATCCTAACTAAAATCCTAATGAAGGTGGTCAACGACACTAGAAGGGATTGGCACACTCACATTCCCTTCACTTTGTGGGCCTACTGCACTATCATCCAAACCCCTACAGGTGCTACACCTTTCTCCTTAGTGTATGGAACTGAGGCCGTCTTGCCTATTGAAGTACAAATACCTTCTCTTCAAATCTCCTTACATGACATACTTTCTAATGATGACTTTCATCAAGATTGATTAACACAACTTGAGTTACTTGATGAACTTCATCTTGCCGCTCTTAATCATCTTCATATCTACCAAGATCACATTAAACGTACCTACAACAGAAATATGAAAGAGTGAGATTTTAAAATTAGAGATCTCATCCTTAAATAAAACCAACACATGACCAATATGGAAAGAAGAAAATGAGGCAAGTTTGCTCCTAATTGGCTTAGACCCTATATAATAACTCATAAGTATGGATCAGGCACTTATCATCTGTCTTCTCTCGATGGCTAGCTAGAACTTGAGCCCCTTAATGCCTTGCAATTGTGACCATTCTATTGTTAACCAAGTAACCATTCACTTGATGTTTAACTTGAGCTCGTCCCTTGAGCAACCCCTGTCATCCTCATTCCTATTCCTTTCGACCCCTTTTCCCTACAAAAATTAGTTAACCCTTTTTTAAGCATTAATGCTTTGTCCTAATAATAGGGAAACCCCTAAACCTCTATAGTCTAGTCCATTACTAAAAGTTTAGTTAAGAAAAAACCATTAAACTGGGATGCCTAACAAGATATTAAAAGGTCATAAACTATAAATGTAGACTACTCCCTCAAAGGACAACTACATTACTACTATAATTAATAGATTGCTCCCTTGAAGGACAGTTATTCAAAGAAATCAAAACATACAAAGCAAAATATAGACCACTCCCTCAAAGGATGGCTATGCCAAAATTTTGCTACAAAAAAATCACCCTCTCAAAAGCTTCCCACATCGATTAGCTTCACATGATCACAAAACAAAAACAACATCCGCAAGTAGACTTCTTACATTGATCAGTTTACAAAAAAAAAGAGAAAAAACTGACTGACAAACTATTAAGTCATGGACTAGCCTATAGTCATTCTTAGGGTCACCTATAAAAGGGGAAAATTTATCCTTGATAAAAAGGGTTACGCTATCCTCACATATCATATAATCACACCTATTACCCCAAAATACCAAAGGGATTTTGAGCTCACTTAATGTCAAGTGATTAGGGTACTTCTCTAACAAAAACTAATGGTCAATGATGTAATGCATGAACGGGGATTTTATTTGCAAAAACCCTATCTATGGTATCATTATGGTCCTTATCAATGAAAGAGCAACGTGCCTTTCACTTCTTACACACCTTCGTCACATGCCAATTTATCTTTTAGGATGCAGTGTCTTAAAATACCACTAACATAACATCATGATTTATCTAATGTAAATACCAATTTGTGTTATATAAGTTATCATAGCCCATTCACATTAGTTTCTATGGAAAACAATACACATGGAAAATATCAACCAAACACAATTTATGTCAAGCATATACCATCACCAATATGGAAACTTGTTGAAGCATAAACTCATTTCATTTTTAGCATACACCATCACCAATTTGGAAAATTGCTAAGGATGAAAAACCACATAATCTATGTTAAAACGTACACCATCACAATATGGAAAAGGCTATAACATCATCATACACTCATCATTTCAAGCATATACCATCAAACATATGGGAAATGTAAAAAACACTAACATAACCAACCCAACTAACAACCTCTTTGACTCTTCTTCCCTTTTGGGAGAACTACATTGGCCTGAGGCCCTTAAAATAGGGGATATGTAGGTAGCACTTAGTTGACATGGGGTCTTCTAAGGTTAGCTTGGCCATTCGTTCACTTGTCTACCTAATGGACGAACTATCTGACCTAAAAACATAGGTCTTCTCTAAAACTACCCAAAATCATAACCAAACAACCAGCTCTGACACTGTAGAAGTCACCATAGACTTCTTATGGGGCACATTGGAGATCACATACATCTCCCTAACCATAACAAACAACACTTGAGTTCACTTATATCTCAGCCCAACTTGACAAATGACCTCAGAGATCGCGACTATCTCCTCAGACCACGACCACTTTCGAGACAACTTTGCCTTGGTTATTTTGATTGCATATGCTACCTCATGAATAGTTAGCAAATTGCATGCGCCCCTCACACCTATTGTCAGATCATGACCAAGTTAATCCCTAATATCTATGACATTTTCATGTTTTCTAGCACTTCCTAACCTAGATACTTGGAACATGATGCCCATTGGAGCTACAACTTTGATCGTTTTAACCCAATCAGCTACCACTAATAAGTTAGGGACTAGTTACTTTGATTTTATTCCTCCTTAACCATTAGAGATATAAATTTGATCATTTTAACCCAATCAACTACCACTAATAAGCTGGGGACTTGTTACTTTGATGTTAGTCCTCCTCAACCTTTCCTATAATAATTTGACCTACCTATCAAGTGAAGTGGTATATGCACAATCTCAACTATTGTAGCATTCACACTCCAACCTCACCCTACCCATCTACTACATATCAAATCAGCACCTGATTTTGGATTACCTTCTCTTGATTCCCGCTTTGAGGTGGAATACCTCATCCCACACCTAGGGCAACCTACATCTATTTTTGTCTTGCAATTCGTCAGAACAAACCATAAGACAAAAAGGGGAAAATGTATACACCAATATCGTGTCAACACCCCTTGGTCCCCTTCTAAATTTTAACACTCCTAACCCACACTTGCACACCTTATTAATTTAAAAACTACTTATTTTAAATTAATTACCTCACCTTGGACACCTCACCTAGACACATCACCCTAAGACTGTTTCTTAGCCTATGAGTTAGCATGAGACTAGGTCCTCCAAACCTTAACTACCCATGACCTATTCTCACTCCATCTTAACTCCCTAGCCAACTCCTATGCCTCATAAGCCCTTGTTTTGACCGTTCTCCAATGGAAAAGGCACTTGGTGGGTGGAGAAATGGGCAAAGACCTAAAAATAGCATTTTTACCTATTCTTTCTCCATCGACATCGATCAAACCTTGGCTGATGTCGATAGTTCTATGCCGACGCTAGAGGGATCACCAACATTAGTTACATAAGCCAAGCTCTAACTTTGAGTTGGGCCATCTTTTTGCACATTCACACACACACACATTGAGATTTCAAGTACCAAAACTTGACTATTCTTGTCCTAGCTATCGAAGCTCTACACAAATCATTCCAGAGACTGGACTGAAAGATTGTACAAGGACCTCGAGATACTAAATTGAAGCAATCCATGTTCACTTCATTGACTCACAACATCAGTCACATCAGCCACAATGGGAATCCCTATTCTAACACCTCTAGTTCTTCACCTATAAAGCTAAGTACTCTAGTTTTCATTTCAATGTTTTAGAATGCATTTTCAATTAGTTTCCATTGATATTTCTAAATACTATCAAGAGGCCTGACTTCTTCCATGGAGGGGTTGAAAGACCTTCCCATTATTCTCACCCCCTTTTCACACCAATCCTCTACCTATACCCTTCCTCAGACCTCATTCACCTTCTCGCAACCCTGCACCAACCTTTAAACTTCTAGAAACCCCTTTGTCTATCCCAAAAATACTCTAAAAGCCATCTAAGGCCAAGAACCCCAACTGACATCGATAGACAAACCAACATCAGCATCTATAACACCTTTAGCCAGACTGACATCGGCAACCCAAATGATGTCAGAACCATTTATAGACTGACCTTGATAGGCCCATCGACGTCGGTGACTATGTTCTAAACTAGCAAACTAGAAAGCCATCCAAACAACCCATCTAGACCAAACAAAACCTTTAGCCAGCCTTTTGTAGCATTCTGAGATACACAGATTATAGGGAATAGGTACACACCATCTAATTTTCTATTTCTTTAGTCATTTATCATTTCTTTATTTACAATACTTTTATCTTTAAATAGTGGACTGTCATCCCTTAAGGAGCTTCACGATTCTAGGACTGAGCACATAGCTTGGTAGTCCACCATATCCTCTTCTAACATTTTTCTTGTTTAAGTGTCATTCTTACTGTAGGTGTTTCCTCCACAGCCAAAGAGGAGCTCCCATAAAGCTTGGATACGGTGCACACTAAATTTGGGTAACATCAAACCCATAACCTCTTAACCTTAGTTTCTTTCTCATTTGAATGTAATTAGTGAAAATATAGAGAAACACTAAGCTACATCAATAATCAATGTTCATTCATATTAATGATCTGATGGTGCACATGAGATGATAAGAAAGTGGGCCCAAATAGATTAAAGGCTTATGTTGGTTTGTATCAACAAGCCAATATGTCAAATGATATTGGTAACAAGAAATCAATGGACTATATTTAATTGTATAATTTGATCCTATGGTGTGAGAGAATTCAAGAAGTTAGTGAGGATCTGTGAGGCCAATGGGAGCAAGGATAAATTAGAGAATTTTGATTGGCCTAAAAAATATTTGGCAGATAAGGTCAAACGAGACGAACCAATTTTGGACCAAAATAAACAAGATATTACTGGGGCATCATTATATCATTAGATCTTTGTCTAATGCCATATATTAGACATATCCATGCAATAAGGTATAAATAATATAAATGGACTCTATTAATTATAAATACATAACTCTAGTTCATAAATTTGTATCATGCAGGGTTGGTTTTACAACTGTGTTCACCATTCCTAAAGAGATCCATGAATATGATGGATTTTCATTCCTTATAGAGATAAAGTAAGTATATTCAGACCTACTATAATCCAAAAAAGGAGTTATGTAGTGTATAGGTCTACATCATATGACAACTATAGGAAAACCAATAATCTTAGATTGGTTTTCCACCTATAAAATGGACCTATGATACAAACATGAAAATGGAGAAAATATGTGATTAATTTAAAGGGTCTTCATTCTTTAACATGGCCATATTTTTGAAAAATAACCATCTAAAATAGATAGGGCCATGATTATATATGATCCATAAGCATGAAAGTTTTCTCTTTAGTGGGAGATGGTGTGAAGGATCAAAGAAAATGATCTAGTAGTAGGGACTTGTAGCTAAGTGTATTTAATATGACCTCAGAACCTTTGGGGACTTTTTCACGTGGTAAGCCATGAGAAATATCCTAATTAATTAATAAGGTGGCTAGTCATTCATTGGAGAAAAATGTGATGGCTTAAGTTTAATTAATGATCTACAATATTATGTTCCCTTTCTGATGGCATGCTTTCACTTTATTTCTCCTTCTCCCTTCTCCTATATATCCTAGTCTCATTCCCTTTATGGGGGTTATCAGCTCTTAGAAATTTTCATTCTTTTATAGGAAAAAGATACTCATTGATAATCTTGTAAAAGTGTTCTCATTTTATATGGTTAAACCCTATCAAAATGTTATAAGAACTACCTTTTGATGTAATAGGATCAAATCTTTGCCAATCTCTCATCTTCAATCACTTCTTAGTATGCTTGTGTATGGTGATATATGTGAAGGAGAATCTTCCTAGTTTACTATCCTTCTACTTGCCTCTTTGAATGTGTTTTCAAAATAACATATAGGTTTAGATTAATGTTCTACTTGGAACCTCTCCAAATAAATATTTACGCAACTAGTGAGATTACGAAGTTGTGTAAGCTATAGTTATCCAATGTTGATCTACTATGTTTTCAAGATTATATGAGTATCCATTTAAATTTGGTTCATTAAACTTTTAGCTTTCTTAGGAGCCTTAAAACCCTTTCTAATCCCCTTTTCAATAATTAACATTAGTTTAGGTGAGCATTAATAGGAATCTAGCCTTCTCTGGAGGTCCAACCCCAACATAGGTGACCCACAACCTAGATTTGTTCTGATTATGTAGCTCAATTGGAAGAGGCCTAACAAACCCCATCAAAGGCTGAAAATTGAGCCTATAATAGTTTCTAACACACATAGTGGGACTAAATTTCAAGGAAGATTGATGAATCTTGATTTTTCTTTGATTAAATTTATAGTGGTTAAGCTCCCAAGAAACAATATCTAATTACTCAAAAAGGAATATTCAATATTCTGGTAATAGAGCAATGAATTCATCCCATGCCAAAGGTGATAGGAAGGTCATCTTCAAGAGGTATTACCTTTGAATTTTTTGAACTACCTTTAAATTTTTTAAAAATATTAAGGTTTCCCAATACACATCCATATCAAGAAACCTTTTCTCTTAAGTTATTTTCAAGGCCTACCCCTATAAGGAGATCCTTGTTAAATCATTTTATATCCATAGTAGCCCCTAGAACTTTTCCTTTATTGGATTTTAATTGACAAATCACTCTAGACCTAGATTAATATGATCTTATTATAGTTTTAACCCTTAAAATCATTCCTTATTATACTTAATACTAAGCTATAACACCTTCTAAGCACCTCATGGACATAGCCAATTTAACCAATATTCATAATTTCACCAAGGAAAATATAGATATTAGGTTATTAGTTACTTATTTCAAATTAAATGCCCTAAATTGGAATGGAGGCCTTGATGTTAAATTTATCCAAACATGGGACCAATTAGGATAGGCTTTGTGTAAAATATTTGATCATAAAAGTGACCATTTGTCACTTGTAGAGCAAATAACTACCATTAAGAGAGATCCTCATAAAGTCATACAAGACTTCAACATAAGGTTCCAAAAAACTTGGGATAGAATCCCAATTTTAATTAGACCAACCCTTAACTTCATCCTTTTTTATTATTTGAAGGCTTTAAAAAGTGACATAGTAGTGATGATCAAATTTATGATAGGGAATATACTTCCAGATGCTTATGAGGTGGCCATCAAAGTAAAAAATTATCTGATTCAAGTAAGAAATATTACTCCTAGACCACCAATGTCTTTATTTCTTAAAATTAGGCCACCTCCTATTTCTATCACTCCACTTGATGACATTCCTCCTACACTAATAATTTTTATAATACCTACACAAAAATAAGAGAAATCTCCCACTAGTGGATCTAGTGATTCCCAATAGTAAAAGAACTTTTAAAAGATCAAAAGCATGTTCTAATCCTTGGTAAATAGGCTATTAAATTTTAAGAGGTAGTAGGATTTTTATAATCCTTATCAAGGTCCATATCAACCTTAGTAACAAGTGTTTTAGGAAAATAACCTACCATACAAATGGAACTACCAAGGCCAAGGCCAAGGTCAAAACCAAGGATAAGGGAAACATGGTTACAATAGAAAAAATAACTACAATCCTAATATTGTAAGAAATTTTAGCACCTTGGTCCCAGTTTAAATTAATGTGGCTTAAGAAGCTAAGGGTTCCATTCCTTGAAATTAATATTTTGGGTAATCTATTATCCCAACCACTGATTTCAACCAAGATTTCAATGATCAATGGTAGAGAGTTCCTAATTATTGGTAAAACCAAGCTTTAGTCCCAAAACACAAAGTAAACTATGATGACCAACCTAGAAGAGCCTCAATAGGGTCAAGACCTTGATCAAGGACCAAGCTAGTTGGGTGCTACAATGGTGAGCTATGAACAAGAAGAGTGTTATTCACTCAACCAACATACTGGCTCCAACCAAGCTTATATTCTAGTGGCATCTAATACAAGATTCAAAATAAGTAACATGGATGATGATTAGCTTAGAATATGGCTCATTATTGACATGTTATTTCCCTCAATTCATCTCTTTAAGGATATTATCTTATGCAAATCATAGATTGTTAGATAACTATTACATGAAAAGTAGATACTTGTCTTGTTTATATTGAACCAAATACTAAACCTTTACTTTGTCATTAATGTCTAATACATAGTATGTTTTAGTGATGTCTGTTGTGAAAAGTTCCTAGGAAGAAAATACAAGTGATGTATAGTGAAAGTTTGATTTTGATCTCCATCTAGCAAAACTATGAACTCATATAGAATGAATCTACGGACTCTGCAAGTCCAGTTTTTCTCACTTCTGAGATACATGTGTTCATATGATTACATGGAAGGACCAAAATGAAATAGTAAGAAATCATCATGAATGCCATTAGTTCGAAGGATGGTATAGGCTTATTTCTATAGAATCTATAGGCTTATTTCTATGGACTCCACAGGCTTGTCTCTATGGACTTCGTAGGCTTGTTTCTACAAACTCCAAAGGCTTATTCCTACCATCTCTGTAGGTTCAATTCCATGGTTTCTATAAATACAAAGCTACAAATGGGGAAGTTTGTGGCTAGACAAGATGAGAGATAATCATTCCAGCTAGAGTCAAATGAGGAAAATACTTGCCTATTGTTTTTTAGGATTTGTTTTTGATAAAGTTGTATATATTCAAATCTTAGGACAATTATAGGATAATATATCTATTTCATCAAAATAATTGGATCTCTTGGAAATCCAATCTCCTATTTTTGGATGAGTGGATCGACCAAGGAATCCTATCTCTTTGCATCTTATTTTGATTTGATTATATTAGTATAAAATATAATACTTTTATTATTAAAAAAAAGTAATAGATGAAAGATACATAGAAGCATATTATAGGTTTTATAAAGATTGTAATAATTTTAGTTTTATGAATTATCACTTTAATTTCTAGCATTGATTAATCTTTGTTCCTGAGTTTGAGAGGAGAAAAGTCCCACTCTCCTTAAAACTAGGAATTGTGTACAGTATTTATGTTATGTTTTATTAACTCTTTGTTATAACTAATCATAATCTTTCTAATGTTTGCATTCATTCATAAAACATCAAAACAAATTCATAGTTCAAAAGGCATTTCCTTATTCAAAACATTTCCTTTCTAAGAAAAGTTTGTTTTATTTTACAGTAATTGTGTGAAACAAATTACCTTTTCAAGTTAAACATCTCCATTTCCATGCAAGCGTAAATAGAAGTGTGATTTTACTTTCAAGAAAAAGAGTGGATTCATTTTATTAAATAGTTACATCTTTTCATTTTCATCAAAAGAGTGAATCAAGTAGTTTAAGACACATTTATTTCATTATTCAAAGTGAGAATAGGACCATCAAACACCCCCACTAATAGACTTCTAGATCTACCATCCTACACCTTATTGTAGACAGCTTTGGACACTAGCCCTAGTTGATAAGACATCAATTAAACATTGATTAAATGAGGATTTGAATGAAACTCATCATTTTTGGTGCCATTGCCAGGAAATCGAGGTGTAGTAAGGTAATAATTATTGGACTAGAGTGAAAAATAGAAAAAAAAATTGTAAAAACCATAAAATTAAAAAAAATCAATAAATTGATGTACCATCCTAGAGATTCTAATGGATGATTCATCCCAAAATTCCCACCAAGAACACAAGTTGAAACTCCTTCAACATCTCTAAGTAGTAAACCCAAAGTTACGATTGAAACCTATTTTTAATAATCTTTAGAAACTTGGATAAAAACCAAGCCATTGCCACAAGGAAGCCCCATAGGACAAATTCCTAAGGATCAATTTGTTATAGGAAGGCATTATTTATAAATTTCCAAGGACTTAGAAGAAGCATTTAAAAAATCCATAGCTGAAGAAAATTTTGAAAGCTTTGAACAACCCATAATTGATACCATAAATATTCAGTGGGAAGATCATCCCAGCTTTGAAACATCATCAGAAGAAGAAAACATCATTTTCCAGCAAAATACACAAAATCAACAAGTTTCACAACTAGGAAGGACTTTTTCCTTTCCTATTGTTGAAGATCCTAATGATCAAACCCCCATGAAAAATATTTCACCAGCTAATTTGAGAAATTTTTGTGGAAGATCTATAGAAGAACTTGATCTAGTCGTATTTGAGTTTAAGGTGCTATGTCAAACCTATGATTACACAATAGATATCTATAAATTAAAACTATTTACCTCTACACTTAATGATGTAGATATGAGATAGTTCATGGGTTTACCCAGTGATTTTATTAGAACATGGGATGACATAGAGACAAAATTCTTAAACAAGTATCAAGACTACTATTGAGTGTGAGAAAGAAAAGAGGATTTCTTCAAAATCAAATAAAACAAGGATGAATATTTATAGGATTATTTGGATAGATTCATGTTTACTCATAAAAGAAGAAATTACCCACTCATTGAAGAAGTTTAGAAATTGGTTTCTTTAAAAGGGTTGAACAAAGATGCTAGAGATGCCTCAAATCTAATGGGAGTTAGAGATATAGATAAGTTGGCTTTTAATCATATTTCTAAGCTTTATACCAATTACTCTCAAACAAAATATGGAATTAGGAGAGGAAGGTTTGGGAAATCTAATGAAGTGGGTAAGCTAATGGAAGAATTTGCCAATCTAAAGATGGATATTTTGGTTGCACTAAATAGTACTTTAGATGGTCTTCAAGCTAAGGCAAATATAATAGAACCCTTAGCAATCTATTATCCTAAGTGTAGATAAAAACATGCCCTTAGAGACTACCCCCTAGATGAAACTAATGTTTCATCATGTGCGATCAATGATGCAATAGATCATGATACTAAAAATTTCACCCTTCTACCTATTTTAAAAAATGAAATGAAAACACAAGTCTAGTCCACTGAAGAAGTAAATTATATCTAGAGATAAAACTTTAGCCCAAAAAATTAGGCTCAAGACCAGTTTAATATAAGAAACCTAGTTAATCCATGGATGGCACTATGAAATGTTTTAGTTCCTTCACTTTTTTGGAATCAACCCCAAATTTCATCAATCCAAAATCCATGGGTAGGACAAAATTAGATGCTAAGACCCCCATAGATGGTGCCATAGCAACAATGGGTACCACAGTAGCAATGGATGCCATAGCAATATCAGTAATGGAATCTGTAGTGGAACCCACAACAATAATTCACCCAACTAAAAAGACCACTTCAACAACATACTACAATGCCACCCCTATTTATTTAGTAACAAAGACAAATCAATCAACCCTTAATGCCTGCACAACCAATAGTAAATCCAAAAGATAAAAAACCAACACATGTTTATGTTAATGAAAAAGAAGAGACAATGAATGTTGGAGATATTAATTGTTTAGACATACATTTAAGATTAGGGAAAACTATACAAAAACTGCTAGTTCTCATTTTTAGGATATCTAATGAAAAAGAAAAAATAGAATCATGTCAATTAAACACTAGAGAAGCTAAAATCAAAATGAGCCCTGAAGAAAACAAAGAAAACACTACTACATCAATAGTTCATTTTCTTGAAAGATTAAAATAAATTAATAATAAGCCAGAATCAAACATAGTCCATGAGTTGCAAAAGATCAATATTGAGGTACCCCTGCTACAAACAATTAGGGATATACCTAAATTGAACAAGATCATCAAAAACCATTGTATCAAGACACCCAAGAGGAAATAAAAATATCCAGGAACCATTCATGTTGATGGAAATTTTGTTGATTTATTAGTAAGAAAACTATTAGTTCAAAAATATGCAAATCTAGGAAGCCTAGTGATCACATCCACAATCGGAGGTAAAGAAATTCCTAACATCTTGGTAGATTTGGGAGAAGCAATTAATGTTATGATAATTAATACTCTCCATAAATTATCTCTTATGAGAATACAACCCACAAATACCATTCTTCAAATGGTTTTCCAATCTATAATTAAACTAGAAGGGACTATATAAAATGTTGAAGTACTAATAGAGTCTTGGGAATATCTAGTAGATTTTAGGATCTTGCAACCTAAAACAAAGAATCTAGGATATCCCATAATCCTAGATAAACCATGGTTGGATACTATAGTAACATTAATTTATTGCAAGTTAGGAGACATCACTATTTATAATGGGTTAAAATACAAATGCATCTCTTTGTATCCTCCTGCAAAACCATCATTAAATCACATACAAGAACTTTGGGTGGATGAATCAGACAACACATCAAACAAAATTTCCTCCTTAGCTATGATGATAGTTAAAAAACACGTGGTATAATTGAATGGATACATATACCCAAAATATATGGACTCTACCAATCCAAAAGCTATGCACTCTACCAGTCCAAAAGCTATGGACTCTACCAGTCTAGAATCTAAGGACTCTGCCAGTCTAGAAACTATAAACTGCCTCAGTTTAGGATTATTGGGTCAAACAAAATATTATGAAACCTCCACTTCTACTTATTATATATTTTTCACACTATATGATCATGGATTGATTTAGTAAAGTGTGTTGAAGTTGGTATAACAATAGCATACTCATTTCTTATATGCATTCCATTATTCTTTAGCAAGACTCATTCCTCCTAGAGAAGAGTTTATTGATAATGTAACCATGTTTCATAAGCTACCTCCTCATCCATGTCCTCAAAACTCATTCATTAGTGAATTGAAATAAATAGAATCAAATT
Organism: Torreya grandis; assembly: GCA_037957365.1. Classification (NCBI taxonomy): domain Eukaryota; kingdom Viridiplantae; phylum Streptophyta; class Pinopsida; order Cupressales; family Taxaceae; genus Torreya; species Torreya grandis. The sequence continues at coordinate 1,128,538 of JARHVA010002327.1, forward strand.
ACCCAAGCATAAAATTAATCATGGTATTACCTGGATAGATTTTGAACATCAATAGTTGATTAAAAAATGAAGAGGAAGATCAACTCTTTAAAGTACTAAAAATATATACCAAGGCTTTTTCTCAGGATTATACTGACATGAAGGGAATTCACCCCAACATATGCACTCATCAAATTTACATGGAATATATTAAACTTGTCAGACAACCATAAAGAATAATAAACCCAAAATTAAAGGATATAGTCAAAATAAAGATCCAAAAATTGTTGGAAGGTGGGTTTATTTACCCCATCTCAGATAGCCAGTGTGCTTCACCCCTAGAAATTGTGCCGAAAAAAATTGAAAAATTAAGGTTATGTGTATATTATAGAGAACTAAAAAAAGCAACACTAAGAAATTATTTTCCTCTATCTTTTATTGATCAAGCTCTTGACAACTTGGTAGGAAAAATATATTTTTCTTTCATGGATGGGTTTAGTGGGTATAACTAGATAATGGTGGTAGCTGAAGATCAAGATAAAACCAAATTTACCTACCCTTGAGGAACTTTTGCTTATTGAGTACTCCCATTTGGACTCTTTAATGCTCCAATAACCTTCCAAAGAGCAGTTCTAGCAACATTCTCTGACTTTACAAATGATTGTGTTGAAGTATATATGGATGATTTCACCATTCATGGTGGAGCTTATGAAGAGGCTCTTACCAACTTGGAAAGAGTGTTGATTAGATGTGACGAACATCAATTATCTTTGAGCCATGAGAAATGTTTATTGATGATGGATGAAGGAATAGTGTTGGGACACCATATTTTTGCAAAAGACATTCAAGTAGATCCAAAGAAGATTGAAATAATCTCCACATACCCATCTCACAAACACAAACTAAAATTAAGAGTTTTTTGGGACATGCTAGTTACTACAAATGCTTCATAGATATTTTTATCCAAATATCTACACTTATGTTTGACTTGCTTACAAAAGATAGTACATTTAAATGGAGTGATAGTTCCCAGTAGGCCTTTGAGACCATCAAAGCTAAACTCGTTACTACTGTAGTATTGAGAGGACCAAATTAGACTCAACCATTTCATATATACATAGATTCTTCCAATATAGGAATAGGAGTAGTCCTTGGAAAAAAGGATGAAGAGGATAACATGTATACTATATATTATATTAGCAAAAACATGACACCTACTAAAAGAAACTACACCATAACTGAGAGGGAATTCCTAGTTGTAATCTATGTAATTAATAAATTAAGACACTACATAAAAAGCTACAAGGTATTTATCTATATAGACCATACAACTATTAGATATATTACCAAAAACCCAATTGTGGGAGGTAGGATTATTAGAAGGTTATTAATCTTACAAGAATTTGATGTTAGTATTATAGATAAACTAGGGAAGTCTAATGTGGTTGTTGATTTGCTGTCAAGAATGAACACTATATGTGAGGAAGAACTAGTGGAAGATGAATTTCTAGATGAACAACTATTTTATATTTCATCAAAATCTCCATGGTTTGATGATATAGCCAATTACCTCACCATAGGGAAGTTTCCTCTACAATTTTCACAAAAAGAAAAGAAACATTTAATCAAAGAAAGTTATTTTAAATGGATGAATGAAATGTTATTCAAACTTGGACCTGACCATGTGTTTCATAGGTGTGTGACAGATTTTGAAGCTTTTGATATCATCAAAGCTTATCATGATGAACCAGGAGGAGGTCATTACACAGCCAAAGAACCATAAAAAAGATCTTAAGAGAAGGATACTATTGGACTCACCTTCATTAGCAAGTAAAAATATATGTCAGACACTATGATGTTTGTCAAAAAATTGGAAAGTCTACTCTTTCAATAGATATGCCTCTACACCCTCATCCTCAATTAGTTTTAGAACTATTTTAGAAATGGAGATTTGATTTTATAGGTCCTGTGGATCCTCCTACCATAGGAAAAGAATATCTCCTAGTATGTAGAGACTATGTGACCAAGTCGGAGGAAGTGGAAGTATTAATTTATGCAAGAGAAGAGATAGTAGCTGATTTGTTATATTTTAAAATCATACAAATATTTGGTGTTCCAAGGGAGATAGTCTTAGATCAAAGACCATTGTTCATGTTAGACATCATAAAGCACTTCATGCAAGTATATCAAACTCAATATAGAAAAACATATCCATACCATCCATAGGTTAATGGGTAAGTTGAAGTCACCAATAGAGAATTGGAAACCATTTTAACCAAGGTTAATAATTCTAGTCAAAAGGATTAGACAGATAAGGTACTAGAATCTATTTAGGCCTATAATACTACTTGGAAAATAATAACTAGACTTTCACCTTATGAATTGGTTTATGGTAAGAAACCCTTATTCTCTATTGAGTTTGAATTAAAGCCTTTGAAAATAGCTGTAGAATTAGGGATTGAATTAAAATAAATATAGAAAGAAAGACTCTTACAACTTAATCAACTTGATGAGATGAAGATGGAAGCACGATAAAGAACTGAATTGGTACAACATCAAAGAAAATTTTGACATGATTCATAGGTCAAGCAATGAGAGTTTAAGAAAGGAGATTGGGCACTATTTTTTTATTCCAAATTTCAATAGTTTAAAGGAAAGATACAAATGAGGTGGTTGGGACCTTATCAAATTGAGTAGGTATTTGAAAATGGTTCTATTAAGCTTAGACCTATTAATGATAGTAGAAGAGCTCTATTAGTCAATGGACATAGATTGAAGCTTTATCAGAAACCTCTCAATAAAGAAGAATTTGTTCAAAAGGTAAAAAATCAAGTAGCCTTTTTAGAGGAATCTACTTCTTCTAGGGAAACTGCTTCAAATCAAGTAGTTGTTCTGGAGGACTCTACTTCTTCCATAAAACCTGTTCCTTGATGATCCTACATACAATAAAAAATAAAAATAAATAATAAATAAAATAAAATAAAAATATATCAATATTTAAAATCCTTCCAAGGACACTATTGACAATGCATTCCTAGAAAACTAGCTTATTAGCTGGCTATGCATTGGAAAAAGGGTTTTGGCTAAAAAACCAACATTGGCTAGCCAAAGGGAAAAGACAAAATATATAAGAAAAAAAAAGAGAATCTCATCATGTCACTATGATTTGTCTTCTCCATGCAATAAATTTTTTTCTTTCAACACCTATTGACTAATCCATGCAAACTTATTTGTGCAGGACAAATGGTGAGCAAAGGATAAATCTAAGGTTAAAAGCAAGTGAGACATATATTATATTTATTTATGTTGAGTTAACTAATTATCTTTGATTTAATTAAGATTTATTCTATGGAGATGACCCAAACTTGAGCCTTCCAAAATGGAATGACATGACACATACCATAATGGATAAGCATGAAAACAAGATGACAATGGTATATATCTACATCATGATAACCTATGCAACTTTGGTATAATAAATTACATCATCAATAATTATAATGATGGGATATCATAAAGGGGTTATAAATGAAATGATAAATATTTTTCACCATCAAAGTGCCACATCATCATTTCATCTAATTTGTAATAATTTGACAAAACAACTAGCACACTTCAAAGAAATGTGAGGTGCTGAACTATATAAAGTAATCATGTCAAACTATACACTCATGAATCTATGGAGTTTCACATAAAATATTTCATTTCTATAGGTCCTCAGTGATTGTTGCCTACAAATTTCAATAGAATTTGGTCTAAACCCTAATTTGAGTTAAAGAAACAAAGTTGTTTATAAATTTGAGTAGAAATGGGACAAAAAATGAGATCAGAGTTGAAGAATATAACAAAGATTCACAAAGACAAAGCTTATATGGTAGTGTTTAGAGTAAATGGTTGGCTACCTTTCATTGAAAATTTATAGGGTTTTCATCAAATAATGGTAAAATAATTCATCACTAATCTCACCCTTGAGTTTTCAATTTTTAAAGGCATTATTATTCTTGTTTCAACTCAAATTATAAGTTAAATCATACAAGTTCTAAAAGAAGGAATGAGAGCGATAAGTATAATTCCATTTTGTGATTTAATTATTTAGTTTTATGGTAATGAGCAGAATAGGACTTTGTTTCTAATAGATTCTAAGGGAAAATCAAAAGGGATTTGTATAAATTCACTTCTTGAACCTTGGAAATCTGTAGCCAAGTACGTAATTAAGTATATCATTTATGAGGGAAAAAATAGTCTTTTAGGAGGAGAAGCCATGAAAATATTAATACAGCTTAATTATGGGAGGCAAAACCCTCATTACAAGATTAACCTCCCATCCTTATTATATGGTGCCCTTCAAATTATGACTACAACTCCTAAAGTTTTGCTTAGGCACTATGGCCTTATTCACCTAATTATCTAACATCACTTCATCAAGGACAAGAGGTCTAGATAGAATTTAAGAAAGTGTAAGATAAGAAATTCCAAATCTATCTACACAAGAAACCTCAAATTTACCATAGGAACATTCATCTCCACCTACTACATCAATTAAGAATATAACTCTTAAGAAGAAATCACAAACTATAGTCTCAAAATAAATCCCTTCTTCTTCTTCTTTAGTAAGAATCACAAGGTCACAAATCCCTGTAGTTTCAAGGTTTCAATAAGAACCTCAAGAATCTCTAGTGCAACCAATTCCCTTGTCATTAAGAATAAAATTGAAATGAAATTTTGCTATATAACTTGAGAATATCGAGGGTTTGATGGATGAAAAGGAAAGACAATCGAGTGTAGCTCTGAGAGTGACCAAAAGAAGGAGAAGGTTAATTCCGATAGATGAAGATGAACATAAGGCTATAAAATTTTTGGATAGTCTTAAAAAGGTATCTCATTCCCCCATACATAAAAGTATCCATGAAACTATAGATGTTGAAGAAACTCCTTTCGAAAGGAACTCTACAATCATAATAGAAGAGCCAATTCTAGGAGAAGATCCAATCATGGTAAAGGAATCAAGTATGGTAGAACAACCACATGTTTGAGTTGAAACTAAAATGAATAAAGGAAAAAATGTATGCACAAATGAGAAAGGAGAGTCATCTAATCTAAATCATCCTATTATGTAGTTAACCTTGAAGCTTTCTCAAGATCAAGCTCTATATCAACAACAAATAACTAACATTGCTGACTTGATTAGTAAATTGTAGAATAAAGATCATCTCAACTCATTATTGGTGAAAAAATTGGACACATCATCTACCAATAATGCAATAGAAGTTCACAAATTAGAAGAAACAATAAAGAAAAATGAAAGTGAACAGTTAGACCTCTAGATATATGTAGAAAATTTGAAGAAGGAGAATAGGAGATTATAGAGTTTGTTAAACTCTTCCAAAGTAACTTATAATGTTTCACCTTCTCCTCCTATGGTATTTGTTGACTAAAGTTGTCAAACAAGTTGTCCAGGTATTCTTACCTTGAAAATGCTAACTAAAATTGAAGAATAATATGCCATACTCAACTAGAAAAATAAAGTTGTAACTTCCTCAAATAAAATATTGGAAAATGAAAGGAAAGAATTGGAAGCTAAGGTCTAAGATTTAGAATAAAATTTGTAGGATGCATGCAAATTAGTGGAATCTCTTTTGGCATGTAGGAATCCTTCTCCTACATATAGTTTGTTTTTATTTGAACAATTTTATAGATGGTAGCTTCTAATGATCCCTTGTCATCTTCCTTACAAGATTTTACAACCAACAACATTTATAGAAAATTTCTATAGTGTTGAACCTGATTAATAGGATTTACTTTATGAGTTTTATTTACATGATTTGATCATAGGAGACCATGAGCACAATAAGTTATTAATAAACCTTAATGTAGGAGAATTTTAATTGAGGGCATTGCATTCCGCATTCAAAAATCAACTAGCATGGAAAAGTAGATTTGAGGAGTATACAAATCATACTAAGACTATAAGATTGTGTATCTAATCAGCCTTTCCTATCCCCAGATTGATTAGAAAGAATTTTAACTATGCTTGTTTAAGTGATGAAGTTAAAACTTATTATTTACAAGCTTTATATGATTGTGTTATTTCTGTTGCCTTGTTTTCAAGATAGAATTTTGATTCAGTGGTGACTACAAGTGTGAAAAGGTGGGACCAACATTCAGTTCCTCTTAGAAGATGAGAGGTCATGTCTCTAAATAACTTAAGATAGAGTATGAAGAGAGCTACCTCAATTTTCAAAATCTTAATAGAGGTAATAAACTCTATGGGAGAAAAGAAATGGAATGGTATGAGATATAGACCCCCTTTATTGATCATACCTATTCTAGGATGGTAGTATCGGGATCCATAATTAGAGGATCAATTCAATATATGGAAACAAATGATATCGTTAGGGGTTTATAAACAATTTAGACAAGTGTATAATAAATGAATTTGATGACTATAATTTGAGTCAAAGTTTGAAAAGTAGATGCAAGAGATATGAATGCAAATGAATGTTTACAATGGGAATTGAAAAAGTTAAAGCCTAGGGGAGATGATGAGCTTAGAATATGGCTCATTATTGACATGTTATTTCCCTTAATTCATCTCTTTAGGATATTATCTTATGCAAATCATTGATTGGTAGATAGTTATTACATGGAAAGTAGATACTTATCTTGTTTATATTGAACCAAAGACTAAACCTTTACTTTGTCATTAATTTCTAATACATAGAATTTTTAGTGATTTTTGTTGTGAATAATTATTAAGAATAAGATATATGCAATGTATAGTGAAAGTTCAATTTTGATCTCCATCCAGCAGAACTACAAACTCATACAAAATGAGTCTACGGACTCTGTAAGTCCATTTTTTCATGTTTTTTAGACACGTGTGTTCATATGAGTACATGGGAGGACCAACAAAAAATAGTAATAAATCATCATGAATGGTATCAGTTCAAAGGATGGCACAGGCTTGTTTTTACAAACTCTACAAGCTTGTTTCTATGGACTCCATAAACTTGTCTCTATGAACTCTATAGGCTTGTTTCTATAAACTCCATAGGCTCATTCTTATCGACTCTGCAGGGTTAATTTCATGGATTTTGTAAAGACAGCTACAAATAGGGAAGTTAATAGCTAGATAAGATGAGAGATAATCATTCCATCTTGAGTCAAATGAGGAAAATACTCACCTACTATTTTGTAGGATTTTCTTTTCATAAAGTTGTATATATTTGGATCTTAGGACTATTATAGGATAATATATCTATTTCATTAGAATAATTGGATCTCTTTGAAATCCAATCTCCTATTTTTAGATGAGTGGATCAACCAAGGAATCCTATCTTTTTGCATCCTATTTTGAGTTGATTATGTTAGTATAAAATGTAAGACTTTTGTTATTAAAAAAGATAATAAATGAAAGATACATAGAAGCATATTACAGGGTTTAGATAGATTATAATCATTTTAGTTTTATGAATTATCACTTCAGTTTCCAACATTGATTAATCTTTGTTCCTGAGTCCGAGAGGATCAAGGGCCCACTCTCCTTGGAACTAAGAATTATGTATGGTATTAATGTTATGTTATATTAACTCTTTGTTATTACTAATTAAATTTTTGATAATGTTTGCATTCATTCATAAAATATCAAAACAAATTCATAATTTAAAAGGAATTTCCTTATTTCAAAGTCATTTCATTTCTAAGCAACGTGTATTTTATTTTATAGCAAACGTGTGAAGCAAATTTCCTTACCAAGTTAAACATCTCCATTTCCAGGCAAGCGTAAATAGGAGTGTAATTTTATTTTCAATAAAAAGAGTGGATTCATTTGATTAAATAGTTACATGTTTTCTTTTTCAATAAAAGATTAAATCAAGTAGTTTAAAACACATGTATTTAATTATTAAAAGTGATAATAGGACCATCAAACACCCCCACAAGTAGACTTTTAGATCTACCATCCTACACCTTACTGAAGACAACTTTGGACAACAGTCTTGGTTGATAAGACATTAATTGAACATTGATTAAATGAAGAGTTAAATGACACTCATCAAATGACAAGTAGGAACAAAGAAAGGAGCCTCCTACCACTACTCCTATATCTAAGCTAGTTGGAATTGTTGTTTCAAAGGTCTGAATAGTTTAAAGGATTAAAAATTAGGAAAATGTCTTAGTGTTTGGAAACTCACAAGCACATGGTATAGTTGTGGCTCTTAAATCACAACCAAAGGTTGGTGGTTCACCCATCAACATTATAGAATGAATGAAAAGGTCTTGTTGGAAATATTGTCATTGATGTCAAAGGTCTAGAATTATTGGTGATAAAGGCCCCATTACATTTAATGTTGTTTGTAATAGATATATCTTAGCTAATGTGATTTAATATTTATTTAATATTAATGAATATATTTTTTGTTGCATATGAGACAAAATAAGGGCCCATGGAGAATTCAAAGAACCATGAGTTAAAGACAAAAGAAGGATGGGACACATTTTCCCATGAAGAGTCATCTTGGGGAATTCCAAGAGTCACCAATTGAAGACAAAATAGGAAGGGCACAATTTCTCATGAAGGGACACTTTGAGGAATAAGAAAAGTCATGAAGATAAGGACAAAAGTGGGAAGGACATTTTTGGTCATGAAGGGTGACCACATGACTTTTCAAAGGTAAGAATATGAAGGGTCATACAAGTTTGGTGCCATTTTCCATGAGGATTGAAGGGTCACAAATGGGGAAGGCCAAAGGTCATTTGGAAAGCTATATATAAAGGCTTGAGAATCCATTTGTAATATGTGTGAGATAGGTTGATTTGATATTGTAATATCTAGCTTAGAAGAACAATTGTGAGAGATGAATATGATTTGTATTTTTTATATCTAGCTTAGAAGAGCAAAGGTGAGAGAGAGTAAAGAGATGTTGTATTGAATTATCATTTGTTGAGATAGCAACATTGAGAGATAGGTGTGTGGTATACACAAATGGGTTGGTGCTCACAAATTGTTGTTGGGTTGGTACTCCAGTGGGTTGGTGCTCCTATGGGTTGGTGCTCGGCAAAGGGGTTGGTACTCCTATGGGTTGGTGGTCACGAATTGTTGATAGGTTGATGCTCGGCAAAGGGGTTGGTGCTCTTGTGGGTTTGTGCTCATGAATAGTAATTGGGTTGGTGCTCAGCAAAGGGGTTGGTACTCCTGAAAGTTGGTGCTTGTGAATATTTTTTGGGTTGGTGGTCATTCATATACTTGAGATTTTCTCTCTCTATCTTGTGTGGTGTTTGTTTTTTGAGTTTTATTACATATCTTGAATGTTTAATTAAGTGGAATTTGGTTAAGGGAAAGTTTTATAAGATATATGATATACTGATTTACCCCCCCTCTCAGTATATTTCATGTTTAACAATTGGTATCAGAGCAGGTTCCTTCAAAAAGGGTTTAATAGCTTGAAGGTAGATATAAGAAAAGCATAAGATGGCCAAGCAGCTGAAGAAGGAGAATCAAGAGTTGAAATCTATGGTTGAGGCTCTTAAGGAATAGGTGTGTATCTTAGATTCTAAGTTGGCTATAGAACTAAAAGAAAATAAGATATTTATTTAGGATCTTAAGAATCAATTAGAGGTTTTAAATTCAATTTTAACATCAAAAGAAGAAGAGTGTAATCAGTTGAAGGTAGAGTTAGGTTATTTAAAGGACAATCATGAGAAGCTTATAATCAACATTGAGAAATATCATGAAATATTAGTCCAAGGAAAGAAGGATGCATGTTTTGAAGGAAAATCAAAGAAGCTGATCAGGTAGCTTAATGCTTTCAAGTTTTCAAATTCATTGCATGGCCATTATTTTGTTTGTCGTCATGTTGGTCATAGGGCAAGAGACTATATGAGGAGAAGCAATCAATCAAAGGGAGATCTCAGTCACATTTAAGAAAAAGGTATGAGAAATATTGTTTGCTTTTTTTGTCATAAGGTTGGCCATATTGCTAAATTATGTCCAAAACACATACAGAGATCTTCAAAGTATGTCAAAGGTTATAAAGCCCCTAAAAGATTTGAGAAGAGTCAAATTAAGGTTTGAAGACCTGAAATAGTAAAGGTTGATCAGGTTGAGTTTAAGAGTGAAAATGAATTACTTGCTATAGTAGATAAAGAATCAGATAGGAAGGATTGTGCAAAATCTCTTGTTACATTTGAACATGAGCTTGGTCAAGATAAGATAGTTGCAAAATTTGAGAAGATGAAAAACATTATAAATGTTGAGGTTAGTAATTCAAAAAGGTTAGACATGCTTAAATAGATTCTAAATAAAAAACATAAGAAAATCAAGGAAGAAATAGAGGAGATGTGGGAATCTCCTGAGAATTGTTTCTAGGACCCTTTTGTGTGGGGTGTCTCTTCTAGGCTTCAAGGAGACACTTTGAATAAAAATTAAAGCATGGTGGATGCTATTGGGTCTTGGATATGTTACATGACAAGAAGGTGAGTTGGCAGATTAATTTGTATATCTTTTGAGTGAATAGATTTTTGAAAAAAAATTTGCACCGGTGTTAAGGTTTGAGGCTATTAAAATGATTCTTGCATATGCAGTGTTGAAAAGTTTTAAAGTGTTTCAAATGATTACAATCACAAGAAAATAGAATGCTGAAAAAGAGCTAATGGTTTCAGAAAGAAGGAAAAGAATAATCATGTAGATTCAATGAAGGAGGATAAGAGTTTCAAAGCTCCATTCATCAAGAAGAAGGTTCAGACATGTTCATGGTAGAAGAAACAACCTAAAGATTCTATGTTGGTGCAAACAACTTTGCATGTAAGCAATAAAGATAAACCATGGTTTGTTGATATTGGATGTTCGAGGCATATGACAAGAGATAAGAGTAAAGAAGATCAATGGTGGCATAGTGAAATTCAAAGATAAAACCACTACCAGGATAGCTAGAAAAGGTACTTAAGTTTGGATATTAGTAGAAACAAAGCTAAGAATGTTTTTAAACCATAATCTATTGAGTGTAAGTCAAATATGTGATCAAGGGTACACTTAAAGTTTCATGTAGAAGGTTGCGAGATTAGAAGAAAAGATTCAAATTAGTTGATTGCAGATGCTCAAAGGATAGGGAACATTGCGTATGTATTGTCAAATATCTTCTCAAAGGCACGATCAAAGGACAAATTCATAGATTTGCAAGAGGAGTTGGGAGTAATTTCTATTACTTCTTACCATTAATTTTTAGCATCAGTTTAGGGGGAGCTAAGTGTTAGCTCCAGGTAGGCCCTTTTCCATTGATGTCAAAAGGGGAGAATAATAGGTACAAGTATAGGTGAAAAAATAGGTATAGGGAACAGGTACAAGTTGCTACAGTAAGGGGGAGTTATTATATGTTTTAAGATGATAGTATGTGTAGGTGACAAGATGTGGCAATTTCAAGATTGAGGTTGCCATCAATGACAAAGAGGGAGATTGTTAGAAATATTGTCATTGATGTCAAAGGTATAACATTATTAGTGATAAAGCCCCATTGCATTTAATGTTGTTTGTAATAGATATATCTTGGCTAATGTGAGTTAATATTTATTTAATATTAATGAATATATATTTTTTTGCATATGAGACAAAATAAGGGCCCGTGTAGAAGTCAAAGAGCCATAGGTTAAAGACAAAATAAGGATGGCATGCATTTTCCCATGAAGAGTCATCTTGGGGAATTCCAAGAGTCACCAAGTGAATAAAAAAGAGGAAGGACATAATTTATCATGAAGGGACACTTTGAGGAATATGAAAAGTCATGAAGATAAGGACAAAAGTGGGAAGGAAGTTTTTGGTCATGAAGGGTCACCACATGACTTTTCAAAGGCAAGAATATGAAGGGTCATACAAGTTTGGTGCCATTTTCCATGAGGATTGAAGGGTCACAGAGGGGGAAGGCCAAAGGTCATTTGGAAAGCTATAAATAAAGGCTTGAGAAGCCATTTGTAATATGTGTGAGAGAGGTTGATTTGATATTGTAATATCTATCTTAGAAGAGCAATTGTGAGAGATGAATATGATTTGTATTTATTATATCTAACTTAGAAGAGCAAAGGTGAGAGAGAGGAAAGAGATGTTGTATTGAACTATAATTTATTGAGACAACAACATTGATAGATAGGTGTGTGGTATACATAAAGGGGTTGGTGCTCTTATGGGTTGGTGCTCACGAATTTTTGCTGGGTTGGTGCTCGGCAAAGGGGTTGGTGCTCCTATGGGTTGGTGTTCATGAATAGTTGTCGGTTTGGTGCTCAATAAAGGGGTTGGTGCTCCTACAAGTTGGTGCTTGTAAATATTATTTGGCTTGGTGATCATTCATATACTTGAGATTGTTCTCTATGGTTTTTCCCACATTGGGTTTCTACGTTATATCTGGTGTCTCTCTCTATCTTGTGTGGTGTTTATTGTTTGATTTTTATTTCATTTCTTAAATGTTTGATTAAGTGGAACTTGGTTAATGGAAAGTTTTATAAGATATATGATATACTAATTCACCCCCCTCTCTTAGTATATTCCATGCTTAACAGGTCTAATTTTATTATACCAATGTGGGACATTCTCTCTATGCCTAGCCAAGTAGACATCCTTGAAGAAGAACTATCAAAGATCAATGTTTAAGACAAACCACCAATCGATGAGAATATGGTTCTGACCAATGTAGCTAAAGGACCAAAAGAAGGGACATCAAGTAAATTAGTCAAGCCTCCTCCCTTATATATTTCAATGATTATTGGTAACTCTCTAGTGTAAAATTTATTAGTGGATAGTCGGGATAGTATCTCAATAATGCCAAAGTTCATATAACTTATTCTAAAATATGACTCTTAATCTAAAAGAGCACTATAAATAAAAGTTTTATCCACTAATCCATCTATCATAATGAAAATCCTTAACTTGACTTTACATGCTTTCCTTAGTGCTTTAGTGGTTTAAGATGTGTTGATCTTGGCTGTGCCTCCTCATTTTACATAGTGCCTATCTAGGTAGTTCACTACAAAGATAAGAGGTAATATTGTAACAAATTAATCATACATGGCATTCAGAACAAGATATGGGGACAAAGTGTCAATCAAAATTAAGCCCATTACATAATTTCACATAGAACCTTATGGGATAGATAACATCAAAATTAATTGAACCATTATTTATGATGATGAATTTACAATGGGGTAGGTGCTAAACACTCATCCAAATGGGATACTAAACATGTTCTTTGATGAGGTTTGGAATGATATCTAGTCAGTAGAACCTTTAGAAGGTGTTAAAGAAAGGAACTTGGGTGTCTACTATTTGGATGAATAAATCCATTCCATACCATCGCTCATGATGACTCAAGAAGATCCTAGTGGTCTATGGAAGTTGTCCTTTCATGGTTAAAGGAGTGAGCATGGAGTGGGTGTAGGTGTTATGCTAGTATCCCCTTCACATGAAAATTAATTCTCTTAAAATAGGTTCCAATTCAATTGTACTTATAATGAAGTAGAGTAGGAGGGTCTCATCCATAACCTTCAATAGGCCAGTAAGAAAAAGATCAAATAGTTACAAGTCTATGGGGGTAGTGAATTAGTTTTTCACCAAGTCAAAGACTAAAACATCACTAATAAACCCTTAATGAAGTCCTAAAAATATAGAGTATGGGACCTAATTGATGAATTTGGGGCCTTTAAAATATAATTAGTCCCAAGGAGCTATAATGAACATGCTAATAGGCTACCAGCTATGGGGGCTCATTTTGGTATCCCTAATGAATTGAAAAGTACCAATGTACAACTGAATGTCAAAGTGGTAATAAGACCATCAGTGCCAAATAATGAAACTCATTAGCAAGTATTTTAAAGTGATAAAAAGATTTCATGTTTCCTAAAACAATAAGTAAAGTTCTCTTCCATCAACCAATGAAAATTCTAGCATCATTATGGGGAGTAGATTATTTAATTAAGGTCCAATAAGATTCCTAAAGGGTTAGTCACCTTATATGGCCTCTTTCATAAATGGGGCCATATGAGGAAGGATAAAGTAGTGATGTCAACTAATGAAGAGAACTATGAGAGAGTTATTATATTTAAATACAATCTCCTAAATCTTGGAAAGGTATGAACTAAAGCTAAGAGGCATGGTTTCATAGATATTTTTAATAAATATGCAGACATCTTTGCTAGGCAATATAGTGACCAAAGGAGATTTGATCCTAAATTGACCCAACACACTATAGAACTAGAGGCTAATTCTAAACCTATTAGGCATAAGTAGAGGCCCATAAACCTAAATATTGAATATCTTAAGAGGAAGTAATTAACCAAACTTATTGAATCCAAGATCATCTTACCAATTAATCACTCTTCATGCGTACCCAATTTTCGTACCTATAAGAAAAAATAAAGGGGATATAAAGTTGTGTGTGTACTTTAGTGACCTTAATAGAACATCTTTAAAGGATGATTACCCACTACCATCCATAGATAAGCTCCTTTAAATATTTTTTGGTTCAAAAAATTTCTCCCTCTTGGATGGATATTAATGATACAACCAAGTGTTAGTGAGAGAGGAAGACCAATAAAAGACTATCTTTACCATCAAATGGGGCACATTTGCTTACCATAAAATTTCTTTTAAATTGTTCAATAATGGGTCAAACTTTCAAATATCAATGTACATTTCCTTCCAAGGTATTGTAAATCAAATGATACTACTCTACTTAGATGACATCATAGTCTTATCCAAGAAATCTAGTGAGCACATGGATCATATGAGGATGATATTAGAGAGATGTAAAGAGTATGAGATCTCTTTAAATCCCAAAAAAATTGTTTTCTCTATGCATTAAGGTAAGTTATTAGCTCACATTGTATCAAAACAAGGATTATCTATTGACCTTGATAGAGTAAGTGTTATCTTAGCCATATCCTTGCCAAAGCACAAGAAGGGGATCTAGAGCTTCCTTGGGAAGATCAACATTGTGGCAAGTTTTATACCTACTTTTACAAACAAATTCAAACCTATCACCACTATGCTAAAGAAAATCCAATTGTTTTTTTGGTCAAATAAAAGCAACGCAAATTTTTATTCCATTAATCAGGCCATTGCTTAGGCACCCTCACTCATGAATCGAGACTTCACTAAGGAATTCATCTTGTACACCTTTGCCAATTTTGATAATATATAAGCTATGTTGATGCAAAATAATGGTGAAGGAATGGAGAATCCAATTTCCTTTTTTATTCAAGGGTTGGAAGGATATGAGGTGAGGTACACCTTTCTTGAAAAATAAGTTCTTGTATCCTTGAGGAGTCTTAATAAGTTCAAGCAAATGTTATCCAATACTAGGATTAATCTTATGGTGTCTCACCCTAGAGTTAGGGACTTCCTCTTCAACAAGGACTTAAATGAGAAAAGAGTAGGTTTGATTACTAAATTCATAGAATATGATGTAGAAATCAAAGCTATCAAGCTAGTTAGAGGTAAGGGATTATGTGAGCACATGGTGAATGATTTTGAAGAGGACAAGGAAGATATCTTGGTGACCCAAGACAACTCATACAAAAGTACATCTCCACTTCAAATGAGTTGGCTTCAAGACATGACTCACTTCTTGAAAATAGTAGAATAACCCCAAGGCTTGAATAGAGACAAAAAGAGGAATTTCAGGATTTAATCCATATATTATGCATTAATTGATGGTGTTCTTTTTATAAAGGCCCTGAATGGATTACTCAGGTGCATAGATGATGACCAAGTGGAAAAGCTCTTGTAACAGTTCCATGATGGGCTTGTAGGAGGCCATTTTGTAACTAGAAACACAATAATAAAGGTAATGAGGGATGGTTAAAATTGGCCCAATATTTTAAAATATGCTCATGCATGGGTTAGAAAATGCTAGAATTATGCTCTATTTATAGGAAAGCAAAAACTAGTAGCCATTCCACTCAGTCCAATTCAGGTAGAGCAACCATTCATGTAATGGAGGTTAGAATTCATAGGGATGAACAATCCACCATCAAGTGCATGGTATAAATTGATGATCATTAGAACTAAGTACTTCATCAGATGGGTGGAAGCCATTTATTTGAAACTAGATAATGAGGGTGTAGTTTTAAACTTCTATGATAGCATTGTGACTAGGTTTAGGATCCTAACCATCATAATCTTAGATAATACATTAGTATTCCTTGTTATGAAGAAAATTTAGTGGAATCTCAAACTAGGCATCAACCTTAGCACCTCTTCTAACTACTATCCTCAAGGAAATGGACTTCCAGAGTCCATAATTTGTTAAGGATTATCAGGAGGACCATGGAAGAGAATAAAAAAAAATGTCACACCAAGCTAAGGATAGTCTTATGGGTTGAAAGATTGACTCCTAAATATTTCATTGTAAATTATCCAATGGTTATTATGTATGAAATGGAATAAAAATTTCCTATCTCTCTTAAGATGCCTACATTAAAGTTATCCCATTAGATTCAATTGATGGAGGATGAGCCCATGAATGTGAGGATGATAGAGCTCATCAAGCTGGAAGAAACTAGGGACCTTTCTATGAAAACTTTAGAGTCACATCAAGATTAGGTAAAAAAAGGCATTTTAAAAGAAAGATATAGTAAGGAGCTTTATGGAAGGGGACCCAGTCCTCAAATGGGACTCAAATAAGGCCAAACTAGGAACCATACCAAGTTTTATAGCTTGTGGAGTGGTCCTTATTTGATCCATAGATGTAGAGAACATAATGATTTTTGTTTTGTTTAACTGGATGGAGATTCATAACCCATCCTAGTCAATGGCATTCATTTGAAGCCTTGTTATTAGAATTATTGCATGCATTGTAACATATGGTATATATTATAGTAGCTTTTATATGCTTTCCTCTAAGTCTCTTATGTACACATTCTTTTTCTTATGTGTTTCTTTTTCAATAATTTCCTTGGGCACTTTATTGTTATATATTATTTTATTCTTATTATTTCAAAGAGTTTATAAACAAGGACTACCTTGTGTTATCTTCATGATCAGTTGAGAGAAGGATTGGGACTCCATATGCCCATTGGACAAGTTTAAGGCCACTAAACTTCCATAATAGACATGTAACCCTAGAATGTCACCTAAAATGTTGGCCAAATTTTGGCCCACATACAGAACTTAACATTTTCGTAAAGATCCAAGAGGTCTAATTATGGAACAATAATCCATGTAGAGTTCATATTGAACAAATAATCCAAAGTTCTAGATGGAATGAATGGTTGAAGGATCTCAAAATTACTCACAAAGCTTTTGAAACACTTTAAGCTTTCTTAAAGTGTAATTTTATTCATATACAAAGCAAAGACCTATTCCAAAGTGGGTTTCAGGTATTTAAGTAATTTAGGGTCATGGAAAAGCCTACATAAGCTTCAAAAAATCATTTTGAGCTTCAAAGGTTAAAGAAAAGGTCCCTAACATAATCCTAATTGAGCCAGACCATCATCAAGATGTCACATAGGAACAAACTAACCAATTTACTTGCACATTTTATAAATATGATCAGGTATCCTCTTGAATATAGAGGACCATGCACAATAAAAATTATTAATGCTAAGAACATCCTCTACAAGTTTCATGTCCATGTGAGATTTGTAGCCTAAGTTGTGGAGATTCAAAGTGGAACCTATAGAATAATATGTCCATACAAGTGTCAATTTTGGCATTTACAAAATGACCATTTGGATTCAAAAATCCTTCAAGGGTTTAGTTTTGATCAAGATTAAATGGTCCATGTAATCTCATATATCAACACATATGATCTAATAGTTCACATGAGGACCAAACATGTCAAAAGGTCGCTACTTTTAAAGCCTATCAAAGAGATACAATCATACCAAAGATTTTATGGTGTAGGTTCATCAAGTGAAGATCTAAGATGCATGTTCATGGATAAGAAGGTGGATCCAAGCTAGATCAATGATCGGTGTTCATTTATACCAATGATTTGATGATGTGTGGGACCTAAAAAAAATTAGGCATAGATATATCAAAGGCTTGCATTACTTCCTACATATTTATCCAATAGTGCGTAAGCAAGTGAACTTGTAAAAGGATATTCATAGTGGGAAATCAATGAACAAAATTGACTCATATAGTTTGATTGGATGGTGAGAGAGAAGTGAAGAAGTAAATGAGGATATGCAAAGCTAATGGAAATGAGGATAGATTGGAGAATTTTGATTGTCCAAAATAATATTCAAGAAATAAAGTCAAACTAGAAGAACCTATTTTTGAGTAAAAAAAACAAAGCCTTTTAGGGTCATTATTCTACCATTTAAACTTGATCCAATGCCATAGAGTAGACATAGCCATGTAGTAAGGTATAAAGAATATAAAGGGACAACCATTAAGGTTAAATATAGACCTTTGGTTCATAAATTTGTATCATGTAGGGTTATTTTGTGATTGCGTTTTCCATTCCTAAGAGGACCTATGAATATGGTGGATTCTTGGTCCCTACAAAGATAAAGTGAGTCTATTTTGACCTAGTATAGTCCAAAAAAGGCATTATGGAGTCTATAGGTCTACATCATATGATAACGATAGGAAAAACAATAATCTTAGATCATTTTTTTGCCTATAGAATGGATCTATGATCCAAACATGGAAAAGAAGTAGATATGTGATTAATGGAAAGGGTCCTTATCATTCAACATGGCTATATTTTTGACACACAATCAACTACAATAGATAGGGCCATGATTCTATTAGATCCATAAGCATGAAATTTTTGTCTTAAGTGGGAGAGGGAATGAAGGATCAAAGAAAAGGATCTAGTGGTTAGGAATTGTAGATAAGTTCATTTAATATGTCCTCAAAACCTTTAGGGACTTTCCCACATGGTAAGCCATGAGCACTATCCTGATTAATAAAGAATGTGCCAAGGCAGTCATTGGAAAAAAAGGTGGAAGCTTAATCTCAATTAATGATCTAGTAATGTGTGTTCTCTTTCTGATGGTGTGCTCTCACTTTCTTTCTCTTTCTCCCTTATCTTATATATCCTAGTCTCATTCCCATTAGGGGGATTCTTAGCTCTTAGAAATTTTCATTATTTTTAGGGATAAGATCACTCATTGAGAATATTATAAAAGTGTGTTCATTTGATATGGTTAAACCTTGCCAAAATTTTATAACTACCTTTTGAGGTAATAGGATAAACTATTTGCCTATATTTTATCTTTAATCAGTACTTAGTATGATTGTGTATGGTGAATTTATGAAGGAGAATATTTAAAGTTTGCTATCCTTCTACTTGCTTCTTTGAAGGTGTTTTTAAGCTAACTTGTAGGTCCATATTAGTGATCTACTTGAAACCTCTCCTAAGAAATGTTTATGCAACTATACAGATTGTTAGGTTGTGTAAGATATAGTTGTCCTATGTTGATCTAGTGTGTGTTTAAGATTATATGAGTGTTGATTTGGCTTTGGTACATCACCCTTTAATATTTATTAGGATCCCTTAAACCCTTTCTAACCCTTTTCTCATCTATTAGCATTATCTTAGGTGAGCATCAAGAGGAAGCCAACCTTCTTTGGATTTCTAACCCCGACATAGGTGACCCACAACCTAGGGTTGTTCCCATTATGTATATCAATTTGAAGGGTCCTAAATAACCCCCTCCAAGGGTGAAAATTGAGAATAAAATAGGTTGACTTTTCTTGGGTGTTATTTTTGGCTACCTAAAATAAAATAATATGCTCTTTTTCACTAATTATTGGCTTGATTTCTTAGCATTTCACTAGAGGAAATTGTACACAACCTTTTTTACCATATAAGCTTTTTCTTACCACTAGGGTACTATGCAGTTGATTTTCATTTCTATGTGGCCACTATTTAATTTTTTTGTCACCACTAACTACCTTTAATCATTTCCTAGTCCATGTAGATGTCATCTAGAATATTTCAATAGTATGTAGTTCCTCTGTATGTCATCTATATCCTACAAATCCATTTAGACATTATGGATGCCATCTATACCCTTTGGATGGTATCCACATTATGTTGATGGTGTCTAGACCCTATGGATGATGTCTAATATATATGGTCACTATCTAAACCCTATGAATGATTTTCATATCCATTATATGCCATCTAGTATATTTGATAACTATATATACCCTATGGATACCACCTAGCCTATCCAATCTCTATCCAAACATTATGGACAATGTCCATACCCTATGGACATTGTCTAGTCTATTAAGTCACCATTCAAACCCTATGAATGATGACCAGATGTTATGGGCACTGTTTAGTCTTCATGGTTAGTCTCTATCCCCAATGGAAACTATCTATAAGTTATGGATATTGTCACATTAATTTGGTCACCATCTACCCCTGGTGGATGTTATCTAAAACCTATGGATGCCTTCTAATTGTTTTTGTTATCTAGGCCCTATGGCCAACACCTAGATATTTTAGTTGCCATCTTAGTCCATTGATCATTGTCCAAAGTCTATTATTACTACCTAGATCTTGTGTCCATCATTGATTCTGTGAAATCATCATCTTTATTGTTAGGAAACATACATGCATGTTGGGATTGGGTTAAATATCTAATCTTGATCATCTATGGAATATATTAGATATGTGGTGTATAATATATGTTGCAAAAATAGTGTAGAATGTCCTTCAACACCATGGTGATTTATAGTCAAAATTATGAAATTAATTATCAATGGTAGGTGATATAACCTCTAAATCACATTTATAAACTAAATTTTTTGGTGACCAATTGCTCTTTCCTAGTCTTTTTTTTTTCCAAATTCATATATCCAAAAATGGAATATTTCTGAATTAATGGAGATTCATCACTAGAAAACCTTGGTTCATGATGTGGATTCACCCTCATTTGGTAGATAATTTTCAATATTATTCATAATTTATTTAGAATAAAATTTATAGTCCATAAGTATGAATTTTACTTCTAAAATCTTATGTTCTATCATGACATTTTATTTGCTTGCCATTACTACATATTTCAGGTCTAGTGATTTCTATAACATATGTAGGTATCCTTCATGAACGTTGATCTAGATTTACATCTTATCCATATAGGTATTAAAAATCTTTTCATATTATTTTGTGTCCTCATAAATAGGTATACACATATTTTTTTTCCTTGTATTTTTTGTGCAAAATTTTCCATTTGGCACATTATGCCTTTGAAGTAATTTTATGAGTAACAAAACTAACAAAATAAAAAAAATTATCTCTTTATCTCCACTAATTATTTATTTTTTCATAGTTACATAGGGGGCAACAAATTGATTATACAATCTAGGTGGCTTCATCTCCCATTGATTTTTGTTGTTTCCCCACTTACCATTTATATTTAATGTATCTAACCTAATTTTCCACTAATAGTGGTTCCAAATTTCTTCATTATATTCTACTATAGACTCTAATTTTATCAAGATCTTATCTATTATAGATCCTACATGACTAATGAAATTATTTACATAACAATGACCAATATTTATGGATCACATGTAATCATGACTTGTGTACAAAATAAAATAAATTACTTACATTTTATAAAATAGCATGAAACAATAAAATAAGAAGATAACATGAAACAATAAAATAAGAAGATTATTGAACACATAACTAAATTATCCAACACATACTCTATGTAGAGTAACTCACAAATATATGTAAAAATAGGAGATCAATGTATAAATCTTTCATGAATGATCACAAATGGGAGTTCCTAGAATAGGTATGTAACTCTTAAGTCTAAAATGATAAATCCAAGAGTAACATCCACTAGCTAAAGATAATGAACAAGAGTATCTCCCTATGTATAAATACATGTAAAAAACTAACTCGAGTTTAGGAATAATCCATGTGTTTAGTAATAATATAAATAAAAAAATTAAATTTAAAAATTACCTATATTAATACGCCCTCCTAAGGATGGCTTAGGTGGTTATAAGAAATGGGTACTAACAACAAGGCCTAATGAGGTACACATGTATAGATTAACTCTAATAAAGTGAATAAAAAGAGAAAAACCATAGGAAAAATATCTTCCCCAGAAGAGATCAACTAAATAAGAGAGGGATAAAACACACCTGTATAAGATACAACTACATGTAACCATCCTATATCCTTCAAAGGATATTTTTGGAGTGACTATAGATTAGGATTAAATGCAATGAAGAGTGGATCACCGTAGAATATTGAATGTGTCCACCAAGTTCCTAAGGGATATAAAACTAAGGTGTGGTCCCTATAAAATTAATATACCCCTCATGTTCATTATGGGCCAACTAATCTATGTAATGATGGTGTATCTGAAGTAGAGGCAAAGAAAAAATGTGGAATTCCATATAACAATCTAGAAGACAACATAATGTTTAATGAGTCCTAAATCAATTTGCCTACTCCCTATAATTTTTTAATTGGAATAGAAGTAGGTGAATCAATAAAAAAATTGTTAATATCTAGATGGGGATAATGATATGGTAAAGGTGTGTCCCCATCACTATTGTGGTCATCTATGCTAGATGAAGAGTCATCAATATTAGATATGAGCTCAGGTTTACAAATTTCATCAAATATAGGTGAGTCTAAAGAATTTGAATGAGAGTCAAGGACATAATGTGATAAGTTATACAATCAAGTATGATTATCAACAATTCTCATTACTAACATTGTATTAGTGTGACTCTTTAAAATACACTAAGTCTAGAATAAAATCAACTCACATGCCTAAAAAAAGGTTAATACTATGGTAAAGTAATAGGATATTAGTTTAAAGTAAGGGGATACTTAGAATTTTTTTTTTAAAAATTTTCCTCTACTATCTTGAATAGACACTCTCCTATAAACCTATGTATAAGTGTCATCACCCAAATGAATAGTCGACACATCACATGGTCCAAAGGAAGTGAATTCAATCTATTAAGAATCCATGTGATGTGATACACCAGACTCAATGACCCATGTAAGTGTTGGAGGTGTAACTATAAATAGGGCCCTACCTTCCACTTCCTTCTCACCTTTTTCTTTTTCTTTTTCTTTACCATTATCATTTTCCTTGAACAATTCTAGTGTTGATGAAGATGTTTTGATATACTCAAGAACACCTATATTATTCTTATCTAGAAGTATTATTAGGTGATAATTTTATTATTAAAAAGATTGATTTCATGGTGCCTTCCTATGCAATACACACACTTGATCCTCTCTTTCTTAGGCTTAACACTAGAAGAGGAGGTCTCATTTGTTTATTTGGAGGTAGGAGAATTTGGATCATTTTTATTATGTTTATTGCCTTTATTTTTTGAAGCCTTCTCTTTCCCTTTCCTATCAAATAGGGATTAGGATTTTAATTACTTCATTGTGACCATCTGTATCAACTTATCTTGCTCCCTAGTCAAGTTAGAAACAAATATATCTAAAGAATGAATATTATGTGTGGTTCTAAAAACACTTATTTTAGCATGGAAAGTTAAGGAAAACATAGAGTAATTTATACATAATTTGGAGAGAATTAAGAGAATAAGTTGATCATATTTCTTATCTACAAAAAAAAAATTTAATTATAACCTTATAGATTTAAACTTAGTGAATAAATCTTGTAGTGTGTCAAATTAACCTAGGCTCAAACTGATGAATTCATTCTCTAGTTCATGACCTATTATCAAATCATGCTTCCCAATGTTTTTTTCCAATGTGGAACATACTTTATCAGGTGTTTTACTAGATTAATGTGAAAATTTAAGTTAGGATAAATAGACAAATAAAGTAAAACATGTGCTTAATCAAATATGTTAAAATATTTATTTCTATTTGCATTTATTATAAGTTGAGTTTCATCATTCATAGGTATCCTATATAATCTTTCTTTTGTTAGAGAAAATTATACATTATTTTTCCATTCATGATAATTGAATATATTAATAAGTATAAATAAATAGTAATTCATGATTGAAGAAAAATAATTTTAGAATTTAATGTGTAATAATAAGAACACTTACTGTAACACACACCCCTATATGTGACACTTGATAATTTTAGTGCATTTATAAAATAGACTATTCCAATGGAACGAACACATTAAACATTAACTTATGAAGAAAATGGTACTCAATTTCAAGTTGTAAATCAAAATTTATAAATAAATTCATTTTCCATCTTTAAATGTTATATTTAAAAAAGAACCAAATTCATTAAATGCTCATGACTAAATGACATCAAGCCTAAACTTTCATACAATAATTGGAACATAAATTAAACACCTAACCTCTTCCAAAGCAACACTATGCCTTCATGAAGTCATTTATATACCCACATGTGCATCTCAAAAGAAGATAATATTTTTTAGATCATAAAAATAGTTGGATCTACACCACAGGGCCCAAGAACAAGGTGTGCAAATGATAACAGAGTTATGATTATGCAGAGTGAAATTTTTAGCCAAAATAGACATAACACATTAAATGGAATGGAAGATTGATTTCTATAAAATAAAAATTATATTCAAATGTAAATAAAAGGTAAATAATATAAGGTGTATACATCTATAGTAAGGATATGAGAGCAGGATCTTATGATCAAAAGGGATAACACATCCTCTTATTTATTAAGACTAGAGAGTGAAATAATACAAAAATACAGAGTATAACTCGAGGGAAATATAGATGTGTTATTGATGTGTAACACAAGACAAAGATAAAATGGAATATTCACAAAGAAATATACTATTGTTATAAATATATCATCATAAGGGGTAACACATCCTCTAATGTGCGTGATGTCTATGTCTCTTATTTTAATCCCTCTTCTTTTTTAGAAAAAATGTGTTACATTTAAAAATGTATTTACATAGATAATTTACTCTTGTGTCATTATAAATAATATGGTTACAAGTCACTTCATCTTCTTCGTTGGATGTCTTTTCAATTATTGGTACATGGTGGCTAATTTCTTAATTGATTGTCTAACAAGTTCCAAGAAGAGAAGTGCCACTTTACAAGCCAGACATTTGAAGAAATTAGATACATAGATGAATTGGAAGTGATACACATGTTTGGAGTTCAGATGCAAGAATAGTGTGAGGAAATGTGAAAATATATGAGCGAGAAAAATAATAGTATACAGACCTATGAGTAATCATAAGTGTAGCAGTGATGCACATGTTTATTGAACATTCATAGGAATAGTGTTATGAAGTGTGTAAAGTTTTTAGTGATCATGAGTGTAGTGTATAGACCTATGTGTAAGCATAAATGTAAAAATGATGAACATGTTTAATTATTAAGAATAATAATAGTGAGATTAAGTTCACAAAGATATGAATGAGCATGAACATAGTGTGCAAAACTGTGACCAAGCACAAGTGTAGTAATAGTTCACATGTTAGATGAACAAGCATAGGAAAAATGTGATTAAGTGAATAGATATATCAGAGATCATGATCATAGAGCATATACTTATGAGTAAGCACACTTTTACAAATGTTTCACATGTTTGGTGAGAAATCATACAAACTTTGTGATGAAGCTAAAAAACTATGAGTGAGAACAAGCATAGTGTGTAGACTTATGAGAGAGCGTAAATGTAGGAACATAAGTCTATGAGAAAATAAAATATTATGAGATTAGTGGTTGACAAAAATATCCACATGTTATTATTGGGTGTGATCTGAATGTGAAAGTCTATGAGTAAATGTGAGACTTATACATAGGAATATAAGAAATCTTGATCTAGAAGTATGTGTATGATTATTTAGTATGTATCAAATGTGTTCAATAAAAATAAGTGACAAATGCATTTTACTATGTAGGAGATATACATAGATCATTCACCCTTTATTTAAGAGTAATGGTATCTATTACATTAGTGTGACACTAAATAAATTGACTTAAAGTTGTTGTAAATTGTGTTTCTACTCTATATAGTAATGTGGAGAACTTCCTATGGAAATATATGAATTTCAAAGAAGTTGGATGATCCTTGTTCTCTAAGTGATGAGAAGTAGGAGTGTAGAGTACACAATTTTCCTTCTCAAAAGATGTGAACAATATCTATAAGAAAGAGTGGATTAGATGGAGCATCAGGATCTAGCATGTTGATGGAAGTGAAGCATAATGCAAGGTATATTATGTAGAGATCAATATTTATACAGATGTATAACAAATTTTTTTATTATCTACTACATTACTAGTGTGGAAAGTTGTGCACTTGAAAGACCATTGTATAAAGAATTGATGTTTCCCCAAATATCAAGGTCCATCTAGTCATAATGTATTTTTATTGAGTGCACAAACCTATGAGCAAGAATGTCTAAAAGACAATAAGTAGATTAGGAATGGCTATTTCTTTTGTAGAGACATAAGGATGAAGACCCAACCACTCCTAAGTTATATGAAAATTGTGATGACAATGGTTACAACTAATTAGAGAGTAAAATGTGTAGCTTTGGTAGGTGAATCTTTACGGATAGAGTGGGTAATCCATGTGGTTTTCTTTACATGAACATGGTTCAAATTTTTACTGCCTTGACTGGCATCATGGCCATTACTACACATGGTTCTTATTATTGTAAGTTTGTGCATGTGCTTGAAGTTGATTCAACATGGATCATGGATGAGAAGATGAATGAAATCGATATATGATCCATCTTGTATGTTATTATTGTGTGGGTTTTTACTAAATATACTACATATAGTGAATTAGGGACTTGGAGTGAGAACATGGTTGTGATGATCACATGTCTCCTTTAAGATATTAGTGTGGGAAAATTGGTGCATAAGTGGAAACACTTGGACTATGTTTTAAATTTTTTGATGTGGATGGATTGATGACATGTGTTTATTTTGAGAAGTGTATGATACCTTATCCAGTGATGTTGTGACTAGTTTACCTAGGACCCATGTTATGAATAATCACATTTTCCTGGGGAGTATAAAAGATATCTTATCCGTTATTTACTAGGCCTTGGAATTTGGATACACATAATATTTTCAATATTTTATTGATTTATGAAACTTTATATCTTTTAGGAACCCATCGAGTATCAATCTACCTAAGTGCATGCTTAAAGGTGTCAACTAGGAAAAGTGTCGTAAGACCATTGGTGTTTCATAATATTGTTGACCCTTTTACCACATGTTATCTACATAGTTTTCTCCTAAAACCATTTACACTAAGCTTACCCTTCTTAGTTAAACTCATTACAAAATTTTCGCACCTTTTATCTTCCTTTTCCTTACATTGATCCCATTTTGTTAGTCAACTATACAAGGTTGACTACGTTGACCATGTATAGTTTCAGGTTATTTTCACGTAGGAGTTATTTTGACCTTTGGCATACCTAGTTTGGGACCTAATGAATAACTATTTGGAATTGTATAGGGTCAACTGTGTTACCCCTAAAGGCTAACATATTTGAAAGGATTTAAGGTAAGATCTACCTATATATATATAAATTCATTTCCCACTATTTGATAAAGAAGAAGTGAATAAGAAGTAAGTGTGAATGAACATATGCTTATTGACAATTCTATTTGAGATGTAAAGCTTAGGGTTCCATACTTTTTTTAGAGATATAGATCTTGTCTTGTGGAGAAGTATTTTGGATGGATTGATAGGTTGTGTAGCCTAGATATGATTTGTATTTATTATCGTTACATTCCACAATAATTTCATATGAAGCACCTTGGCAAAGGGAGAGATTGAGGTTTGATGGGTTTCTATTCAAAGGTAAGTATTCCTAACTTTATTTATCCTTTGTAAAAGAATATATATAATGCATTTGTGCTTCTCTTGCATTCTTTATAATTACATATACATTGATGTGAGTATATGTCTTCTATGCATGTTTATTTTCTGTTTTGTTTCTAACCCCCACTTTATACTAGAAGCTTTGTTGAGCAGTAGATTAGATTTACTTTCTTATTATTATCATTGGTGAGATATTAAATTCTAGGAGCCTATTAGGTTTATTACATGATTGTGTTAGATTGGAGACTTTGAATCCCTCATTAGCATAGCATATTTTGATGAGTGCTCATGTAGTCAAGTCTAATAAATCCCTATATTGGTCATGCTCCCACTCAACAAATGTATTCCCAATCAAAAGTGTAGATATGCTCTATCTTATGTAAGCTAGGATTGATTTATAGATAAGATGAATTTATAATTTCATACATTTTGGTGAACCCAACGTGAACTAACCCTTACAAGATTTATTCAAATATTTCATTTTTTATCATATAAATGCCATACTGGGTCGACTACATCAACCCAGTTCTAATTTTTATACACAAGTTTTCAAGTACAGGCTATTGGATCAACCCAGTTGGCCTAATATAAATTTTCAAACTTCTAGACATCTAGTCTAGACTACTAGGTTGACCTAGTCGACCTTGTACATTTCAAGTACTTAACAATATGATTATACAAAGCTAAATCAACCCAATCGACCCTATTAGCATAATTTTCAAGCATTTCTCAAGGTTCTTTGATAGCAATCTTATTTTTCTACAACTTCAGACCCAACAAGGTTCTTTTATGTCCTTTATCTCTTTCCTTGTAGTCTCTCCTTTCATATTTTTTAGTCTATATTATGTGTGTTGTTTGGATAACTGGGTTGAATCTATATAGTGAAATAGATCAAACCTATTGACCTAGTTAATTTTTAGACCTTGTTTTTATAGTATAAAGGTGACACTATCGACTCTATTATATATTTTGTGTATACATTATCGACTATATCAACAATGTACCATGTTTTAAATTTGGAATTAACTTTACATGCTCATAATTAATCTCTCTTTCATTTTTTGTTGCTTTTATGATTATAATAGAACATATAGTCTAATTAGGTGGTTTTCAATTCACCATTTAGTTTCACTATTTTATATTTTATGCACGCGTAACCAAATCACAAAATTTTTAACAAGCACTTTAATAATTGTCTACCCAAGGCCAACCTAATTGGACTTCATCACCAAGGGGGAAGCTGACTTGGTTTTTTAGAGAAGCATAAACACATGGTTAATGGTGTATTTTGGCTAAGTACCTGACACCCTTATCACTATGGTGTGTGAAGTGAGGGGGTAGGCCATAATACTAAGCATGTACCATTACCAATATAGATCCCTTTCAATCTAAACATCTTGAATCTATCCTTAGATTTATTTCTAGTTCCTTTCTTATAGCCAACTTCCCATCACATTTAAAACTATATTATAATAATCTAACAAAATTTATGTTGACCATTTAGCTAGATTTTTCTTTTTAAGTTGATTGATTTCTCTTTACTCAATTTTATTTTAAATTTTAAAAACTTTTATTAGCCAGCATTGGTACAAGGTTTTGTGTTGTGTGTCTTAATTGGATCAACCTCATTCACCTAATTGATTGTGTGTTTCCTTTCATTTCTTACTTTCAAAAGTAGTTTAAAACATTTTTATCTTGTTTTATGAAAATTTAATCTCTTTCAACATAATCGCTTACTAACTAATTTATCTTTCCCTTGGTATACTAAGTTGGTTGGGTCAACTTAGTATATTTCAAAATTAACCCCTTAACATGCTAAGTTGATTAGGTCAACTTAGTATCTTTATGAACTTCCTCTTGAACTTACTAAATCAACTAAGTTCAATTAGTATCTTTCATAACTACCCCCTAAACATATTAAGATGAATAGGTCAACTTAGTATTTTTTTAACTTCTAATTGAACATACTAAGTCAACCCAATTGACTTAGTACCTTTTGGGCTAACCTTGTTTAGTATAGATTCAACCAAGTTAACCCTATACCTCTTTTTGGTGAATTTTGTCCCTATTTTTCCTTCTAGCCTTATGATATCCACTCCTACGTGGAATCATGAATCCTCTTATCAAATTCTTTCTTGATAGTCTCAACCCATTTCAAATATACATGGGTTATTCTCACCTACCCCAA
Source organism: Torreya grandis (assembly GCA_037957365.1). Taxonomy (NCBI): domain Eukaryota; kingdom Viridiplantae; phylum Streptophyta; class Pinopsida; order Cupressales; family Taxaceae; genus Torreya; species Torreya grandis. Next base: position 1,158,472 of record JARHVA010002327.1, read on the forward strand.
CTCTCCACCATAGAAGATAACTCTTTATGGTACATCTCTTCATCATATGGTTCTAAATCTTCTCAATATTTATCCACCCTATACCATATGGTAGATCCAGAGAATCCTTTTAGATAAATCCCAAACCATGAAAATCATATACTTTATACCATTTTTATACCTTCTAAACATAAAATTCATAAACTAATCAACCCATCTAAATCAAATTTTGGAACCTCACATAATGTTCTACCTCTTATAACCAATTTTCAAAATCCTCTTGTTACACCCATACCAAGATCACCTAACATTATCACTTCCCAAAGTAACATGGTTAAAACCACTCAAATTGATAATCTAGATGGTTCCCAATTATTCATAAATCATGATGATAATATTTACACTCCTACCAAGAATGGTGGCTTTACCAAGTTTCCTTCTTCTAAAGTACTGAAGACATCTAACACTAATGTTGGGAATCCTCTACCTATAAATAATCCTCCTCCCACCAACAATAATAATCCTCTTCTTAACAATGCTAATACCCCACCTATAAATCCATAAATTGATACAACTCAAATTCTTCCTCAAATAGATCAATAAATTAACATTAGACAAATAATTAATCATTCTCAATTGATTAAAATGCAACAAAATTTATTAGACATGACTTGTCAGACACCTCAATTTATCATGTCTCAACCAAATAAAAATTTTGTCCCTCCTCCTCATAGAGATGCTAATGAGAATATCATTCCTCAATCTCTAATGAATAACAAAATTATTCAACATATTTAAAATGAATCCTTAGCCCTATTCATTACATCCATAGATATTGTAAACATTTCTCCAAATATCACATATAATGGGACTAAGGACCCTACTATCTTTCTTAAGTCTTTTGGTAATCTCTATAAAGAATGGGTCCAAATTAACACTTTTTCTACTGCCAAGATCTTAGCTAAAACCTTTGTTAGTGATTAACTTGAATGGTACAACCAAATTCATAGGAATTATATCTCACAACTAGAGGATTTTGTAAATTATCTAGTGAAGGAATTCCAACATGATGACCTTAAAAAATACCTTAACCAGTTCATCAATGCCAAGTAACTTCATAATGAATCTGCTCACACTTAAATCACACTATAGAAGTCTCTCTCTCATAAAGTGGACCATAACATGAATGATGACACTATTTTAACACTATTTTTTAATTCTCTTAAACCTCCCCTTTAATAAAAAGTTTGAATTGTTTCACCTAAAACTTTAGAAGAATCCTTAGACCAAGCAAAAAGGCAAAAATTTCTTATGACTCAATTTGGTACACTTCAAACAACTATTAATGAACCTTTTCAATAATTTTATCAAAAAATTGATTCATCCAAGACTCTCCAACCTCAAATTGGAGCATCTTATTCAACCAATTTTAATGCAACCCACCCTCCGTTGAGTCTAGAACAACTTAAGAAGAAATTGCCACCTTCAAAACCTTCTCCAAAATGGTACAAATATTGAAAATTTTTGTTTGTGGCATGATACTATAGGTAATTATCATGAGTATTTTTGTGATCTTCACCATTTTATTATTTATTCCTTGCTTGGTCCACATTTCAATCTTTATACTCTCATAAAACAATGTTATCAGGACTATCTTCAAGCTTCTCAAATTCAATCTTAAGAACCATAATCAAATTAACATCACCTACCTAATGATAAAAAACAATTATCTCATACTTACACCTCAACTAATATTTTTTTTTAAACCATAGTTCATCCCTCTTCCTACACCTCTAAGGAAAATATAGCTAACATAAATAACTTTAAACATATTGTTGCATCCATTCCTCAACCTCTTAGGTCACATGAACCAGAGGAGTACCTACTTCAAATTCCAACTACAAATCATATCATACATAGTCATCCTTTACCTCATTTACATATTAATACCTCTCCTACATACCCTATGTAGATTCAACCTCCTTAAAATTTAAAAAAAAAACACATTTACCGATCTCCAAATGCACCTCTAACGCAATGTAAATCATTCAAATAGTTTAATGTTACCTCACTCCAACTCACATGTTGGGTCATCTTTTGATGACAATCCACATGTACCTCTATAATTTGGGGCATCTTGTGATGCTGATCCCTACATACACTTACCCATTGGGGCATCTTATGATGCCTACTCTTATTCTATAATTCATAATAACAACCAAATTTAGCTTCAATAAACCATTTGAGACTTATAAACATGTATTTCACATACTCATATTTAATATAGATGTTATCATATGTCTTGTTATTTTTATGCCATTCTTATTTATTTTTGTACATTTTTCTTCTTTAAATTTCATTTTTCTACTAGCATCATTGTTTTCCTTTACATTCTTTGGTTTCATTAGACATTACATTCAAAATTTTATTTCATTTTTGTCCTTATATATTTATTTTATTATTGTATTTTTATGTTATTCTTTGTCTTAGTAGCTTTATGATTATTTTTCCCTTTGTTTAGCATTTACCCTTGTGGGTTCTCTTTTGTGAGTTTGCAGTGTAAGACTATGGATAAGAATTGACCCTCTTCACAAAATACCACCTTTGCCTCTTTTCTCATTTATTTCACATTTTCCTTTTTGGAACTCTCAAGAGTTTCACTTTTATTAGTTATAGTGTAATACCATGGATAGGACCTAGCCCTCCTCATAAAATTAGCATCTTATTATCCCTTTTTGTAGAAAATGTTATGGATCCTTGCTCTCAACTTTAGATTTTCCTTCTTTTGATAAATGGAATTTGCACAGCAATCTATGTTAGCATGTTTTCCTCCATTTCCCTCATTCTTATGATAATTAATCACACTTTACTATCATTGTATCCCGTTTTGCCATTTTTAAATTTTTTTATGATTTGAAGTAACTCAAATCATTTTATGTGTCATCCCTCTCAATTTCCTTTCCTTTCAAGGTTGAAGTCAAGATAGAACTTTTATCTCACATTGATTTGTGAGACTCTTAGACCCCATGCTCTTTGAATTTTTCTCTATTAGCAACCAAGTCCAAAGTATTCAAATGAAATTCATCTTTAGCACCCATGTTTGGTTTTCCAAATATGTATGGAGGAGAACTAGAAAAATCCATCAAAAAATTTAAAATCCAAATCATTTTAAATAAAAGGAAATGCTATATATAAAATATAACATACACATCTCAAAAGTCAAAATCACACCAAAATATGTGATTCCAAGAACATATCCTATCTCTAATCGAACATCAAACACCAGAATTTTCCTCACATAAAGCTAAGGTCCTTTGGGGTGTGGTAGGTTAGTAGATTGGAAAAGGAGAATTTAGAAAACTCTAGGGTACTACCTACTTTTTAATATAAGTACCCAATATTTTTATTAGACTAATAACTCTATAAGGTGTCCCAGAGAGCAGGGAACATGTTGTGGGAAGGTAGGTCCTTTTTAGTATTAATATATATAGCCTTCATGGGATGATCTATATACTACATTTGTTGACTTAAGATTTGTGTGGCTAAGAGAAATTATTTATATTCCTTAAGGTAAAAAATATTATTATTTTGACAAACCTAATTTGAGTGTCTTGACTTTGATAAAGAGTTTTTCTATCTTAGTGTTTCCTTATTTAACCCCTCTGTCGATTTAATTATCCCCCTTGACAATCAAATTGTGATTCTAAATCTATTTTCCCACTTCTATTTTCCCTTCTTCTTCACCTCTTAAAAACATTCTAGCATTACTTTGTTTCAGTTTTATCTATCCTTAGTGTAAAACAACATGTTTGAGTAGCTATGGATTACACCCTTACATAATTTATTTCCACACCATCTCACTATCATCCTAGTCATGACATTAGGAGGTTGTGTTTTTTTACATTACAACTAAGAACAATCACTAATTTTGAGTTTTCATCCTTTAGAGCTTTTAATTTTCATTTATCCATCATGTTTTTATTTGATTTTTGTGGACTTCACTTTTCTTATATATGACATTTCCATTTTTACATGTTTCTCTTTATGTATGCCTTCTCCATATTTGTCTCACATCTTGAATTAAATTTCATTTTCACTTATTTATGCTTTCTTCAAATTCATTTGACATACTTGTATTAAATATTGATTTAAATTTTCATTTTTAGTCATTTCTTATTTCTTTCTATTTTATTCAACATGGTTATCTTTCATGGGGTTACTTTTCACTTACATATATTTGTTGAAGCTTTCTTGAATTGATATTAATTTTTTCCATTTATGTTTTATGTACTTCCGAATGTGATTTATTATCTTCTACATTCCTTTTTATGATTCATGTTTTATATAATTCCCAATGTGATTTAGTATGTCATACATTCCTTTCTACCATTTATGTTTTACATATGATTTAATGTTTTTTACAATCATTTATCATCATTTGTCATTTATTTACCATCATTTTGTCATTAATTTGCATTCAATATTGTAACCTTTTCTCAACAATACTAATTTTACGTTTTTTTGTAATACCCTCATATCCTTTAATTAACTCATATTCTCCACTACTATATGCCTATTTTCTAAAAATTTCAAATTTTGGCTATTTTTTGCACTATCTTCTATAGGTTTGCCTTGTGTTCTTCATGTTGGATGCCATAATATTTATTGTAGTAAATTTATTTATCTACGACACTATGGAAAGTAAAGGTATGTGTTTTTAAAATTTTGTCTTTTCATTTATCTTATTTTCTAATTGCTACACTTTACTTAGCATCAACATTATGTGTTATCATGTTTTATTTCCCAAAACACCATCCCATGTTGCACTCACATGACACATGATGATATTTAAGTTGGGAATATGTACAAACATAATATTTTAAAATTTTTATTGATTATAGACACTTTATATCTTGTAATAACCCATAGAGTCTAAATCTCTTTGAGTGTACACCTTAATGGGTGCACTAGGAAAGTGGTGGGTAGACCATTGGTGCTTCATAAGATTATTGTCCCTTTTTCCACATCTTATCTACACAATTTTCTCCTATAACCATTTACGATAACCTTAATCTTCTCAATTGAATCCATTATATACTTTTGATATGTTTCATCCTCCTTTTCTTTACCTTGATCCCATTTTCTTAGTCAGTTATACAGGGTCAATTGGGTTGACCTTGTATAATTTTGGGTTCTTTTTCCTTAAGAACTATTTTGACCTTTGGATAACCTAGATCAAGACCTAGTGAATCATTATCTTGAATTATACAGGGTCAACCCTATCAACCAAAATATTTGGAAGGATTTAGGGTAAGATCCACATATATAAAAGTTCATTTCCCACCATTTGATAAAGAATAAGTGAATAAGAAGTAAGTGCAAATCAAAATATGCTTCTTCACCATTCTACTTAAGACATAAATTTTATGGTTCCATACTTTATTTAGAGATATGGATCTTGTCTTGTGGAGAAGTGTTTTGGATGCATTGAGAGGTTGTGTAGCATAGAGCTAATTTGTCTTTGTTATACATACATACCATAATAATTTCTTGAGAAGCACCTTGGTGAAGGGAGATATTGAGGCTCATTAGGTTCATCTTTAAAGGTAAGTATTCCTAACTTTATTTTTCCTTTGAAAGAATAGACAGATAATGTCATTGTCCTTATCTTCCATGTGTTAGAATTCCTTATACATTGATGTGAGTATATGTCTTATATGCATGTTGATTTTTTGTTTTGTTTCTAACCCCCACTTTATGCCAAAATCTTTGGCGAGCACTAGATTAGATTTAATTTCTTTTTATTAACGTAGGTGAAATATTAAAACCTAGGACCCCATTAGGGTTATTTCATTATTATGTTAGAATGGAGGCTTTAGAACCCTCATTTGCATAGTTTAATGTGATAAGTGTTACCCTAATCAGGTCTAGTGAATACCCATACTAGTCATGCTCTTGATTAACAAATGTACTCCCAATCAGAAGTAGGTGTGCATTCTCCTCCAAATATTATGAATGAAATACTTATAAATGGGATTTTTTCACCTTAATTCTCAATTTGACCATGATTAAAAATGTAAGAAAGAGAAAACACATGATTTTTCTCCAATAACAATTAATTGTTGAGCATAACCACTCAGAAACCAATGATTTTCCCTATGGGGTCCACTATCAAGTTGTATGAAGGATAACTGAGTTATGATTGTGTAGAGTAAATGTGTAGTGCAATATTCAACTAGAATAGACACAACACATTAAATAGAATATAATAATGATTTGCTTAATATGTAATTTCGATTCAAATTTAAATAATATGGAAATACTACAATGTGTATAAATTTTTAGAAAGGCTATGAGAGTAGGATCTTATGACTAGAATGGGTCATACATACTATGATTTACCTAGATTAGAGAGTGTGATAATGCAATTATATAGAGTATATGCTTTAAGGGGTAACATGTCCTCTGATGTGCCTAAGGTATACATCTCTTATTTTTATCCCTCATCTTCTTGAGAAAGAATTTGTGTGTTACATATAAGCATGTATGTACATAAATAATTACAACTTTTATGCCATTACAAAGAACATGGTTACAAGTTTATTCATTTTCCTTGTTATACATTAGTTAAATTACTTGGTATATGGTGGTTGATTACCCAATTGAATGTATAATAGGTTCTAGTATGAGGATCACCACTTTTTTAGACATGCATTTGAATAAATGTGATACATGGATGAATTTGAAGTGATACACATTTTCATTTAATATACATACGAATAATTCATTGAAGTGTGTAAAAATTTGAGTGAGGATGAGTGTAGTACATAGACCTATGAGTAAACACAAGTGTAATAATGGTGCACATGTTCAGTGAAAAATGATAAGAATACTGGGATGAAGTGAATAAATATATGAGAGATAACTATCATAGTGAATAGACCTATAATAAAATACAAGTGTATTAATGGTATACATTCTTAGTGAGAAATTATAGGACTAGTGAAATGAAGTGTACAAATTTGTGAGTGATCATGAGTGTAGTGTGTGGACCTATGATCAAGCACTAGTGTAGAAATGGTGCACATGTTTGGTGATAAAGTGTAAGAATAGTGTAATGAAGTGTTAAAAGTTGTGAGTGAGAATGAACATATTTCATGGACCTATGATAAAGCACAAGAATATCAATGGTTCACATGTTGGGTGAGTAAACACAAGAAGAATATGATGAAGTTGGAAAATATTTGAATTAGCATTAGTGTAATGCACATAACTTTGAGTATGCACATGTGTAGGCATGTGATTTTAGGATCAAGCAAAGGATTATGATTTGAGTGGTCCAAAATGAGGTGTGCCATTTGTGATTGGGTATGATTTGAATTTAAAATTGTGTGATCAAGTGCAAAAACTATGCATAAGAATATAATTAATCTTTTTCCATAAGATTTTGTATGTTTCTATAATATATACATAATACAAGTAGGGAAAATAAGTGAGAAATGTATTTTGTTACATGGGATATTTGCACATATCATATTTATTTTTAAAAAGGATAATTAATAAATATACTTTTATTTTTTTTTAGGGAACAAAATTTTAATTGATTATATACTTATATTTTTGGAAGATAAAATAATCAAAGAGGAACCACCACTACACATTACACTAATGGAATCTAATGGCATCATGTAAGGAGTAGTTACTTCAATAGGAAGGTGAACACCATGTTTAAACATATATAACTCTCTACACATTGGTGTATCTCAAGATTTAAATAATAAAAGTGTCATTTTAGACACTAACTTATTGTTAAGGAAGTAAGAAACCAAAATATAGGCTAAAGCTAATCTAGTTCAAAATATAGATATGACATAAAACCTTACGTCCAAGTCTACATAAATGAGGAAATCTAGAGTTTTCCTAAATTAGGAGGTTTGAGCCTTTAAAACCTTAAGTATTTAGTCAATTATATATTTTTTGATTCAACAAGAGGTCAAGGAGCCATGTTAGGCTACCTTAGAGTATAATTAATCGAATGGAAGGGTTGTTTGGACTAGGTTGATGCTTCAAAACTTAGGTATAAGTAATATACACTAAAATAAATGACAATGGTCACCCTAGAGTACATAAACATGTCATAGACTTAGTTCTCACCGAGTATAATATTGAAAAAAAAATACATTACAATCCCTTCACCATCAAAATTAGGTTATCTTCTATCAAAATGCCAAATAATTTAGCTTGAAAAATTAAAAACTCTTGACAATTAAACTTGGAAAAAAATTGAGTATTCTGTCAAAACATCTGACTTAAAATTTTGGAGTGACTCCTAGATCAATAATTTTTGAATTAGAATGCAAATAAAAAATTTGGGTTTAGAAAAAATTCCAAGTGTGTTAAACTAGAAGAGATATGAACAATATCACGACTCAAGCTTTCAATAAAAAAATCATAGAAATCAAAACCAGATAACCATATACTAGCTTTGAGTTATGTTACCATAATGGAATATCCACCAATATATTTACATCAAATTCAAGAAATGGTTTGTGCATAGAGGACATGTAATTGAATAGATTTACTAAAAGATCATGAAACCATAAAATGAGAATCTTTTTTGACACATAATCAAAATATCCAACACACACACTATATATAATAACTCATAAAGAGATGTACACATGGGAGAGTAAAGTGTAATTATTCCATGAATGATTACAAAGTCCTAAAATAGGCATGTAAATAATTAATATGAAATGATGAATAAAAGATTAAAATACACTAGACAATGATATTGAACAAGAGTAACTCTATATGTCTAACTGATGTTTAGGAGTAATCAATGTGTGTAAGAATAATTCAAATAAAAAAATAAAAATAGAATAAATACCTAAACAAGTAACTATACATAGTTTCCACCAATTATCTCTCTATTGGCCATTTTATGTCTATATCGAACTGAGGTCTAGTAGTGGTTAGACACTTTTTGATGCCTTCTTATTAGTTTACACACCATGTCATCTAGTCTTCCTTAGCCCTCTTTATAATAT
>JARHVA010002327.1:1175000-1187500 GCA_037957365.1 Torreya grandis
TTGGGTAAAAATTTAAGTCAACCTAAAAATAAAATATAGATACATAATGTTAATAATGAGGAATCCTCACTTAGGTAATAATAATAGATTTCACATATAAAAATTTCACAATATTCTCTGCATAAAATAATTTTTACACTTTTTGAGAAAAATATTATAGCTTTACCACCTAATAGGCATACACCAAAAAGAAGATTGAGAAATAAATAAGGATAAAAATATTTAAGTTTTCATAGAGCCATAATCTGTGATAAATATCATTGTGATGCATTGCAAGAACAAATTGATAAATATAAAAATGAATGGTGTATATAGATTATGAAAAAATAGAGACAAAGATTTTCGATATTGAATAACTCAAACATAGAAGGTCTAAAGGGCCATAATAAAATAAACCATGCCAACATGATGTAAATATTATTAAAAATACTAATGGGGACTATTATGAGCATATCAAGATTGATATTAATAATTAGATCATAGTTTATAGTATGCCATGCTTACAAAAATTATGTTATTCTACAAAGGAGGTAAATATTTGTCTACTCTTTTTTAATATATTTGATATATTATATTATTAATCACATGTGGATCACAAATGGTCCATATGGTAATATTGGTAATGGATAAAGAGATTCATTTGAAATTTCATTTTGGGCAACATTGGTTAGAAGATGTGAACATGAAACAGGATACTAAAAACATGTGTCTCACCTTTCTGTTTGAGGATAAAGAACTTTAAATACAACATGATGGATATGGTGATAAGTAGATACCAATGGATTTTGGTTATTTATAAGTTTTTTCATTGATTTAAAAGTTTATATCATTTGATTTCAAGGTTGATGTCATTGATGTCAAGGTACATCGGGGGAAGATACATGGTCAGTTATCTGTGAGACATGAGCTTGTGTGCCTGATGAGATGAAGAAGCCATATGAAGAAAGAGAATATGAATAAAACATAATGAACATATAATTATAGATACTTTAAATTAAATTTAATTATTCTTATAAGGTTTATTTTAAAATTCAGGTCAAGGAAAGCATGTTTTGAGTATAAGATGTCTTGAGAAGCCTAGTCATAACAAGCATAGTCATCTCATGAGCATGTTCATGTTGAACACAAATAGGTATGAATAGAGGTGTGTAATTATTTAATAGTGTTGAAATTTATGTAATAAAGGTTTATTATAATTAAAGACTATTTTGAGGTTAGTTTTCAATCTATAAGTACTTGAGAAGCCTAGTCATGACACTAGTCATTGCATGAAGAGACCTTGTGAGAAAGTATGAACTTAGTGGCCTAGTGAGATGGATTCACAAAGGAATATGAGGTTTTTAAAGGTTTTTTTAGTTTTAATATGATGTATTGTATCCTTCACAAGAGTTCAGAGTGAGCATGTAGGGGTAGGACCTACAGACCTAGTATGTAATTAGATCACCTCTAGACCCTACTTGGCCTAATGAGGAATCATGATAAGTTACCAAGGCCTATGAAGGATGTAAATTATTTTTTGAGAGTTATATAGGTTTTTTGAGTTTATATATGAGGTTTTGAGATCTTGGAAACTGGTTATAAGGTCAATTTTAAGGCCGAATATGACTTGTAGGTTAAGGCCTAGAAAGCAAAGAGAGAGAAGACGACCTAATGGGGTATGATGTTCTATTTCCAAGTATGTTATGGGAGATTGAGTGTTATTATAGGAATTATGTGTTTTTAAATAATTTTCACAAATTTTTAAGTCATGGTTTTTTAGAAGAGTCATGAAAAAGTGATTTGAGGTCTCTTGAGTGCACAGAATGAAGGGTTCTCAACCTAATAAGGACTTTTAAGTGTTCATTTGAATGTGTAACCTCTGAAAGGGAAAATAATATATTCATGGTATATGGGTTAGGTTTCTATCTCAATTTTTCAATCATTGGTTTCTATAATGAGGGGATAAGATTTATGATTGATCATTAAGACTAGAAGATGGTTTAAACCCTCAAAGAACCCTAATAAGGATCTGATATGAAATATCTTCTTATAAAGTGTAATAATGGTTTTTTATGGATATGTAAGTGATTTGAGGTTATATTTAACTCTCCCATGCACCTCTAAGTTTTATTAGTTTGTCAATTGAGTGAGTGGACCCTATAACAAAGGTCATATTTCTCTGAGATTTTCTATAGTAGTTAGATTTGACCAAGTTAATGTTTCCAAATGGATGGAGGAAAAATATTAATACTTTTATTTTTAATGTAAATGGTGGTTTTTATGTATTTTATAACCCTCAAGTGTGTTAAACTAGTCATAGAAGTTCATTTGGTGCTAACATGAGAAGTTGATTAGGGCTGTGATATCATGGAATAAGTATGAATCCAAGTGCATGGAAAAAATTTAAATTTTTTTAATATATTTTTAGATATAAGTTTTGGAGGTTAATTAATATGATGAAAATTTTTCTTATAAGTTGACTTGTCTAGTACATATGAGATAGTTAAGGTGTAAGGCTATGAGATTGGTATGCAAGACCAATATTGACATTTTAACATATTATAATTCTATATAAAAATGGTATAATTATACCATAATATCATCCAAATTAATCAATAGTATTTTAAAGTGGTCATACATGTGTTGAATCTCAAAATCACTATGACTGGTCTTCAAGGCAAACTGGCAGTTCTATGTAAGTAATAATGATGATTTTGAAGATCTATGCCATAATAATCATATAATTTAAGTGGTGTTGATTGATTGGAATTTTTTTCATATAAATTATTTTTATAGGGTTTTATATTTAGTGAAATTAGTTAAAATTTTGAAGCCAAAATGGATTATCTAGTAGAGTAAGGTATATGAGAGAGAAGGTCAAACTAATTGGTCTACATGACCAATAATTGACATTAGAGATTATGATATATTTTTTATGTTATTATAACCATTATTTAGGATCATATTCATTAATTTTAATTCCTTGAGTGTATTCATATAGTTTCATAAGTTGAAACTTCTATGACTATGTTTTGAGGCTAGTTGGCAATTCCGAGTGGGTTATTTACAAAGGGTTTGACTCCTTTTACCATAAGTTGTGAAGTAAAAATCACATGGTGGTTAACATAAGGTAATGTGTGTGTGTGTGTGTGTGTGTGTGTGTGATTTTTTTCAATTTTTGTTTTCTATAATTGTGTTTATTCTTTACTTTTTCAAGTCAAACTTTCTTATTATGAAGAGCCCTAATTATGAATAGTACAAATGATGTGCTTCATGTGGTGGTTTATAATATGTGTTATGAAGTGTATATGAGATTATAAAAGGTATATTTTAGTGTAAAATTATTTTTTACTTACATGATAGGTTTTTTAATTTACTCGAAGGAAGACAATGCATAATGTGTCCTAAATAGACCTAATGGGATTAGTTCTCCATGAGACCTAAACATGAGATAAGGCCTAATTAAGGTACGTCATACCTAAAAGGACCCAAATAAATTTTTATAAATATATATAATATGTGTAATAATATTAATTTAATGTTATAAATAATAGGTTAAGGGTGTTTGGCTAACCAAAAAGGATATGAACATGAAACTTGTATAAATACAAGGTAGGTTTAGGCCTATTCGAGAGTGTAGAGAACTATCAAATATAATATCATATTACATAATATAAAAATGTTTTTTATACAACAATATGAGTGTATAATATATATTATTAATACTTGATTAATTTTTTATGCATTAACATCAAGGTCATATGACCTAATCAAGTCAAGAAGAGGACTATTTGAGTGAAGAAACCTAGAAGAGAGATTAAGAGAAAGAAGAAAGAGAAGAGATGAAGAAGGAGATAATAATTTTTTGTATGAGAAATAAATTTTTATAAATGTTATCAAGGGGTTCAGGTGGATTTTTTTATTCTAAGTCATCTAGGGGTTTTTTTCCTCCTTGCAAGTTGGTGATTTATAAAATAAAATCCTAGTTGAGTTGGTGCTTAGTTAGTTCAGGTTGGTACACCATGTGAAGTGGGTTCTTCACTAAATTTTGTGTTTATATTATAGGAATTTAATCAATTTCCATATGTCAGTGGTTTTTATTCCCATTCATGGTTTTCCACATATTTTATGTCTTCTTGTGCTTAATGCTCATGTGGATAGTTATTTATGCTTACTAGATTAGTATGCTTGTTTGGATAGTTCATGATTTATTAAGTGGAATTTATAATTAAGTTTTTTAAGAATAACTCACCCCCATATTAGTAATTTTTATTCCAAAATTTGGTATCATATCATTTTCCTTTAATTTAGGTCTAAAATTCTAAAGGAGGTCCTAGAAGTAAGGATGGTTAGTTAGCAAGCTCAGGGTGGTTTATATACTAGTAAGAATCTATTATTTAATGGATATAATTATGAATTTTAGAATGTTAGGATGAATATATATTTGACGTATCAAGATCATGATATTTTTAAGTTAATTTTTGATGGATATAGTGTTCCTCTTATTCCACCAATTAATACAACAAGCAAGAAGGCTAGTGAAAACAAATCCAAGGTAATGAATTCCATTATTTATTGTCCATCATAGGTATAGCTTATGAAGCTGATGTATAGTGTATCAAAAAAAGAGATATGGGAAAAATTTAAGACCATCTATGAAGGATAAACCAAGGTGAATATGTCCAAGTTGTAGACCCACTGAAGATATTTTAAAAGTCTAAAAATGATTGAAGATGAAACAATTACATCTTACCTATTCAAGGTTGATGAAGTTGTCAATTTCATTAGAGGATTATGAGATGAAGGGAATGAGTTTAAATTTTTTTCAAAAATTATTAAGATAACTAACTCTTAAGTTTGATTCTAATGTATTTTTAGTGGAAGAGATGTGCTTGGACAAGCTAGATATGGATGGGCTTCATGGCATCTTGACTACCTATGAGATGAACAAATGAAGGAAACCCTCTAAAGAAGGAAGCAACTTTAAAAGTTTTAAAAAAATGCAAAATCAAAGAAGGTTGAGGATGAGGAATGTTTAGATGTTGAATATGATCAATTGGTAGTCATGTTTGCAAGAAAATTGAGGTCTAGCCCAAGTAAGCAAAAGGGTAAGTTTCCATTCAAATGTTTCAATTATGGTAAGATTGGTCACTTTATATCTAAGTGTCCTAAGGAGGGTAAAAATGAGCATGATGAACATCATTGAGATGAAAATAAGACCTATAATCCTAAAAATAACAAGAGATATTTTAGGAAGTATGAAGGTATGAAAGGGTCATTCAAAAATAAGAAAAGTTTCTATAACAAAGAAGACAACACATCTAATGTAAGTATCTCAAGTACATCTAATAGTGATGATGGCAGTAATGAACTTGAAGATGATAATAATAAAACATTGTTCATGGCTATATAATCAGACAATGAGGGTTACTAAAATAAAAAAGGCCTTATGGTTGATGTCAAATCACATAAAGAAGATAAAGTGTACCTTGAGGTAGAATTGGTGAGTACCCTAGAGGATTTGAAGGTCATCAAGTCCAAATAGGAGGTTTAAAGTCCTTAGAGTGAAATAAAGAAATTAAATTAATCTGTGGAAACCAAAGATAGTAAATATGATTCATGATCAATATACAAGATTAATTAGACTATTTGTTTTGATAGAACATACTTTATATATGAAATCATGTCAGTAATGTTTATTTTCAAGTCATATTGATGATCAAATGGTTTTTGAAGAGGTCAAGCCTAGAAGGATACTAAAGGATATTCAATCTTGTGATAGCATAGAGATATGGGAATATCATGGAATTATGTATTTTTAGTGACATATGTAAATGGGTGACTCCATTATGCTTCATGGATATACTCTTCATGTTAGAAGAATCATGGTGGATGCTTAGTTTGAGGGGGATCTATTTAGGTTGTTGACTATGATTGATATTTGTCAAGAAGTAATCTTGTAATATGAGCTAATTTGAAGGAGGTATGCATGAATCATATTTTATATAATTTTTCATATTATGTGTGTTGATATTACATTTCAATAAGGCATGGCTTTAAATGGAAGTTTGTGGAATACCCCTTGCCGTTCATGTCAAAGGGGAAGAATGTTCAAGAAGGGAGTTTGATTATATTAGGGGATATGAGAATGATCATATTGAATAATGTTTTGACATCAATTAAAAAGGGGGATTTTATTGAGATGTGTTGTAATTAATCTCAACATTGATGTCATTGATGTTAAAATGCATCTAATGAAGATGCATGGTGAGTCATTTGTGAGACATGAGCTTTTGTGCCTGATGAGATAAGGAAGCCATGTGACAAGATATAATTTGAAGGAAACCTAATTTATATCTATTGAGAGTTAAGTTTAAGGCAACCTAATTATTATTTTGAGGTTTATGTCAAGATTTAGGTCAAATAAAACATGTTTTAAGTACAAGGTGTCTTGAGAAGCCTAGTCATAACAAGCATAGTCATATCATGAGTATGTGCATGATGAGCATGAATATGTATGTGTAGAGGTATTAAATTGAATAATTTTCATTAAATTCATGTTATTAAGGTCTATTAGCATCATGGAGTGTTTCAAGGTCAGTTATCAAGCTTCAAGTACTTGAGAAGACTAGTCATGAGATTAGTCATTACATTAAAAGTCCTTGGAGAAGGTATGATATTGTTGGCCTAGTGATATGGATGTGAAGATTAATAAGAGGCTGTATTATGTTGTTTTAAAATGAATAAAATTCATTGGATCACTCATGAGAGTCTTAGAGTGAGTCTATAGAGGTAGGACTTATAAAACTAGTATACAACTAGACCACCTCTAGATGTTGTTTGTCCTAATGAGGCATCATGATAATTTGTAAAGGAATATGAAAGATGTAAAGTAGTGTTTTATCATGAGATATGTTTATTTATTTTGTATATGAGGTGTTAATATCTTGGAAAATAGATAAAAGGTTAGTTTCAAAGCTTAATATGACTTGGAGGTCAAGGCCTAAAAAACAAACAGAGAGAATGGCCTAATGGTGTATGAGGTTATATTTTAAAGGATATTATGGAAAATTTAGTGTTTAAATATGAATTATATGTTTTTTAAATCATGTTCAAAAATTTTGAAGTCATCATTTTCAAAAAAGGGCATGAAAAAGTGTTTTGAGGTCTCTTAACTGCATAAAATAAAGGGTTCTCAACTTTAGAAGGACATTCAAATGTTCATTGGCATGTGTAACCTATTCATGGGAACACAATATATTCATGGTATATGGGTAAGGTTCATATCTCAAATTTATAGACATTGGTTTCTAAAATGAGGGGCTAAGCTTTATGAATGATCTTTAAGATTAGAAGATGATTTAAACCCTAAAAGAACCCTAATAGTGACCCAAAATGAATATATTGTTATAAAGTGCTTATAATGGTTCTTTATGACTATTTAAGTGATTTTAGGTTCTATTCAACTCTCCTAGGAAGCTCCATATGTGATTGTTTTTTCAAGTGAGTGAGTGGACCCTATAAAAAAGGCCTTATTTCTCAGAGATTTGATATAGTAGTCAAAGTTGCAATTCTAAGTTGATATATGTATCGAGGACAAATATTCAAACTTTTATTTTATTTCGATGGTGGTTTATAATCATTTTTTATCCCTCATGTGTGATAAATCGGTCATATAAGTTGACTAGTCACTAACAACCCTAATGACACAAAGAGTGAGAAAACTAGGAAAAAGAAATAAGTTAATTAGGGATGTGATATCATGGAATAGGGATTAATCCAAGTTCATGAAGAAATTTTTAAATAATTTTAAGATATATTTTCTAGATATCAGTGAATATGATGAAAATATTACTCATAAGTTGACCTGTCTAGTGTATATGAGATAGTGAAGGTGTAAGGCTATGAGATTGGTTTCCAAGACCAATATTTACATTTAAAAACTGTATAATTATACTTTAAAATTTTATAATTATCTCATAATATCATACATATCCATCAATAATATTTTAAAATGGTTGTATAGGTGTTGAAGGTCAAAATCACAATGATTGGTCTTCAAAGCAAACTAGCAGTTCTAGGTAAGCAACTTACAATAATGAGTTTGATTATATATTCCATAAGAGTAAGAATATAATTTGCATGGTGTTTATATTTATAATTTTTTTTACTATAAATTATTTTTATAAGGTTTGGTACTCATTTAAATTAGTGAAAATGTTGAAGCCAAAATGGCTTGTTTTGCAGAGTAAGGTATGTGATAGAGAAGGTCAAATAAATTGATCTACAAGACCAATAATTGACATTAAAGATTCTTAAAAATTTTTATAAGTATTATTTATTATCATATTAATTCATTTTAATTCCTTAATTATATTCCTTCAAGTGTCATAAGTTTAAATTTCCATGACTGTGTTCTAAGGCTAGTTGACAGTTTTGAGTGGGGTATTTGCAAAATAGGGTTTTACTAATTTTTCCCTAAGTTATAAATTATAAATAAAATGGAGATGAAATTAAGGTAATTAATATTATTTATATGTAATTTTTTCCATGGTTTTTTGTAAAATTTGTGTTTATGCTTTAGTTATTCAAGACAAACTATTTGGGTATGCAAATGCCTAATTGTGAACAATACAGATGGTGTGATTCAAGTGAAAGTTGGAGATAAAATGTGTTATGAAGAATATATGAGATAATAATGGGTATATTTTAGTGGAATTTTATGTTTTCCAACAATTTTAGGTGTTTTAATGTGTTTTAAGGAAGACAAAGTGTAATGTATCCTAAGTGGATATAATGGTATTAGGTCTTTATGAAACCTAATGATGAGATAAGGCCAAATTGAGGTAAACAAGACCTAAAAGGAATAAAATAAAGTTTTATAAATTTTTATGAGATTTCCAAATAATCATTTCATGTATTACATAATAGGGTAAGGGTGTTTGGTTGACCAAGAAGTATATGAACAAGAAACTTGTATAAATACAATGCAATTTTAGGCCTATTTAATAGTGTGGAGAAAAAATGAAAAGAATAACATATTTTAGAGTATAATAGGGTCTTATATAACATCATATGACTATATAGGATCTATGATAAATTATTTACATATGTCTTATGCATGAAAATCAAGATCATATGACCTAATCAAGTTAATAAGAGGACTAGTTGAGTGAAGAAGTTTGAGAGTTGAAGAAGGATATCATCATATGTTGCTTGATAAAAAGTGTTCTAAATGTGATCAAGGGTTTTATGTGATTGATTTGGTTCTGATTCATCTAGGGGGTTAGTTCCTTATTATGATTTGGTATTTCCTAAAAGCCTAGCTAAGTTGGTGTTGAGCTAGTTTGGGTTGGTGCTCTATGTGAAGTGGGTCATTCAATAAATTTTGTGTTTGTATTATAGGAATGTATTCCATTTTCAGATATAATTTGGTTTTATTTCCCTTGAGGGTTTCCTATATATGTGATGTGTTCTTGTGCTTCATGATCATTTGGATAGTTATTTATGCTTGTTAGATCTATATACTTATTTGAATGGTTCATGATTGATTAAGTGGAACTTATAAGTAATTTTTTTAAGACTTATTCACCCCATTATCAGTAATTTTTCTTCCAACCTTTGATATCAGAGACTTGTCCTTTGAATTAGGTCTAAAATCCTAAAGGAGATCCTAGAAGCAAGGATGGTTAATCAATAAGCTCAAGGTGGTTTTTATACTAGTAAGGATACATTATTTAATGGATATAATTATTCCTTTTATAATGTTATGATGAATATATATTTAATGTCTCAAGGTCATGATATTTGGTCTCAAGGTAGTTTCACACCCCCCAGTCATTTTGCTTCCAACATTGGTAGCTAACTACAAGAAAATATCATAAAGGAAACAATTATTCACTATAAATAATGGTAGAAATAAAATAAATTGATAAATCCACTAGGTAGTCCTATACATTTAACTGTGATGACTTACTAGATTAACTATTTTTCAAAAAAGATTCAAAAAATTAAAATAGTTAATAAAATTCAAAAACATTCAAATAAATAAAAAATATTAAAATATTTAGCACTTATCTTGTTTTCTATCTTTTGCATGTGTTGTTTACTCAATGTTAGTTTATATCATATCATTTACTTATACACTTTTCACATGGACTTGAGTATGATACATGTATACAATATATCCATGATACATGAGCATATAAATCTTGGATATTTCCTCTTCACACGTGACACATTACGTTTGGGGCATCTCACTTTTATTATTCATGATTGATATATATTGTATTATTTTATAATAATTTTATATTATCATTTTGAAATTATATAGTAAAGCTTACACATGCCTATATTATTACCAATATCTTATACAATGTACTGGGTAAGATATTCTATAATAATTTTTGCTAAAAATGTATGTAGGGACTAGTATAACATGCTTATGCTAGTTTTTTAAATTTCACATTATCACATGGATTACTTAATTATATTATTTATTTTATTCCTTATGTCAATTATCAAACATTTGAACACGCTCTTTTTTTTGGTTGCATTTCCTTGAGTGTTAATTCTTTCTTTGGTATGTTGACATCTTAAAATGTATCCCATTCAGTGTGATACCTTTGAACATGCCCCTTGTTTACAGTCTTATTAAACCTCCCTTTTCACGATATTAAGTTCTTATGTGTATAAATGCTTGTTTATTTATCTTTATACTTATATATGTTTCTATGATCTATAGAATGCATCATAGAGCTTGTTGTGATTTTATACAATGAGCGTAATTGATACATATACTTAGGAATGATACAACTATCTGATTATTTACTACATGATTGTTACATTTATAGCATAATTATTTTATCCTTTCAACATATGGTGACTATCACTTTTCATTCCCCTCACTTCATAAGGGTGAGGTGGGAATATTAGTAGGGGTATGTCACAGAGAGATGAGCAAACATATATATAGTTAGTAGAATTGGCATAATTTTATAAAGTTTACATGATTCATATATAAAATTATGACATAATATTATAAATTGGTATAAAAATGTTCATAATTTTGACACATTACACACAATTTACAAATTAGAGGTTATATTTTGATACATAATTGAGAATGACAAAAATTTGAGGTCTGTATGCCATGTAAATTCACCAAATTATAGATACATTATCAAAAACATACAAATATTCATGTAAAAACATTACCAAAAAGTATATATTGATACTTTATATCCTACAATAGCTAGCTCCCTTGACTAGTTTGATTGATATTTTACACCCTCGATGGACTTGGCATTACTTCTATTTTTTGTGTTGATATTTTTATACTATTTGACTTCAAAGAGATTTGATATATTGGATAGACTATTTTTAGATGTGAAATGTAAAAATCATCCTTAAAATGGATATTGGGCATGATCACCATCCAATTACCCTCTTCACATCTACAAGATTAATTTGTGAACTTCTCTACAATACTTTGGTTATGAAGCATCATTACCAAAGAAAAATACCAATGATAAACATGGTTTCATCAACACACAAGTTTACTCCTTATTATATTTTATTTCAATCAATTTAAATTATTAAATTTTTGGATTGTATTCATTAATTTCACCTATAACATGATCTTAGTTGTAGGTCATACACATAAAAAGGTGGGGGGGGGGGGGTGTTAAGTAAAAGAAAGGTGTGGTAGACATACCATGGTACATAGTTATTTTATTTAAACTAATAATTTCATATTATGTATTAGTAGATTAAGGGGGAGACGAGGGAATGGGAATGCATATAATATAATGTAATTTTTCATGATACACTAGTCTTGCAAAATTGATAAATATTACTATAGGTTTTACCCTTAAGTTATTAACTTTCCCATAATCGCAAGGATCACATTCATAATCTAAATATACCTCAATGATTATCTTATAGTATGTGTAGAATATGATTATTGAGAAAGTTAGTTAATGTGTTTAATAAATTAAACAACTTACAAATCATAAATAAATATCATGTTATGCCTACTCCCTTGAGGTGCATGATCAATGGAGTCAATAAAAATATATAATAAAACATGGACAATGCCTTCCAAAAGTGTGCCTCCTTCAAGATCATTCCATTAAATGTGTTTATACCTATATTTGGTGTTCCAAGTCTTTGTAAATATGTTATCATAATCATATCCATACATATCTCTTTTCACAAATAGATTTGTCTATTGATTGGATTAATTTTATAAGTATGAGTGAATCTCTCTAGAGATATTTTGCATAGTTTTTACACACTAAAAATAGCTTCATAGTTATAGCCACAACTCATGTATTTATATATTTTCCAAAATTATCTAACTAATTTATGGTCATGTATATCAATATCAATATGGAGGGTCAAAAATACATTCAATTTTGGAAGGACAAGTAACAAATATGGTCATCAATACTTGGAATAATGGAGCATTAATAAGGCATGGAAATCTTTTATTCTAATATTTATCTCCTTTAATGATG
>JARHVA010002327.1:1192500-1207500 GCA_037957365.1 Torreya grandis
CTGATGGAGTGGTGAACATGATCATCTATTGGTCCTCTAGTACAATCTTAATATGACTATATTGTAAAAATGTGTACATGAGGGACAATATTTCATATCTTGCCATTAAATAAATTATCATATCAATGTTATGTAATGGGAAATCATCTTTAGGGCATGACTTTTTAATTTCTCTAAAATTAGTACAGAGGTCAATGCCCTATGGTTTTTTGTTGACTAGCATGATGTTAGAGATCAACTCAGAATACTCAAGTATTTGAATTAAACCTACATCTGGTAACTTCCCTAAATTATTTTTTACTACAATAGTTATGAAAAAATAAAATATTTCCAATTTGTGCTTGAATGGTTTCGCATCTGATGGATAACTAGGTGATGTACCACTAATAAATGGTCAAAACCAGGCATGCCTAGATATGACCATGAAAAGATATCAATGAAGTCTTTTATAATTGTAATAATGAATTAAACTTCTTTATTACTGAGTTATGTGCCAATGCATACCATATTTTATCATCATACCTACTAATATTGACCTTTATAGTATCTTTGACCAATAATATTTAACCATCCTCAAGAATAGTAGGCAAAGAAGAGAAATTTTTCTCATAATCTACTTTTTTATCATAATCTTGACCCATGTAGGACTCTAAATCATTTATGTTATGAAATGGCAAGCTGGAAAATACCTCAAGATAATCCTGAGTAAGACACTAATAAACATGATGTTTTTCATAACTAATGTCAGAACCAATGGTAATGTTTGGGCTAGGTGGACACTACATTCCTAAGGACAGAGAATAAAACTTCCCCGTCCAAGAACACATGAAGTATTTTTTCACTAATATAATTATCTTTCTCTTTAAGCTTTCCCTTATTTAAGGGTGAACTAAAGAGGTTTTCACTTGAACATCTCAATTTTTTAATTTTATCATGACTAAGGAAGTTTACCTGATATCTAAAATAAGTAGTAAGGTATAAATTGAAATCAAATCCTTAATTTTTATCACCAATAAACAACCCATTTAGAATTCCCATGAACTTGATAATATATTCCTCACTTTCAAAGCCATCTAATGGTATAATATAATCTTTTATGTCCCAATCGACTAGATCGAGATGGTGAAGGGTAAATAGATAATGGGTTGTAATGGTCATGATGACATTGAAAAAAAAAATAAGTATCTACTATATCATCATAGTCACTATAATGAGATGAAACATAACTTTAAGAGTTTCATTATTAGTGAAAGAAAAATAATCACTTTTGATATTAATGGGGTTACCCCCTAGTGGTGTAAACCCAAGGCTTAAATTCCCTGTAGTTTTAACAACTAAAATAGGTTTAATAATTCCTTGTACATTAGATACCAAACAACTTCCTATATATATTAGGTTATCCATGATTCTATTTGGTATAGGATACTTAGAACTCTAAAATAATTATCAAAACCATTACCATATAATCAACCTCCATCAACACTGGTGGTCTGATCTTAATTGGGTGACATATTAGGTACAAAGATGAGTGGATCCTATAAAGTGAATTTGGATTTATTTTTCCAAAACATGTTGGGATTGATAGGATTTTTATAAGGTTTAGGATGGTCATAGGACTTAGGATACTTTGTGAATTTACCAATGTGGAATGCATTGTGAATGTTATATGTGGCAATACCATTATCCTAAATAGTGAAATGAGTGGACATGGTAGTGGGAAACGGATTAAAAGAAGTGGAAGTAAGGTCACTAGGTTGAATGTAATTGGACTTGGGAGGTTAAAAAATCACCCCATTACCTTTATTTTCTATCAATTTAGTGATAGGATAGTAGGTGTAATTTATGTACTCAATTTTGAGATGTTTACAATATTGGTATTATTGTAAATCACCATAAACAATAACCTCTAGACAAAAATGTGGGAATTTGATGTATTGATTTTGGGTGGAAGGGAGTGATAATAATTTATGGATATAAAAATGATGAAGAAGTAGATTATAAGGTAGTTTTATGTCAATGGCATGGCACAGGGTATTATAAGTAAGAGGCCAAACAATTATTGGTAAACAAATAGTTTGTATAGATTCCATTTCTATATTGTCATAAGCCTTAATGGTGATGTTATTTGGTTTTACATCTCCTGTAATATACCCCAATGTTTGGACCAATTTCAATGATGTTATGCTTAATCTAAAGCCATTTTCTATATGAAATTATTTGATTTTATGATGGGAAATACTGACTTCAATGTATAGGGGATTGTTATGTAGGGGACCAAGGGATGACATGTCTCACTAGTCAAAGGTAAGTTGATATCCTTGAGATAAATGCCCTAGAAATGATCAAAATTGTTCAGGATCAATGTCATAAGGCATATTGGATTATTTAAAGAAATCATTTAGTATGGTCATGTGAACTTTGGATGTGTTTAAGAGATATAAAATAGGGATCTACACAGATGTTTTTCTTAATTAATTATCAATAATGGAATGAGTAGGTTTGGTCTTAGTTGGTACATGGATTGGTTTAAGATTGGTCTTAATCATTAAAGTGTTTGGATCATAATTAGTTTTGGAAGAAGGAAAAGAGACATGCATGATAAATTTTGGTTTTCTAGTTATAACTACAAAATTTTGAGTTAGGAGGGAGTTATTATAATTAGAATAATGAGGAGGTCCAATAATGATAACATGTAGAAATTGAGGTGAAAACAAAGCATTGGATCCTGCTATAGAATTACCTAAAAAGGATGATGGAGATCCTAAAATAGAGGGACTAATGGTTTTACCAACATTGGATAATACATGGGACTTGATCTTAATGGTAGAGATGTAATTACTAGTAATACAAACTATGGTGTTATTTTAATCATATGGCATATCACAATACTTGATCTAATTGGCTTAGGTGTCATGATATTGATTATCATTATTTTTCAGATTTTAATTTTGATTATAAGATTGATTTTTCTATTGATTTCATGTTTAGAATTGGTTCTAATTCCTCCTTTCTTATTGGCTATTATTCTTATTAAAAGGATTTTTGTAGATACCCATGTTACAATTTGTGTTATTAAGAGGTCTATGTTCAAACCCAATCTCTACATTCTCTAACAAGTTTTCAATAATGTGCCTTAATTACACACACCTATAAACTACATAGCCAATAATATGATAAAAATAACAAAATTTATCTTCATTATACTAGAAATATTTAAGGCAATCCTCAGGAAAGGTTTTAGACATATGACAAATAATCATATTGTAGACACTAATTTATTGAAAATATACTCAATGGGTTCCCATAGGTCACTAAACATCACATGTCTATGAAACCTTTAATTTGCCAAAGCTCTTTGTAGTTGGAGTGGTGGAGTTGGAGGCATGTTTTAAATGGGTGATGTTTGAACTATTTCTACATGTCATGGTTCGGTAACACCATTACCTGCCATGTTTTGGTTCTTATTAAAGTTATTAAGATTCTTAGTGATATTGGTCTAAATACGTATTTGGGATTGATGTGATGTTTGAGTTTACAAATAAATTTTCCCCAAGACTTTATCAATAAGTTCCTTCTCAATTTGTATGTCTTCTTTGCTGATTTATTTGAATGTGTTGGCACAAGTGAGTCTCAAATTATGAGTGACCTCAAGGTCTAGGTTTTGTTTGAATATATTAACTTGTTGTTTATCTATTAAATTATGTTTGAGGTAAAAATGTATTTCTATCCATCATTGTAGGTAGGTCATCAATCTTTCTCTATCCCTCTATTTGGACTTATATAATTAAACCATTACCGGATAATGCTTGATGTTTTAATAAAAGTGATTAGGAAAAATTAATGTTAAATAATTATAATTAATTACCAATACTTTAGGTAGTTGTATAAGCCACTCTACAGCTTCTCCATCCAAGTTACATTGAAACAAACATAGTAAATACACACTAATATAGGCTACCACTTACCATGCATTAAATAAGGTTCGTATATGCTCTCTAGGATCACCCTTAACTTTATTTATATCAAATTTGGGTACCTCAAAATCAATAAATAAGGGCACTTGAAGGATGCTCATGTCAAATAGATAAAGATATATTTCATAGGACTTGTAATTTTTTCTATGGTTACCTATTTGAAGTCTTGAGACTACCTCCTTATTTATGTTTCACTCTAGGATGTTTGGAGTGGTTTCTCGTGAAAGGAGATAGTTTTGTTATTTTTCATAGACTAATAGCTTTTTTTATGGTTATCATGGGTAGAAATGGATCCACATTACATGTTATTATTGGTAATGTGCACCTTATTTCATAATTTATGTGTTTGGTTTAGTTATTTTGTTAGTTTTGAGGCGCATAGGAATAAGTATGATGTTATTGATTCAAAAGGTTTTTTTTTAATCCTTAGGTATCCAATGTTAATTATAAGTAATATGTTTTTGGGAGATATGGGGAATATATTTATTTTTTATAACATTTTATTGATAGATAAGAAGACATTGTCATTGCTGGTTCACAAGCAAAACTTGTTGTTTGACTCAAACTAGAAAAAGTTAGTATTGCATTATAAAAATTAGCCACCACTTGTTAGGGTGATGTATTATTGATAGATTGTTGTTTTAATATATTTTTAACTTGTTTATAAGTATTGAGTATACATCATTCATTTGAAATAGTTTCCGGATGGCTAAAGAATGTGTGTTATGTATCAAGTAGAACTTTAGGTGAAGCATTTACTGGCAAAAATTTCTCAAGAGAATTTAAAGGATTAAACTCATGGGTAGGTTTAAATTCATATATTTGTATATGTTTAGTTAATTTATTTTTTTTAAAGCATGAGTTTATTAAATGAGATCATAGTGAAAGAAGTCTTTAAGTCACCAATAAGCTAATTTTCATAGCATTGACTAATTTGTTATATCATAGACACATTAATAAGACTTATTTCGTAGGAATCCACCAATGGAGACTTACCTTTGCTAGAATAATAAAAAATTAGTTTGGGAACTTGAGTGTGAGGTTTTTATTTTTAAATAAATAGTACATACTATTACTCTTCTATTCAAACAAGGGTATACAATTATTCTTTTAGAAAATATGAAGGGAATCTAGCTCCCAAATATAACATTATTAATAGAGCATTTTCTAGTCTTCAATGGTTGACTTTTAATGTATTGATGTTGTTTTGATCATAAAATGGGAGGGTTTTCTTCATACATTACCAAATGTTCTTATTCATCATAAAAAATTTCCTCATTGTAACTAGAGCCATACGAGATCCCACTATGAGTGTATCTCTCCATGATTGTAATAGTCCTTAGTCTTTGACCAATATTTAAAATGTATCTTTGGTTAAATTGGGTTTTTTGAAACACCATAAAATGGTCCTTTGAAACATTGGAATTGGATTGAACAATATATCAACATAGAATGAGAAGTGAAGTCTTCAAAATGCTTGACCTTGGTAGGTCAAAAACAAATAAATAGAGAAGAAGGTTGGACAATCTTTGAAGTTAGAGTGTAGTCTAAGAAAATAAAATATAAGTCAAAAATGTATTTTTATCATATAAAATGAAAATGATACCATGGTTGATCTTAATCATCAAATAAAAAAAGGTTGAGTGGTCTAACAACTTACAGTGTATGGTGAATGCAAGAAAATCTAGGTTCAAACTTTAGATGAAAATGGGTAACATAAGTACATACAATAGAAACTAAATTTGAATTGTATAATAAATTAGGGTGTAGGTTAATTGAAATAAAACAAAGTTTAAATTTTAAAATTAAATGGGAAGCATAACAATACCAAGTGAGATAAAGGCTACTATTTCAAATGATAGATGTGACAGTGCATTAAATGGCCAAGTATCAAATGATAATGTGAATAATATAGCACCTAAATATTTAAATATACATAAATTTTTAAAAAATGGGAAAAATAATTTTGTTTAGGGAAGTCTCTAAAATCAAATAAAAATCTAGTCCAAGTGACATGACCCAAACACAGAGAGTAAAAGACTCAAGTGTAAAATAATTGTCCTTAGATTAAATAATTGAAAATGGATTTTGAATTTGGTTTTATATTATTTATGACCTATTTTTTTGTGAAATACTTTTTTTTTGACTCACAATGTATGTAAAAAAGAATGATCACCTAAGTGCACATTCCTATAAGTGCATAGTATTCATTAAAGCTTCCACTGATTTACCAATACTGAAAGGAATTAATTGCTAATCTAAAAAATAAAAAGTACATGATTTAGAGTTTTTTACAATACTCCCTTTGTCTCTCAATAACTGATATATGTCAAGGAACTTAGAGTTATAAAGTAATTCAGTATTTGGTAGGATAATCCATGATAAGTGAGGTGAATTATTCTAAATTTTGACTTGGTTTATCTAGATGTTCCATAAGTGCCTAAAAACACTTAGACATAATGATGCAGGAGCATCTACATACATCTTCATGCAAGACATGGTTATGTTGGGATTAGTCTTCACTAGGCATGCAAGATTTAGTCATGTTTGAATTAAAATTAAAATTATTATATTTTCCCTCCAAAATGTTGTTTAAGGAGGAGTAATTGTAATTGTTAAAAGTAAAAAGAGTGGAAAAGGTAAAATTTAGTTAAGAATCCCATGTTATAATCTTGTGGAGTAAATCAAGGGAGGTGGTTGAAATCCTCCAACCATAGGATATTTATTATTAGATAATTTTTCAAAATTAGAATGTTGGTTGAGAAAATCTCTCCTATTTGTTGTCTTAGAACCCAAGCTGGTGTAGGAGGAGGAGACTCTTTAAAAAGAGTAAGATATGCAATAATATAATAATAGGAGGAGAGGTACATAGATTAAAGAGAGAAATAGATGATCTCTTACTAAAATGAGACAGGGAGGTGAACCAGGCAATCAAAGCATGGAAAAATGTAAGGGAGAAAGTCGAGATTGCGTGTGGAGAAAAGGAGAAGACATAAAGTGTCTGATAAGGATTTGTGAAGCCATTAACCATTGATCATGGGGTATTTTAATCTTTTTATTTTAATTATTTTGATTTACTAAGAATAAATGTGTTTTGATTCACATGTGTATGTTATGTAAACAATAATCTCAAGTACAGAATTCTGGTCTAATCAATGGTAAACAAATGTACAGGGTTGTGTATATATATGTATGTTTCCTTGAGGTTTAAGAAATAAATGATCATTTATTGGAGTTAAATATGCATGATAACCTTTGGATATATGCATGAGAACCTTTTGGAGTTGACTTATGGACTTTTGTAAGCTCTCGGCCTGTGTGGAAAGAAAACTAGGCACGATTGGAAGAATGGATATATCTCCAGATTTAACCAATGAAAAATTATGAAATTTTGTGTGTAGATGAACCTCAGAGTTATGAATCCAATTAAAGTTGTTTTTGATCAAATGGAGCAATGTGGAAAAATATATGGTCAAAATATAGACCTGAAGTTCGGAGACAACTAAAAAAACACGTGTTCTCAGGTACTAAAGAGCACATAACTTTAAAAATAATGCTCAGAATGACTTGAAATTTAATATTTAGTTGGATAATAAGGTTATTTACGTGAATAAAATTTTTTATGTCTTAAAATTCTATCCATGAAAAGATATAGAGGATTGTATTTTTTGAAAGACACTGTAAGTGAAAACCTGTTTACTCATTTTAAGAAGGAGAAAGGATTGCATACATAGAAGATGTTATCAAATGGTTTTAATAGGTCATATATATGTTTATAAAACCTATAATTATTATTTAAACACCTTTCAAGAAGCAAGTGTAAGAACTATAGTGAAACAGGGTAGTATGAAGATCTATTTGGCCCAGTCAAGATCAGGGAAAGTTGCAATTTAGAGAAGATGTTTCAAAGGAACCTTGTCTAGCTTTAATATCTATGATATAAATTGATAATGTGTACTATGATATAATATTGGCTTGATGAAATAATTTTTAATCTAAGAAATAAAGGCTAAAACTCTCTTGACAGGGCTGCAAGGACCAAAAGGACTTAATAAAGGAAATTGGGTTGTGATGTAGGATAAAAGACTGTAAGTTCTAATATAACTTGGGATGGATATAAGAACATGTTATGATTATTTTCAAGGTTTCATTTAGTGAAGGATTGATCTTAAGAGTCACAGGTAAATCATGAGATAATTGTATTATTCTTGATAAATATTTCTATCTATCTTGGTATGAATGACATTGTTTTACAAATGAGCAAGTTTGCATTGATGATCCTGATTCCTATATAGAGCTATGTCACCAATAAGAGTGTTGGTGACTCAACTAGTATCTTGGAATTGAGATAAGAGAAAAGTTCATCAAAAGAAAAGAACATAGTCTAATGAAGAAGTGACATGTTGGTAAGGTAATCTGAGGTGTAAACAAGGTGAGGGTTACAACATTTTTGGTATCAGAGCTTGAAACTCTTGGGATTTGGTAATTGTCCATGTTTGCTAAAAAGTTGCTACAGGATTGAGAAAATGATCAGAAGACTAGGATGCAAAAGGCCTAGGTGAGATCAAGGAGATTATCAAAAGACCAGTCAAGGAGAAAGGCTTGGGTGAGACAAGTGGACCAAAAGACTAGGGTGCAGAAGACCTAGGTGAGGACCTAAAGGGATCAAGAGACTAAGGTGGAAAATACTTGGGTGAAGATCTCAGAAATGGAAGTATTGTTGAAGGCACAATAGAGCAGTAGAATACATGAGGGTACTCATAAGGAAGCAAGCATTTAGAAGAAGAGAGGTATGACTAGTAATGGAATTGATAAAGAGATTAATAGTTTGAAAAGAGATTTAGCTAATTTTGCAGATAGATACGAGTCTTAGATGTAGATGGACAAGCAAGCATGGGTATGGCCAATGAGGAAGAGGTTGAAGTGGCCAATTTATCTCTTAATGAAGAGGAGAAGAAGGAAAAGGGATATTTCCAAGAATAAAGAAGTCCATAGAGGCTTGAAGAAGATAAGAAGGTTGCCAAGTGAGCAACAAAAAGAGGAAGAGATTGTGAAAAATGTTCTCATTATGGAGAACAAGAGAAGAGAAGAAAGAAAAGATGAAGTGCTAGGAAGAGCACTTGAAAAGATAAGAGTGTTGGTGAAGAGAACACTCATAGGGACCTTGTGGTATCTTGTTTTTATATCTAATGTTGTATTTGCATGGGTAATTGCAGGTATGAGTATCTTTGTGAAGGTCAAGAGAAGGGCCTTGAAGAGTGAATAGATTGGTGCAAGAGAGAGAAGTGAGTTTGTTGTTGATGATAAAGAAGAAGAGATGCATTGGTTAATGCATGAGGGAGGTGTTGAGGAACCCATGCAAGCAAGAGAAGAGATAGAAGATAACGATGACTTCCATGATGCCATTAAAATCCAAGAAGAGGTAAGACAACAGTCAAGCATAAAGGAAGAATAAAGTACAAACAATCAAGAAGCTATGCAAGTCAAAGAAATAATAGAGTAGCCCATTAATAAGGTAAAGGGGAATTCAAAAATAGATTTTTATTATTCTTATAAGCATGAAACTATTGATATACATGTTAGAGAAGCAAAGAGAAAGGTGGAGTTTTCAATTAACCAT
The DNA here is from genome assembly GCA_037957365.1 of Torreya grandis. NCBI lineage: Eukaryota > Viridiplantae > Streptophyta > Pinopsida > Cupressales > Taxaceae > Torreya > Torreya grandis. Next base: position 1,202,095 of record JARHVA010002327.1, read on the forward strand.
GGATATGTGATGCCTAAATGGTGGAAGAAACAAACTCCCAAGCAATAGGAAGTGTTGGTACAAGAGCATGGATGTAGGATGCCTACATGGTTCGAGAAGAAAAATGATGAGAAGGAGAAACAAGTATGGGTACCTAAGAAGGCAAAGAGTGAAGATGTGAGTGTTGAGGTAACAACACCAAGAAGTCAATGGAGGAAGGTGAAAGTTGACACATGTAACGAAAGGTGTGAGGATGACACAAGTACATGGAAAGGTAAAAAAATTGTTTATGATGATGTTTTTGAATACTTTAATGATATTTTAATGAGAACTAAAAAATATAAAGTGTCTATGTGGACTAATATGCAGCAATGAGAGAATTCCAAATTGTTGATTAATAAGGAAAGAGATGGGTATACAACAAATCAATGCCTCATTGAATGCAAGAAATGAACAAGATAACTTCAAAGAGAAGTTGAAGAGAGTAAGGAGACACAATTTAATGGTGTTTCAATTACTTTTGATAAGTGTACTAATGAATAAGTTTGTTTATGTGAAGACAAGCTAAGAAAATATGAGATAAGGGGTAAAGGACAAGTAATCCTTAAGAAATAATGACCCAAGTTTGATGAAGAGAATGGTGAGATAGATGAGATCTCACTAAAGGAGGAGTTGAGAATGTTGGAGGAGCTCTTTATTTATTCAATAGAGTTTTGTAAATATACAAATCATGATGAGAACACCATTGGTAAGAATGAAGCAATAAAATAGCAAACCCAGGAGGCAAGGACAGTTTTGATCAAGGAACAAGAACATGGAGACAACCAAGAGGCTTCATGGACTAAATATTTTGATTCTAAGGTGGATTTTAATATTTTTTATGCAGGTATTAAGGTTTCTAAAGTGAATTACATACATGAGTCCTTGGAGAAGATCATGAAACAAGAAGAACAACAAGATCTAGAAGACATGTATGAAGATGAAGAAGCATGGAAGTGGGAGATGGTAGCTGAGAAAGAAATGAGAAGAAGGATATATCTAAAGAGGAAGAAAATAAAAATGAAGGACACATACTATTACAAACAAAGATAAGCATTGGTATTGGCAACAAGACCTTGGGATCTAGGGATAGAGTGAAGACTAAAACATTGAGGAGATATCTCATTTGAACTAAGGTTCAAATTGCTTCTAGAGGGAGAGTATGATGTACGAGCATCTACATAAATCTTAATGCAAGACATGGTTATTTTGGGATTAGTCCTCATTAGGCATGAAAGCTTTAGTCATGTTTGAATTAAAATTCAAATTATTATATTTTCCCTCCAAAATGTTGTCTAAGGAGGAGTAATTGTAATTGTTAAAAGTAAAAAGAGTGTAAAAGTTAAAAGTTAGTTAAGAATCCCATGTTAGAAGCTTGTGGAGTAAATCAAGGGAGGTGGTTGAAATCCTCCAACCATAGGATATTTATTATTAGATAATTTTTCAACATTAGAATGTTGGTTGAGAAAATCTCTCCTATTTGTTGTCTTAGAACCCAAGCTGGTGTAGGAGGAGGAGACTCTTTAAAAAGAGTAAGATATGCATTAATATAATAAGAGGAGGAGAGGTACATAGAGGAAAGATAGAAAGATAGTATCTCTTACTAAAAGTGAGACAGGGAGGTGAACCAGGCAATCAAAGCATGGAAAAATGTAAGCGAGAAAGTGGAGATTGCATGTGGAGAAAAGGAGAAGACATAAAGTGTCTGATAAGGATTTGTGAAGCCATTAACCATTGATCATGGGGTATTTTAATCTTTTAATTGTAAGTATTTTGATTTACTAATAATAAAGGTGTTTTGATTCACATGTGTATGTTATGTAAACAATAATCTCAAGTACAGAATTCTGGTCTAATCAATGGTAAATAAATGTACAAGGCTGTGTATATATATGTATGCTTCCTTGAGGTGTAAGAAATAAATGATCATTTATTGTAGTTAAATATGATTGAGAACCTTTGTATATACGTTTATAACTAGTTTCCAATTTTAATATGTCAACAACAGTCATTGGAAGTTGACTTATTGACTTTTGTAAGCTCTCGGCCTGTGTGGAAAGAAAACTAGGCATGGTAAGAAGAATGGGTATATCTCGAGATTTATACAATGAAAAATTATGAAATTTTGTGTGTAGATGAAAATTGGAGTTATTAATACAATTAAATTGTTTTCAGATCGAATGGATCAATGTGGAAAAATATATGGTCAAAATACAAACCTGTAATTTCGAGACAACTCAAAAAAAACGTGTTCTCAAGTACTAAAGAACACATAACTTTAAAAATAATGCTCCGAATGACTTGAAATTTAATAGGTAGTTGGATAATAAGGTTATTTATGTGACTAAAAATTTTTAGGTATTAAAATTAGATCCATGAAAATATATAGAGGACTGTATTTTCTAAAAGAGAATGTAAGTGAAAACTTGTTTACTCATTTTGAGAAGGAGAAAGGTTTGCATACATAGAAGATGTTATCAAATGGTTTTAATAGGTCATTTATATGTTTATAAAACCTATAATTATTATTTGAACACATTTCAAGAAGAAAATGTAAGAACTATAGTGAAATAGGGTAGTATGAAGATCTATTCGGCCCAGTCAAGATCAGGGAAAGATGCAATTTGGAGAAGATGTTTCAAAGGAACCTTGTCTAGCTTTAATATCTATGGTATAAATTGATAATGGTACTATGATATAATATTGGATTGATGAAATAATTTTTAATGTGATAAATAATGATAAAACTCTCTTGACAGGGTTGCAAGGACCAAAAGGGCTTAATAAAGGAAATTGGGTTGTGATGTAGGATAAAAGACTGTAAGTTCTAATATAACTTGGGATGGATATAAGAAAATTTTATGATGATTTTCAAGGTTTCATTCAGTAAAGGATTTATCGTAAGAGTCATAATTAAATCATGAGATAATTGTATTGTTCTTGATAAAGATTTCTATCTATCATGGTATGAATGACATTGTTTTACAAATGAGCAAGTTTCCATTGATGATCTTGATTCATATATAGAGATATGTCACCAATAAGAGTGTTGGTGACTCAACTAGTATCTTGGCATTGAGATAAGAGAAAAGTTCATCAAAATAAAATAACATAGTCTAATGAAGAAGTGACATGTTGGTAAGGTAACTTGAGGTGTAAACAAGGTGAGGGTTACACCACATAACAAATATATATTAATGGATTTAAACAACCTAGATTTTTATTCAAGGGTATTGTGCCTTTTACAATGATTTCAATCATGTACTACTTAGTGAATTCCAATGTCAATATTATTGCTTGACCTGAGTCCTCTTCCACTTGGTCAAGCTAACTACTCAACCAATTTCCCATCCATTTAACATTATCAAATTATATATCCCATAGTATAATTGGGGTTGTAATAATTTTGTGATATGAAACCCTAGGTCTACACCTAAATAACCTATGAGAAGGCAATGAACTCCTGCTCACAAGTCAAAAATAAAAATATTGAAGAACTAGTTTATTTATGAGTCATCTAAGTTATTAGGAACAAGGAGAGAGCATATGTAATATTTATTCCAATTAGACTCAATAAAATAAGTAAATTGATGCATGTTTTTCACCAATGTTCCCTAATGGGGACAAGGGCAGATCATGCATGCAAGGCTTTACTAAAATGAAACTAATTGTTTTAAAAAAATGAATAATAAAGAGCAAAGTTCTCTTCGGATATCTAAGTTTAAACGTTATTGTTATTTTTTAACACTTATGTAATTTTGATTAAAATTATGCCTTTGTTTATAACTTTTAAATGAAAAAATAAAAGATTGTTTTTTGTTCAAGTTTCTAAAGCACCACAAAATAATGTGAAATGGTTATGTCAATGTGTTAAACTCCTTCTCTTTTGCTTAATTTCCTATACAAAGTATTAGAGGATTGATTTATGTTTGATTATATAATGAAACCTACCTATACCTTAGATTAAAACTATAAAAATGTGCCCTATGGAATGAGTTCATAATTACATAGTAAAGTTTAAACTATGAAATTGTAGGATAATAAAAACACAAAAAAAATAGAAAGAATAAAAATGTATTGGAATGATTTTATGATTTCTAAATGATTGTATAACTAACCTCAATTATTTCACTACCCAGTAGAATGATTTCATAGTTGTATATGGTGATTTCCTAATTTTATGTTTTGATTTTGCAATTTCCCTAAAACTTGTAGAGAACATAGAAAAATATACAACAATTTTGTGATTTTACGGCCCAATTTCATAGTTATCCAATGAATTCTTAGTTACAAATTTGTGCAATCTCAAAATTATGTCCTTTGATTTCATGATTTCACAAAAACCTAAAATATAACATATATAATAGAATAGAATGATTTCATAGATATAAATAGTGATTTCATAGTTAGATGATTCAAATCTAGTCATATGTATAACTTATGAAAAAAAACCTACAATACGTAGAATTAATTCATAGATACTAGTTTTGATTTCACAAATAAACTCTTCAAATTTAGAAATACATAGTGGAGACACAAAGCATGGACGAAATCAAACTTTTCTTAGTCATTTTCATAGATTTCTAGAATTATTCTGATGTTTGTAGATATGAATTCATATATATGTCACAAATGAATTCATAACTCTATATTCAACATCTTGAGAATGAAAAATATTCAATTCTTATCCAATTTGAACAAAAGTTAGCAACAAAAATTGACAAAAAAGATGATAATAAGTAGTTAGAAGATTTTTGTGGGTTGTGGTCCCATCAAACATGCCAAAATATATAATAACATTATAGAGTAATTTATTTCACATATTTAAGACATAAAATACAAGAAAAACCATAAATAACTATCATTTTATTCATAATTGCTTGAAGCACATGAATCAATGAAGTCAATAAATTTAAATAAGAAAACATGGAAAATTCCTTCCCTAAGTGGCCCTCCTCTAAGATCTGTCCATTAAACATAATTTTTCCTAGATTTAGTGCTCCAAGTCTTTGTCAATGTGGTAGCACAAACATATCCATACATCTCTCTTTTCACCAACGGATTTGGCTCTTGATTTGATCAATTTCGAAAGGATGAGTGAATCTCTCTAGAGATATTTTTGCATATTTTTTATACACCAAAAAGAGGTTTAATATTATGGTCTAGCTCATGTATTTATAGATTTTCTAAAATTAAATATATGATTTATGGTCCCCCTCTCAAGATTAATATGGATGGTCACAAATCTATTGAATTTTGGAGGGACAAGTAATAAATATGGTCATTGATACTTGGAGTATTGTAGTAATAATAAGGCATGGGTAACCTTAATCCTAGTATTTATCACCATAAATGTTTTATTGATGACACCTCTATGATGATATCTTC
>JARHVA010002327.1:1217500-1332500 GCA_037957365.1 Torreya grandis
ATGACATGGTTTCCTAGACATAGATATTTGGAGTGATGTCTAGATGAGTGAATTCATAAGTTAGAAAAAGAGGAGGACAAGAAGATAATAATCTCTAGAAGAGAATTTATATGTAGGAATGTACATGGTGAGATATATGAAATATTTTGGTGTGAATTTCTTAGGTTTATATATGTATGGTTGTTGATAATTGAGTATTATTAATTCAAAATGTGAGAAACAAATCACTTTGTTTGGACTGAGGAAAAGATATAAAATCTAACAAAATTAGAAATTGATTGGATGCATACAATATATCATTACATAAATATTAACATTGATAGATATATTAATAAATATTTTGGGAAAGCATATATTATGTTAGAATCTATGCATGTTTTTTCTATAAGATGTATATTGGGAAAATTTCTACATGGACTACATATCCTGCATAAAATGTTGGTTGTGGAAAAGGTCATTTTGCTTATTATAACTAACATGGAGTGTTTTCTCCAATTATTTTGGATGTGTGTGATAATGAAGTGAATAAATAATAAATAAGAAGAGAAGATTAAACTTAAAACCAAAATATGGAGGATATAAAGAAGTATAATGAAAAGAGAATTCCTGGACTAAAGCGAGATATAAAATAATAGAGAATACATAATAGAATAAATAATCCCAAGATATATGTGAGTATACATAGTGTAGATAGTTTATAAGATAAATAAAGAATGGAACTCAAGGAGGAACTATAGATTATGGATATTATGAATATAAATAAATGGGAAGGCATAAAAGAGAAGGCATAGACATGATTGTAGATATGGATAGATATTGGAAATGGGATTCAAAATATATGGAAGAGAGTGGAGAGAGAGAGGAAATGAATAGTGAATTAGTTAGAAGGTATTTTTAGATCATAGTTACAAGGGAAAATATTGTTTTGAGAAGATAAGGAATAATATTTTGACTAAACTATTTCAAATAATAATATGAAAGTAGGTTGAAATTTAGACAAATAAGGAGTCACAGAGAAGGATCATTAATTTTAAGGTTACACATACCTTGTTCCTAATTTATCAATAGAAATTATAATATAAGGATTAAAAGATAGTAAATATAGTATGTGGTTTACTAAATTTATGAATAAATTTGTAAAATATATTGAAGACAATAAGAAAGTGTTAGATAATAATAAATTAATTGAGGTTAGGTTTCACGTCGCATCAAATCTTAAGACATTGGCAAAGTCTAGTCTACATCAACTAGTAGTTCGAGGTGTGAGTGTAGGAAGCATGATTCTCAACTTAGGAATTTTTTCATATTATTAACATATTATGAGTCTAATAACCAAAGTTAGTACCTAATAGGTTTAAATTTTAATTATGTATGATGTAAATAAGTGTGAGATCATAGAAGCCTTATCTAAAATAGTTATAAATTTATTGTAAAATAATGATGCTACCAAACTAAGATTTTAATGAGTCAAAAACTAGATAATAGGATAATATAAATTTAATAAATGTAAGAGTTATAAAATAAAATATTTGATATAAATTCATAAAATATATGGAGAGTCGATATGGGTCTATGATCACAAAATATCTATTGTAACTAAAAGGGTGGATTATATATTCCATGATATAGTTAACGACCATGATTTATATAAGGTTTGTTACTCATATTAGGTTTTCATTTTTTAAGCCCAATTAATATACGAGACAAATGCAATGCAGTTGCACTCTGGGTAGAGTAGATAAAATACTATGGGGAATGTATACCATCTAGTGAAAAATCTAGCATAATGATAGATGTTTAGTTTTGAAATATGCATGAGGAACATTAAAATAATAATAAATTATTATTATTGTAGTTTATAAAGTGTGTAAAATTGGGGTAATAGATGAATGATTACAAGGAATTCAAAAATGTTTTTATGTTAGATCTTTTGGGTAGTAGGACATGCACCTATGAAAAGTCATATAATACAATTATATACCCAAAAATATCAAAGTCTAAATTATAATGTCTATAATTATCACAATAATGATTATGAAATTTACAAACCTATCAAAAAAATTGATAAATATATCACCAATAATGTTTTCAAAATAACTACATAACAAATCTTTGCTATGAATCTAGGGGTTATAAGTCCAAATTTATAAATGACAACTATGACTCAATATCAACCTTAAGGATTAGTAGGATGAAAGCCATAGTCTACATAGTACTAAAAATGATGGACTCAACAATATACTAAATATAAAAATTTATGTTAACATTATGTCTCCCCAACAAAAAATGAAAGGTGGACCACATATTCTTCCCAAAAGATACATGAGGGTTGTGATTACCAGTAAAAAAGGATAGGATTCAGTATAGTGTAAGGATGACATGATGGCCAAAAATATAAATTAGCAGATACAAGGGGGATATGTAGGTGGGTATCATGATAGATACTATATATAAGATAAATTTAAATTGATATAAAAATCAATATTAGCTTGGAGAACATGAATCAAACTAGCCCTTCTATTTTTTGGTACATTTAGATGATTGGGATCATGACCAATATGGATCTGATAGAACTAAATAAGGTGTATATTAAAATACAATATTAATAAAGAGTGTTTCAAAGCCTCTATTCAAGTAATACCACATAATAACCCTAGTTAGGTTCTATAGATTCTAACAAAGTAAAGTAAATCTAATCTAGTGCTCATGAAACCTTGTGACATAAATAGGTAATAATAAACATAAAATTAAACATATATATAAAAAATCCTCTCAAGTTAATGTATATGTAATCGTAATTCATGGAGAGTGAAATACATTCAAAATCCAATACATGAAAATCAATCTATTAATAAAACAAGAGCAAGAGCTAGGAATACTTACCTTCAAGATGAACCCATCGAGCCTCAATCTGTCCATTGTCTAATGTTGTTTTGAATGAGGTTGTTGTGATTCATAAGGATATGAAATATAATTCATATCTAGGATAAAATACTTCTCTTATGTATCCAAAAGACTTTTCCCAAAAGTTAAAATTCCTCTCTCCAAAGGACATATGAAACTTTAAACTATGAATCCTCTAATAGAATGGTGTATAGATAGATGCAAAAATTAATGATTCTCTCTCTCTCTCTCTCTCTCTCTCTCTCTCTCTCTCTCTCTCTCTCTCTCTCTCTCTCTCTCTCTCTCTCTCTCTCTCTCTCTCTCTCTCTCTCTCTCTCTCTCTCTCTCTCTCTCTCTCTAAAAATGGGTTTAAGGATGTGTTTATATATCTATATCTAACCCTTATTACTTTTAAATTTTTAGAGAACACATTTGGCCCAGTTGTCCTAGTTGTTTAGGAAATAAAGTAGTTAGGTCTTAGACTAAGTTGGATGGGTTGAATTAGTCCTATAATTTTCTCACATACTATAATAGGTTAAACCCATAATAATATTTTTAGAGTATGTTAGAAATAGGTTTTGACCTAGCTAGGGACTATTGAAGGCAATGAAATACTAGGAAGACTGTGTAAGGTAGGTGTTAAATCTTAGGAAATGTAAAAGAGGGATTTATGTTGAGTTCAAGTGGTGTTATAGGGAAAACAATTATTGATGGTCTACCCACCCCCTTTTTAGGGCACATTTTAATACATGAATTTATATATATTAAGACTCAACATGTTACTACAAGAGATAAAACATCATTAATTGATAGTGTTTAAAAATATTGTGTGTATACATATTCCTCACTCGCATCTCATCACCTATCACATAATTTCAAGATGGGATGGTGATTCAATAAAATTACACAGCAACACACAACTCTGAGCTAAGTAAATTATAATATTTTAAAGCATTAAACAATTGAAATTAAATGACTTAAAGGAAATAACTAAAATAAATAGGTAATATAGATATACCTTGACATACCTTTATCACTAAATGGTTATCAGTTGTGTTTGTAGTTTTGATCATGGAGGGAATAAAGACTAATTTGGACAAACCCTAAGGATACAAAACCTCAAGATAAAAAACAAACAAACATGGGAAATTAAAGATAACTAAAATGTGTAGGCATGATGTACCTAAAAATTTCATAATCTAGGGTCATAAATGCTAAGTTAGGACCAAATGACCAAGTCAAAATTTAAAGTAAATTGAATAACAAAAAATACAATATTAATAAATGATCTTAAAACTTAAACAAGTTTACCTTAAGCAATAAGTATGATAAACCAAATCAAACTAAGGATACAAGAAATATTAAAATCTAACATCAATGTGAAAGTAGTAATAATACTTAAACAAAGATGGGTAATAAATGGTATAATAACATTGATGAATGAGAAGTAATAATACAAACTCAATCTTCAATCGAAAAAGTACATGAAAGGGAAAAAAACATTGGTGAGTGAGAAGTAACTAAAGACACAAGAAAACAACACACTTATAGTTTTTGATGATTAAATGACTCAGGACACCCTATAGACCCCCTAAAACTTTTTTAACCTTAACCAACCATTATTAACCTAACGAAATCACTATTCATCTATTCAAAAACACTATTTGAAAGTACTATTCACTATCACTATTCACTATGGGACCCACTATTGCTATTCATGATCACATGGCATGTGACATGGAAAGTGACATGGCATGTCACATGAAAAGTGACATGGAAAGTGACATGGCAAGTGACATGGAAAATGACAAGGAAGGTGATATTTCAAGTGACATGGCTTAGAAGTGTGGTGGCTTGATGTGGTACATCATACCCCATCTGAGACCCTTTCCCAAGGTACTTAATGACCTCATCTAAGTGGCACATGCCCCCCTACTTGAAATATGGTGAATTTCCACTTGAAGGGCCATAATTAAAGATGTATTTATCCTTCAAACATGAATGTGGAATTCAAAATGAGATACCTACCCATTTAGTGCTTTGGGAAAGACAAAACGCACCCATTTTGGACTTTTTAACCCAAACGGGAGACTCACCAACCCAAATGGGAATCCCCACCAACTAAATATTTGACTCATTCATTCAACACATTGAAAATAACACCACATTTTATGTGCCATATCTTTAAGTACTTGGATGAAGATAAGAAAGGGTGGTGAAAAGTCTTTAGCCTCATTTAGACCCATGTGCATCATTCCCATTCAAAACTAGATTCATGTGTAAGGTGAGAGAATCACCAACTCAAATAGTAATCCCCACAAACCTCATATTTGACTCATTCATTCACCACATAGGAAATGACACCATACTTTTACTATTCCAACTTTTGGCATGAATCTTGATAACAAATGCTATAAATACCTCCCTTTTCCTTCAACTAAGGTTGATGCTAAAATTTAGTCTTTGGTTATAAACATCTTGTTTTATGTCTTTGAAGGAGGTAATAATTTTGGAGGTCATCCATGTCTTAGATTAAAATAATTCAAAGCAATGAAGCTCTACTAAAATTACCATGTGAGTCCATCACATCATCAATAATATCAACCACATCAGCAAGCCTCAAGGTAACCTTATATTTTTTTTATTTATTTACTTAAGTTATTAATTTTATTACCTTGACCTTTATCCCTTAAAACAATTTTCATCTTCATCCATTTAACTCCTTTACCACTTTTTCCATTGTAATTCCATTTACCTCCTTTTCCCTTTTTGCACCTTTGCCACCTCCACCCTCTTTGCTCCCTCACCCTTTCACTACCCTAGTTACTTGATATTTTATATTTTTAAACCATCCATCCCTCTCATTTTATTATATCAATCAACCCAAACCAAACCAATTTTTTATACTTATCAAATTACCAACCAAAAACCACAATCTTGCCTTAACCAATTTTCAGCATTAGTATAGTCAAACTAGTTGCTTCATTTTGGTTAACTTAGAAAAGCATCTAATTTACACAATAAATTTGATATTATTTATTTATTTTATTTCAGTTTTATATTCATTTAAGTAAAATATATTTATTTTATCATTTCAGTTTAAGTGTTAAAAGTGGGTGGATTGAGAGCCTCCTAGAAAGCTTTTGCTTCTAGGATCTAGCTCATGCTAGGCAATCCAGCCAACTACTTGTCTAACCAAAAAGTTTTGTGGTAGTATTTTTTTATTTAAGTTAATTATTCCATAGCCAAAGAGTATTTATTACAAATTATATATTCAAAATTCATGTATTGAATAGTTATTCTTCTACACACCCTTCTTAACTAGTTTCTTCTTTTCACACTTAAGCAAAAGTGAAAATTAGACATAAACATTTTGGCACACCCAGTGAGACCCTTGATTTTTTTTAGGGTTAATATATTTTTTAGGACATTTATTTCAATTTTTAATGATTAATTTAGCTACACATTTAATTTTTTAAATTTAAACATTCTTTCTTCCCTTCTAAAAACATAAGTTTATTCTCTTATTCTTTCTAAATTTAGAAAATTAAAAAAAGGAAAATTATCATTCTTTTTTTTACTTGCATTTATAAAATCAAAAAGATAATTCATCCAAGGATTAGGATTGCATTTTCATGTTTCATTTAGGAAAATTTTAGTTGTTTTTATTTTCATTAAAAAGAAATAAAAGAATTTCCTTTTAGTTAAAATTAATTGCATCCATTGTTTGCTTGTGTTGGTTAGCTCACATAGTTTAATTAATCAAGAACATTAACTGTAGAATCAAAAAAATTAAAATAACCAAACCAATTGCACAACTAAACATCAAACATGCTTGAGACAAAGCCCGAATAGGATTTTACTACCTATTATATCACCTTACCTCCTCCCAACTATCATACTTGGATTTGATCACCAAGGGGATAACCAAGTCAATTATCTGGCTAAGTATAAGCCTTGGAAATTGGTATATATTGGCTAAGTGCCTACACTAGATATAGTATCATGAAGTGAGGGTATCAATCCCTAAGTACCAATCCACATACTAAAATCTAATATAGACTTTTCTTAAGAACCTAAACATAACCCAAAACCAAACATAGACTACATTGTTTATGACATATTCTACAAACTAGATTTCTTCTTCACACTTTCTAAGGTAGAAGCCAAAAGAGAGAATTAAAACTCTAAGATGTAATGTGTCTTAGTGTATGCTTTGATATCCTTAAATATTTTCTTTTTCTTGCTTCTTATTTGAGGTATGAGCTTGATTTATCTCTATTCTTTACATAGTCTTTACCAAACTAAAAATCGAATAATCAAACCAACCAAGAACCTATTTTCCAATACCTCCTCTCCACTACCTTGTTCAATATAGATATTTCCTATTTTATCTCCTAGAGATCCTAAATTTTCTAGGATCTTGGAGAACAATACTTTCACCTTATAGTGGTACCTTTCATTGCAAGCCACTTATGCTCCCTTCCTTACCAACAATCAACCCAACCTTGTCTACAACCAACCCAATCCTATCTACAACCAACCCAACCTTGTCTATAACCAACCCAACCATGTATAAAATCAACCCAAACTTATGTATACCCAACCCAAGCCTATCTAAAATCATCCTAACTTTACCTTTAACTCATCAAACCCTAACTTTAACCAACCCACAAACTATCAACATTCACTTGAACTACCACCTGTGTTTATTGTAGTGATAACAAACTAGAAAGCTAGATTAGATTCAAAACTTAGGCCATCTATTTCCAGTTTCAATGATCATTAAAACCTCACGGACAACCAACTAATGGACTATCATCATCCATTTAATTATTGTCATGCCCAACCAACAACCTATCATCTCAATCACCTCAACCTTGTCAAAGCTTAGGCCATTTCCCCCAACCAACATATCAACCTCAACTCACTTTGTCAACCCAATCAATTTCATCAGCCTTAATTAATCAATAAACCTATCAACCCAACCAACTTGTTAACCTAACAAACCAACTATCCTCTTCAATCCAACCAAATAAATTAAAAATATTTTCACACCCTAATGTGATAATTGAGACATTAGCACACCTTCTTCTAGCCCTTAGTAGACCTACAAATGAAGAAACTATAATAACACCAAACTTAACTAATCCACTTGTTGACCAAGTAAAACCTTTAAAAATTTCCTTACAAACCAAAATTAAAGAAACCAAACAATCTTTTCCACTTCCCCTTTTCATGAATCCAAGAACCATAATCATCTCACACTTATGAGGTGCACGTGATCAATGTTGTTATGGATAAACCTATCACTACTAATTCTTACACCCCACTTATTGAATTGGGGGAATGACTTCTCATTCCTTTGTATGACCAAATAAAGGAAGTAACAACTTCCTTCCTTTCACTTGACACCATTACACCTTCCTCCCCCATCACAAACTCACATACTCTTCATTTGGAAATCATTCCTTTAGAAGAGGTTAACTTATCCACTCCATCTATGGAAAAATATTCTCTAAATTTTGAACCTTCCAAACAAAACATAGATGAGGAAACCATTCCCTCTTCCTCACCCAATCTTTTAAGCTTTGAAATCAATGATCAAAGAATGAAACCTATCTACAAGCCCTTTTCTAGGATAGTACAAAGCCAAGAGTTCACTTCTCAACCCAATCTTGATAGAGACACTTTATAGAATCATCTTGACCTCCCCTATAAAAACAAATAATAACCCTTAGATTTAATTGAATCCACCATCAAACTTATCACTACCTCAACCCCATCCTCAGATTCTCCATCCTCCAAAACCATAGGGGAACCATCCAACCCACTTCCATCTAAAATTATTAAAAATCCTTACACCTCTTTAACCAAACCCATAAAGAATATAGGATTACTTCCTATTCCTAACATAACTCACCAATCTTTAAAATTATACATAACTTCATCAAGCCCATCAGTGAAAAATTTGACTAAACATATTAAAAGGGTGGAATCTCTTAGACCATCTCAAAATACACCCATACCCCATCCTTCTCTTAAATATTATACTTCTAAACCAACTAAGTAACCCAAAACTAACCAATCTACTAAAACCATTCCAAAACCAACAACTTCTAGGGTGAAGCCTACTCCTAAGAAGGCTCTATCTCCAAAGCCCAAAAATCCATCACCCCCAATGCCTCTACCTGAATCCTATTCAAGCATTTTATAAAGGTTGTTATGAATCTCTTCCTTAACCTTACCACCTCTCAAATGTTTCCAACCTATCAAAGTTTTTTACCTTTCATGTCCTCAACCAAAATGGTTAAAGCCAAATTAGTTTTTTCATACCATAGGACACCTAGACTTGACACAAAGAATTGTAAATATCTCCAAGCACTCATCCACAAATTATATGAGGATAGTTTTTAATATTATGAACCTACCTTAACCAAGCCATCCCAACCTAACTAACATACCAAAACTACCCCACCACCCATACCTTCCACAATAAAAACTCATTTTAGAAAGGCTCCTAAAACTAAAAACTATCACCTCAAACACCTTTGCATGAATCCTATTCAGCCATTTTCCAAATATTGTTGGAAACCTCTTCCTTTCCTTAACCTTACCACTTATCAAACCTTTTGACATTATCAAAACTTTTTACCATTCCCAAAACTATCATGGTACAATGACTACCATGTGTTATCTTACCATACAATACATGGACATGATACAGAGTACTAGAAGGATCTTAAAACCATTATCCACTTGCTTTATGACAAGGATAATAAGTTATTGAATGAACCTCCTTTGATCCCATTACCAACCCAACCATCAACTAAACCTACCCAACACTTGCTTATTCCCCAATTCTCACCTAAGAGTGAGGAGGAACCAAAGCATCAAGCTAAACCAACACTTCATTTTATCCATACCATCCATAGGGTTACTCACTCTTAGGTCAAAAAATTGGATACTGGAAAGGTTAAAGTGTCCATTCCATGGGCATACCCTTCAAAACTTCAACATTATAACCAAAACCAACCACAAACACCTTCACTTTGAGATATTTTTCCCACCCATACAAAGAATAAACTAGGGGAACTTTCCTTTCATAATGGTTTAACCATTTATTAACTTAAACCATACCTTAAACATTAACTAAACCAACACTTAGATTTTTTGTCTCAACATACTAACCAAACCTATCCATTAACCAAACTTGAACCAAGTGGTATATAAAATTTGGGGAAACCCATTTGAACACCACTTGACCTATCTGGGATTCAAAGTATCCCATCAAACCATTGGAGATTATCCTTCTCCATCAAACCTAACTGACCTTACCTCAAACCTCAAGACTTCAATATTGGAGACCTCATCCTAAAGGAAAATTGATATGTGACCAACATGAAGGAAAGTAAATGAGGTAAGTTTTATATCAATTAGCTTGGGCCCTACATCATTACCCATAAGTATGGATCATGAGCTTATCATTTATCCTCTCTCAAAGGAAAACTAGAACCTGAGCCTCTCAATACTTTGCATCTGCATTCATTATTCTATTAAAGAAGGATCAAGCTCACTCCTTATGTCTAACTTAATCTTATCCCTTGATTACAATATTTTAACGTTCACCCATATTTCTTCTCTCCTTTTGAGGATAATTGATTACAATATAGATCCATGTGATTACCCATCATAGCCATATGCTAATCCTAAATATGGGTGCCATGGTTCTACCCATATCATGGTTCTCATGGATACTTTTTGTCTCTAACAAGATGGAATTCCATTATCATTGTCTCTTAAAAACCACACATTTTGATATAATTAACCTTCTTGTGTTAAAATTTTGCCTTCTTAAAGGTAAACCTCTAAACCTAATTAGACTTGTCCATGTCTAAAAATATTGCATCCATAAATAATTTAGATACCAAAATACTACTTGGTTCAATATATTAAGTAGTGCAGATTGCTCCCTCAAAGGACATCTCTTGAAAAATAAAATAGAATTTACCAAATTTAAGGTAGACTGATCCCTTGAAGGATTGTCAAAACCAAAAGCTTCCCATATCAATGAACCTCCCATATACATCAATAAAGAAAAAGACCCACTATCACAACAAAATCTAAAGCAACAATTGACTCTGAATTAGTATACTAAGTTGGAAGCCACAATCAGATTTCACATGTAGACTTCCTACATTGATTAGTATGCATATAGCATATGACACAGACTTGTCTATTACCATTCTTAGGTCACCTATAAAAGGGGAAAACTAATTCACATGAGTTTATCATACATATCACTCATTACCATTCACACCACCTATCACCCATCTTTCCTTTAGACTATCTGTAAATCAAGGGATTTAGAGCTTACTTGACACCATGTGATTAAGAAACCTTTTTTATTGAATAAGGAATACTCATGCATAGTGTTTAAAGGTATTATGTTCATTAAGTTGATCCCACTTCAAGTATATTTTTAGTCTTTGTGAAAAAAATTAGCATGTTGTATTCTTAGTGTGCTTGGTTAATGTTTTCATAATGACTTTTACCATCTAGTGTTACAACCACATTAATGATTCCTTTTTACATTAAGCCAGATTATAAAAACCATAACCATACCAATCATAACCATAACCTTAAGTTTCATAAGTATCCAAACAACCTTAATCATGATAACATTCAAAAAAGAACATCCAACACATTTTATACATGTTTACAACAAACTGTGCAATATTTTATTTAGGGTGTGAGAAATCACATGGCACATACAAAGTTATGAGACTATCCACACTTCACCTAAGGCCCCTACATACATTATTTTCCTACATAAGCACTAGGTTGATTTTCTAGTGACTCTAGATTTGTGTTTAGCCATCCCTCTACTTGATTACTCCCTAAATTGACATATGTAACATTCCCTATCTCAGTAGTTGATAAAGGGTGTACTATATTCTCCTCTTCCATATTCATCCCCATAGAGAAAGAATCATATTCTAATCTACATCTTTCACCCTAATTTCCTCTCATAGTTATTACATCCCTTTAATCTAGTTTTTCTACTCATATAGGTACCACTAGTTGTTGCCTCAACGCACATAACCTTAGACAATGAAGATTTTATTCATAGACACGTCAATAATCATGCTATCTAGCCTTAGATCTTACATATTGAAATTCTTTCCTTCTTTGTTGTTGTAGAGGTAAGAGTTCAGGCTCACGATTAGGTCATGGGTGCTTTTCCTCTTGTTGATGATCTAACAATACTTCTATTATCAACATTACATGTTGAAGTATTTGGAAGATCTTTACATTCACCATATTGATTGTTTCAGGTCACAAGTGTTGCTAATTATCTCCACTATTGTTATTTTTTTCCATCATCAACCTTGTGTAGTTTTTTGCAGTCTTTATGACCTAAAAAACCAAATAACTCAATGATAGACATTTATCCTTTTCATGATTCTTTAAATAGAATACTTGACCATTCTTCCTTGCCAACATGTTTCTCCATTCCCATAATGGGGCAGCTCATATGATGTCATTGATTCCTTTGAATAGTATACCCACTTTAAATGGTGATGTCTACTTGCCTTTTTATGTATACATGTACCACTTAGCCCACCTAGCCATTTTGATAAAGTTATCATGTGTCATAATCATTTCCCTTTATTACCTTTATAATCTAATCTACATCTGATGTCTTTGATTATTTTACATCTTGTGATCCTTATGCGTCTAGTGGTCATTTGCATCATTTTCACCTTTAGACTAGTTGAAATAGATTAGCTTCCAACCATGGGTTGCTATAATGACAATGCCTTTCAAACTGCCACTATTATTGGTGGTGGTAGCTCCCAAATGCTTACTATTGTATAATCTTCCCTGTCTAACCCAATTATATAACCAATATCTTAGACCATGTATTTCAAGTGGAAGCCCAAGTCATCGGTTCTAAGGAACTAGGATAGAGGATGCAAACATGGCTACCTTTCATCTAGCCTACCCATGAAAGTCTTGGGTTAGGCACAATCCATCCTCTCTCATTCACCACCCTACCAATTTTCTACCTTGTAGAATCTACTTGACCATCAAAGAAATTATTTTCAAGTCATCACTTCACTACTACCCTTTAAACTCAGCTCATAGTAATGATGACCTTTTGTCAACATGACTATGTAGATCCTGATAGACACCCATCTCATAAATCTCAACTCATAATGATAGCTAATAGCACTATGTTTATATCTTCATATAATTTTAGAAGGTAAAACCTCCTTAAAATGGCACCTCTTCTTTGGATTAGATCCATTAATGGTAATTTCTGGTGCTTAACATTGTATTCCCTTCTTAGTTATCCTACCTTACCCATCCATGTCTCTCATCTTACTAAATGTAAGATCATTATGGTAACTATTCACCAATCTACACCATACACTTTCACCATCACCTTCACAAAAAACCAAAACCATTGTTTTACAAAACCTTCTCCATCATCCCAAACCAACCCATGTGGTCCACCAAATTGGGGTAGCCAATTTGAACACCACTCACCCAAACCTTTTTGAACTACATTGGCTTGATGTCCATCGACTATGTACGTGTTACTTGACTTATAAGGGTAGTTTGATGACTAAAAACTAATTACTCTCCCCTTTTCCTTCTTATTAACATCTATTTGTAACAATACCCTCTAGAATAGAGCATCCTATATTAGGGAAGATTTGGATTTTTCCTAGCATCCCTATATTTTAACATCACCTAATAATTCTTTATTTTTCCCCAATTATTTGGAGAACTACATTAGCTTGAGGTATTTTTGGACTATGTAGGTAGTGCTCAGTTACTGAGGTCAGCTTGGACACATCCTTTATTTTATTTTCTCTTCTCACCTAAAATATCCTCCTACACTTCTCTACCTATCTCCTCACCATCTCCCTCCCTAAAACTTGTCAATCTATTTTAACCACTTTTCTAGCCTATCAATCTCTTTTAACACAAAGATTGATAGTCTTCCCCATTGGCCCCTCTTATCTCCCATAAAGCCACTACCTACTCTATTTCATTGGCCCCCTTGACACCTTTCCTTGTGCATGATTCATGGCATGTTTCCCCACTCATTTTTTGCATTTTTTCCTCTCTTTCCACTTTTTACCAACCTTTCCCCTTATCTCCTTTGTCTTCTTTTTCCATCTTCATCATTTCTCCTTGTCTTTGGCAATTTTTCATACCCTCTTCATCACTTTTGTTTCCTCACCAATTCCACATCATAATATACATCTTACAATCTTTCTATCTCTTCTATTTCTATAATTTTTATTTACATGTACCACCATTCTCTATCATTTCACCACTCTTCCCATTGAACCCATTTTTCATTCTTTTTTGATTTTTTTCCATCCTTTTTATCTTCTTTTTTTCCTCCACAACTATTTTCTCCCTTCATATTTATCCTTTAAGAAGCCCTCCATAATTTCCCATTTTATTTTTCTTATTTCTTGCATTTTGCCTTTCACATTCCCCTTTTCCTTTTTCCATCTTGGTACTCACTTGTATTTACATGTAAGTGAGTATCCTTGCTTTGCATCCCTTCTTCAATTCTTCCTTTTTATTTATATCATTATTGATCCTAATCCTTTATCTTCATCTCATTTCCCTTTCATTTTTTTCTACCATCCTCTCCCTTTTCATTATTTCTTTTCATTTTTTCTTATCTTGTGGACATTCCTTGTTCTTCTTGGCCTTCTTTTTTCCCCTCATATATGTCTATGCTTAGTTCCTTCCATCCTTCTCCACCTTAATCTTTATATGTGACCTCATTATTTTATTCTCCTATTTGTTCATCCATCTCTTGGTTTGCCTTCACCTCATCCCTTTTTGGATCCCCTTTATTTTCTACCATTCAACCTCCATGTCTTCAAAGTGAGGTCACTAGTTGTACCACATATATGTACATCTCCTTGTTTCTTACTCATGTCCTCCATGACCTTAATTTAAAGCATGAAATCCATAACCTATTCCCTAATTTAATTAATATTATTATTATACACCTCTCTCCATATTCTAAAACCCATCAAAGTCTTTCTCTGAATTCCCTCAAAAATCAATTCTTACTTATTTCAGGGTGCCACTCGCTCAAGGTTCAAGGGTTAAAATATTCACCACTTCTCATTTACACACTATGTTAATTTACTTCCCTAAATAATTGAGTAATACTTCCATATCCTATTAATGACATTATTTTGAGTGTGCATAATGTCAACTTATTTGGATAGTGATTAAATAACCCATTAGATCTCTATGGTAATTTGAGGAGTGCCAAATTTTCTAAAGCCTAGTAAAGAATATTTGTAAATTTTATTTTATTTAAAATGGTGGTAGAAATTTCATACTTGAACCTACTTATCCATGGCTATATATTCCTTTTGTATAGTTGACACAATCATCTAATTGCATCTTAGGTAATCTCATCCACCATTTCTACCACACCCATCAGAAAACTATTTGATAGCCATATTTTCCACCCTTTAGAGCCTCCCTTTATCCAACATCCTTCAACCATAAATAAATAAATGATATATAAAATTAAGGAAACCAAGTTAACCAACACTCCCCACCAAAAAAGAACTACATTATCCCTAAAGTTCATTTTGGACATTATGTCCATGGAACTATGTAGGCAACATCCACTTGCCTAGTACATATGCAATTTTCTCAACCACCCCATTCTAACAACCCAACTATTTGACCACATCCACCTCAATGTTGCCCTCTTTTGACCCACTATATCACATAATTTTTTATGACCTTTCCTTGGTCCTTTTGACCATATAGATCAATTTTTCCCTGTTGAACATTTAAATTTGCACCACCTCATGCACAACTAGAGAATTTATATTTTTCTCAAGAGCACATCCTACCCCAGAAACCTAATTAAAAACTATGATATAATAATTTGACTCAAGGGATGATGGTTAGTATGGTGTTAGTTCCAAAATTAAAATAGAATTAAAGAAACACACTAATTATCATAACATCTCTTGGCCTAGACACTAGGGAGAGCTTAGTTAACAAAAATGAATAAAACACAACTAAAATATAAAATAAATCCTCTTTTACCTTCCTTGGATGATAAAAATTTATTATTTTAGTGGATTACTTAGATTATGCTCATTAATTCCTTGGAAATGGAAGATTGGCTACCTCCATCTCTCCTTGGCAGCTTTGGCTTGTGGCTTGTCTTAGCTTGGAATAAATTTGGCATAATAACACTAGTTGCAATGGATTCTTGAAGATATTTGTGCATTTTAACTTTGAATTAAAAATAATTTTTGAATATATATGAGAATAATAACTTTGCACTAAAATAGCTTATAAATGATGTTCTTAGCTTCTCTATTTATAGATAATTGAGAATGTCTAGAATCAACCTGAACCATTCATCCTAAGATTGCGATTTGTGGTTGATGATTAATTCAATTTTTGGAATTATGTTTATAATTATCCTCTTTATGACATTGGAATAATGGTAAATTAAAATTCATGGAGGGCATCATTGGAGGCATTAATGAGGCATGGGAGGCATGAATTTTGATATTTTTGGCATTTGTTGTTGAGGGACGTCTTCCCAAAAAAGGAGGTCACTTGATGATGCAAATATTTAATATAAATTTATAAAATAAAGTTTTCAAAATTTTTACATCAAATTATTAATTATTACTTGATTTGGGTTAATTATCTCTTAAGCATGCTTAATCACTTTATGCACAAATTAATCAAATTAATCAGAATACTTTGTTATTGGTCCAAAAATTGATTAGATTGAAATTAGAAGGCAATGTCAGGTGAATTAAAACCATCTTCCAATTTAGGATGTTACTAATATCAAATAACATGGGCATACATCTTGTGTAAGATATTTGATAGGAAAGAGAAATCTAGAGCACCTAGGTGCAAAATTGGCATTTTGACTCGAAATGATATAACAAAAGTTAGCTAGCCCATAAATTGTATTGCCCCATTTAGGGATACCCTAGCCAAAATCAACATTTGAATATGTTAGTTTCTCATCATTTATCATATTTTAGTGTTTTTAAGCCAAATTATGCATTTTAGGTGGAAATTATCCAAAATCCTAGTTGGAGGTTATCGATGGCTAGATTTAGGTGTCTATAAACACCTACCCTATCTAGGAGATTTGTTAAGGCTAACCAAATTATATATGATCAATTTTGGGGATCGGTTACATTATAATTTATCTTAGAACTTGAAATTATTATTATAAATATTGGTAGCTTTAGTCTTTCCACAATCTTGAATATCACACTTAGTCACATTTTATGAACCCATTGGCATTTACCTGCCCAACTACCTTGTGGCACCACCTAGTGCCTCCCCACCAACTACTTGTCAAACCTACACCCAATTTGGCATTTACTCATAGAATCTTAGTTTGAGGGGGAAAAAATCCTCTGATACTTGAGGCACCCTAACCTTTAACCAAGTGATTCATTTTTGTTTTGCAGCTTGTTAATTCAAAGCCTCATAACAAAAAAGGGTAGAACGTAGACAATAGAAAACTACATACTTTCATTTTTGTAAGACTAAATGCCTCAAGACCACCTAAACAACCCTATACCTTCTCAACCTTTAACTAACCATTCTTACCCTAACCAAATCACTATTATCCTATTCAAAAATATTATTTAAAAGTACTATTCAAAATTACTGTTCACTATGGGAACCACTATCACTATTCATGATGACATGGCAAGTGACATGACATGTGACATAGAAAGTGACATGGAAGGTGATATTGCAAGTGACTAGCTTATAAGTGATGTGGCTTGATGTATGACATCATACCCCACCTAAGACCCTTTCCCAAGGTGCTTAATGACCTCATTTAAGCATCACAAGCCCCTCCACTTGAAATATGGAAAATTACCTCTTAAAAATCCATCATTCAACATGTATTTTTCCTTCACATATGAAAGTGGACTTCAAAATGAGATACCTACCTCTTTAGTGCTTTAGGAAAGATAAAGGGTACCTATTTTTGACTTTTTAACCGAAATAAAAAACTCACCAACCCAAATGGGAATCCCCACCAACATCATATTTGACTCATTAATTAACCATATGTAAAATGGTGACACATTTCATTTACCATCTTTTTAAGTGCTTGGATGAATACAAAAAGGGTAGTGAAAAGTTGTTACCCTCATTTAAACCCATGTGCATGATTCCCATTCAAAATTGGACTCATGGGCAAGGTGGGAGACTCACCAATCAAAATGAAAATCTCCACCAACCTCATCTTTGACTCATTCATGCACCACATGTGAAATGGTGCCATACTTATTGTATTCCTTCTTTTGGCATGGTTCTTGACAACAAATGCTATAAATACCCCCTCTCCTTCACCCAAGGTTGATGTTGGAGTTTAGTCTTTGGTTATTAACATATTATTGAAATTATTTAAATGAGGTCATCATTTTGGAGGTCTTCCATGTCTTGGAGGAAAATAATTCAAAGAAATGAATCTCTGCTAAAAATACCATGAGATTCTTTCATCACATCATCAACAATATCAACCACATCAACAAGCCTCAAGGTAACCTTATTTGTTTTTTAGTTATTTACTTAAGTTATTCATTTTATTACCTTTAAATTTATCCCTTAATCCAATTTCCATTTTCATCCATGGACCTCCTTTACCAATATTTCCATTGTAATTACAATTACCTCCTTTGCCCTCTTTGCACCTTTGCCACCTCCACCCTCTTTGCTCCCTCATCCTTTTGATACCCTATTTACTTACTAATTTATCTTTTTCAACCATTAATACCTCTAATTTTATTATCTCAATCAACTCTAACCAAACCATTCTTTTGACCCTTATCAAATTACCAAACCCAAAACCATAATCTTACCTTAACCAATTGTCAACATTAATATAATCAAACTAGTTACATTATTTTGGTTAACTTAGCAAAGCATATACTTTTATCAATCAATTTAATCTCATTTTATATATTTTATTTCAATTTTATAGTCATTTAAGGAAAACATATTTATTTTATCATTCCAACTTAAGTGTTAAAAGCAAGTGGATTGACATCCTCCTAGAAAGCTTTTATTTCTAGGATCTACCTCACACTAGGCAATCCACCCAACTACTTATCTAACCAACAATTTTTGTGGTAGTAATTTCTTATTTTAGGTCATTTTTCCGTAACCAAAGAGAAGTTCTCACAAATTCTGGAATCAACATGTGCATATTCAATAGGTATTCTTCTACACACCCTTTTTTACTAGTTTCTTCTTTTCACACTTAAGAAAAAGCAAAAATTAGATATAAACATTAAAAATCCAAACTCACTCACTAATTTAAAAAGTATAAAAATATAGAATGGGACATAGTTATTTGAAGAAAGGGAATAATACTAGTTTTTTTCAAATGAAACCAAGGAAATTCTATAATATTAAATCAATGATGTATAGGAAATAATTCATAGTTATTCAAGCATATTTTTTTGTTCTAAAGATAGATAAAACAAAAATAAATTAGTGTTATCATGTTTTAATATGTGAATAAGAGGGACTAAATAAGTGTGGAAAAATATTTATAATCTAACTTACCTATCAAGGCGGGAATGAAATGGGTGGTGGGGGAGATGTATGCAAAATAAAGGTAGAGAGACTCTATATCAAAGTAAATACACTAAAATTATTTTTTTCAAAACAAGATGACTTTCAACAATAAGGACTCTAAAGAAATTCTCCTCATCACACAAATATTGAGTTATCAAATTAAGTATGAATATCATCTAATGAAGGCTATATGTATGAAAAGTAAAATTAGCATACCTTCCCATAATGTGTTCCCCATTCCTCATGACCCATTTTAGATTTGTCAATCTATTACGAAGATTTGGTATTTACATGATAAAGTAGGTAGCACTATATGTGATCTTAAATTATCCTATCCTAATCTAGTTTCTTAATGCACAGTAATGGATGTGTAGTCTATTATGAGGCTGACTTTAGATTTTAAGCTTTGATTAGAGATAGGATATGTGTTATAAATCATGTCTTTTGGTGTGATGTTTAATTTTATATTTTCCTTCTAATCATTTCCTTTTATTTAAATTATTTGATTTTTAACTTTCGATAGATTTTTATACTCCTCATCCATACAATTTTAGAGAACCAAACATGGGTTCTATAAATGATTATCATCTAAAAACTTTGTACTTAACTTCTAATAAATAGGACTTAAAGATCATCAAGTATAAGATTCTTGTTTATTCATGTGAAATAAAATCTCTTTGACTTTGACCTTATTTTATCCAAAGTGGAATTAAAGTAAGGTAAATAAAGGGGAAATGAAAAGGGATACAATGAAAATTAAATAATTTGAAAAGGGATATAACGAAAATAGATACAATTACCTTAAATCCCAAAAAATGTGATAATTTGAAAAGTGATACAAAGAAAAGTAAATATTATTCATTATCATAAGAATGGATGTAAGAGTAGTGAAACATGCAAACATATTTTTGTTTGAAAGTTTTATCTACAAGAGAAACAAGAATAGAGGATGAGAATATGGAATCACAAAATTTTAACCATGTCTAAAATTCCTTAAAATGATACTCAATTTGGCAAAAAAGTTTGAAATAAAACATATATTTTATAAAGAGATCCTAGTCGTATCCATGGTCTTACACTACAAAACACAAAAGAAAAATCAAAATGGTTTTAAAATGTGAAAACAATTATTTCTGAGAAATGCCTAGTTCTATTAATGGTCTTACACTACAACTCACAAAATAAAGAAGAAAATGAAAAAGCTTTTTAACATAACAAACTTGTGATAGAAATAAAAAATAATTAAATAGGGATGTATGAAATCAAAAGGTATTCATGAGAAAATCACATCATATCCATAGTTTTATAATTCAACTCATAGACTCTAAAGTGAAATGAAACCAAAAAACCCAAAGGAAAAAATGGTTCTAGTAAAATGAAATTAAATGAAATAAAGTGAACAAAAAATTGATAAATATGATACAAAAATAACAAGAAAAATCTATTCTAACATCTATAACAAATATGAACATGTTAAATATAAGATTATGTGTCTTAAAAAGTTTGTTGATGTTGAACTTATTTGTTATTGTGAAATATAGAATAAGAGTGTGCATCTTAATATTCCCCAATGCGTAAGTGGATATAGGGATGGTCATCATAAGATGCCCCAAATTTTGATGTGATATGTGGATGGGAAGCTTAATAGTTATCCACTTTGACTACTATAATTAATGTTTGAGGAATATTACTAGTAATTGCATTAGCGGACTTCTGGAAATATCCCTTGATGGATTTAAGGTTTGGAATTCTTTTTCCATAATAAATTATTGTATTTTAGCTTGATAAATTTCATCTTTTAGAGTTTTAGGAGACAAATTTTGAACCTTATATTGAATTAAAAGTGCTAAGGTGATTATAAATAGTTTAAATAAATTATCATCAATCATGATATGATCAACATTGTAATATAAATATTTACACCATTTAATGAAATCAAGAGATGATAAGAAGTGGGTTGATTACCATTGGTAAAATTACCAAGAATTTTTTTATGAATATGATTATGTTGAAATTATTTTACTACAAGATTGACTAAATCCTCAAGTTTCCATATGGAGTGTTGAGGGAGTTGATTATACCATTCTAATTCATATCTTGTGAATGTTTTAGATATAATTTTGGTGGTAGAAAAGGTATTTGTTTGAATTCACTCTTTATAAAGATTGTTAAATGCTTTAGGGAAAGGTATAGGGTATTTAGTCCTATAATCTTTAATAGTTGGAGATATATTTCCAATATAAATATAAATAATGAAGGGATATAAGGTTAATTTTGGATATTTTTTAGCACCTTGTGTATAAGATGTTTGGGAATGATATTTACCATGGCATATCTAAGAGGTGGAGGGATAAAATTTTGATTATTTTGAGGTAAGAAAATATGAGGTTGATTAGCCATTTTTAACAAATGATGTTAAATTTTTAGTGTTTGAGAAGTATTATATATTTTTTTTATAATATTCATTTGTGGAAATATTTGTGCAAAAAATTGAGTGGTGTCAATTGATGGATTTGGGTTATTAGTCTTTAAAGGTGGATTGTTAGGGTTGGTAGGAGGATCATTACCTAAATTTTTATTAGGGTATGGCTTGTTTGGTTGAGTGTGGTAAGAACAACCACTAAGATATGGGGCATGAATTAGTGTAAAAACATTACATACAAATCCATATATCAATCATTAGTCTTTTAAACCAATCTTAGTAAACAAGTAATGAATAGAGAAGTGATCAAATAGACAAGAAATAAATAAACACATGAGAACAATGGATATGTGGTAAACCCTCATGGGGGATAAAAACCACTAACACACCACTTATAATAATATCCTTTAATAAATGGATGAAAAATTTAGTGAGGTACCAACCCCACAAAGAGTTCCAACACCTACCTAGTCAAGCACCCACTCAACTAGTCTTTATCAAGATCTAACTTTCAAGGAGGATCCAACCCCATAAGTGACTTAGAAACAACCCAACTATCTCAATGACACTTCTTCAAAATTTTAACCTAAAATTCAAATCCAACTCCTTGACTAAGAACCAACTTAGCCAAGACAATCTTTATCACCTTCACAACACCTTGTTACTTAATCAAAACATGGTGACCTCTTCTTCAGCTCTCTATATTATTTATATATATTAAACTCTATATAATAAAAATGTAACACATATATAATTAATATCTTATGTTCTCTCAATATCCAAACAACTCATTCAACTCTTCAACCATTTACCCCTCTTAAACGACCTTCTAGGCTCACATGGTCAATATGCTTCTTACTAGGCTCATTAGGTCAACTTCCCATATAAATAACATTTAGAACTACTATTATATGGTCATAAATTATTATATAATCCCATATAATGGTATTCATAACCTCCTTATACTCCTCAAGGTGTTATTTTACTTGTGTATATTCTCATCTTCTTAACTCTCTCAAATATGCATATTGTGCCATATACTTATACCAATCACTTGATCCTACACATCTTGGTCAAAAAATAGATTATAAACATTTGGATCACAATTTTAATATCTTATAATACATATTTTATATATTAAATAATCATCACATAGGTCGGTCATTACTTACAAGGACCAAATCCACCATTAGGCCTAAAGGAGACCTAATTCAATTAGGTATGTCTGAACCACACATTATATATAGACACCTTGAAACATTTTGAGTATATAATAAAATATGAAACATTTAAAACATTAATAAAATATAAAATCTATAATAAACATATATGTCAATAACACTTGTTGGTTTAATTCACCACTTGAACCACGCCATTAGGTTTACTTGTCACTAGCCCTTCAAACACAAAAAAAGTCTACCTTGAATATCTGAAGCATATAATACATTTTATAAAATAAAATTATAAATTAATTACATGAATAAAAACTTAATTACATTATGTTAATCATCATTCCTATTTTACATCACCAAACAATGCATAAGACCTCATACTAACAACTTTGATGTGGTCTCTCAGAATTGTTTGACTACTACAAAACCTAGTCAAGAATTGTTGACTACCAACATTTGCATATGTACTTTAAAAAACAATAAATACATGATTCATATCATATATAATATCTATAACATCATCTCATTATTTTTAAACTTCCATATTAGGAAAAATAACTCATTAATATCTTTATCACTAACACACAGAAAACTATCAAAGGCCCTTAGAACATAGTCATAAAAAATGTTGTATTTATCACTTTCAAGGGATATTACATGAATTATAATTAAAATTAATAATCTATTTGTGACATATATATATATATATTTATTAAATATTTTTTATATCTAATTTTATCTTTTTCCTTAATGTGAAAAGAAAGAAACCATGTTACGAGATTGTAGAAGAATACATGTTGAATGTGCACATGTTGAATCTAGGTGATTATGGAGAAATATTATTTTTATATGGATTAATACCTAAAAATAATAAAATAATACCACAAAAATTGTTTTTTAAAAAATTAGATGGGTTGATTGCCTAGCGTGACCTAGATCCTAAAAGTAAAAGATTTCTAGGAGGCTGTCAATCCATCTACTTTAAACACTTAAGTTTGGTAAATATAAATTATATAATTTTCATAAAATGATATAAAAATTAAACTAAAAACATAAAATAACTAAAATTAAAACAAATAAGTTAAATTATTTACTAAATTAATGACTAGATAAATCAACTAGTGGTGAAAATTGGTTAAGGCAAAATGGTGGTTTTTGGTTTGGGTAATTTGGTAAGGGTCAAAAGATAGTTTGGTTAGGGTTTGGTAAATTATTAATATTTTAAAATATTGAATATGTTCAAAAAAATATATAGGTAAGTGAGGTAAATGTAATAAAGAGGAAAATGAGGTAAAAGGATGAATGGGATAAAAGAGGTAAAATGGGATAAAAGGGATGAATGGGATAAAAGAGGTAAAATGGGATAAAAGGGATGAATGGGATGAAGATGGAAAAGGGAAAATGCAATGAATGGGATAAATATGGAAAGGTTTTATATGTTTTGGATCTTACTAAAATGAAATGACAAAGGGAAATAAATAAATACATTTAAGAAATAAACAAATATCACCTTGCCTTCTTGAATACGATTGTGGATGATGACATTGATTTAGATGTTATTGAAGAATCCTACAACAATTCTGACAAAGCTTAATTTCTTTGATTTCTTCTAACCTCAAATATGATGACCTCCTTTAATATTGGGAAACCTCCTCTAAAATTTAAAAACTGGAAAAAATAATTCTTTTACCAAAAACAATTTAATCATTGGTGAAGGAGAAGGGGCTATTTATATCATTTGTTGTGAATAATCATGCCAAAAGAGGGAATAGTAGAAGTATGGTGCCATTTTACAAGTGGAATTATAAATGACAAAGGGGATAAGGGTAGTGATATTCTCACATTTTTATTGGGTATCCCATTTGGTTTTGTGTGTCTCCCACCTTGCACATGAGTTCAATTTTGAGTGGGAATCATGTAAATGGGCCCGAATGAGGCCAAAAGACATTTAACCATCTTTTTCTTGTCTTCATCTAAGCACTTAAAGAGATTCCTAAAAACATGTGGTTCTATTTTCAATGTGAGTGAATAATGAGTCAAAATATGAGGGTGGTGGGATTTCCACTTTGATCATGGGTCTCCCACTTTGTTGGTGTATCTCCCACCTTGCCAAAGAGTCCAAAATAGGTGGATACAGTGCCCTTTGTCTTTTTCAAAGCACTAAAGAGGTGGGTATAAAAATTTTAAGTCCAATTTCATATGTGAAGACAAAATACATGTTTAATGATGGCCCCTTAAGGGAAAAATAACCATATTTCATGGTGGGACCATTGTGATGCTTAGATGAGGTCATTAAGCACCTTAGAGAAGGGTCATAAGTGGGGTATGATATCTGACATCAAGCCACCTCACTTCTAAGCCATGTCACCTACCATATCACCTTCCATGTCACTTACCATGTCACATGCTATTTCTCTTTTTATGTCATCATGAATAGTGATAATAGGTACCATAGTGAATAGTGAAAGTGAATAGTAATTTTGAATAGTACTTTTAAATAATATTTTTGAATAGTACTATGTGAGTAGTGACTTGGTTAGTTTTAATAGGGGTTTGTTAAGGGTTAAGAAGGTTTAGTGGGTCTTTAGGAGTTCATAAGGGATTTAATCATCAAAAATTGTAAGTGTGCAATTTTTTTAATGTCTATATTTTACCCATTTTTGTTATGCAACTTTGAATTAACAAGATGCAAAACAAAAATGGATCACTTGGTTGAAGGTCAAGGTGACCCAAGTTTGGGAAGAGATCTTACCCCTCAAATAAAGAGTCAATATGGGAAAGTAAAATTAGGTGTGAGTTTGATAAGTGATTAGTGGGGAGGCACTAGGTGGTGTGACAAGGTAGGTGGGTAATTGAGATACAAACATGCACAAAAATGTGACTAAGTGTGGTATCCAAGATCACACATGAATGAATGTTTTCAATATGGGTTAATTTAAGTTTAGCTCTAGAGGGACATATGTTAGGGGTAATTATTCCATAGTATTAGTCATAGCTAATTAGGTCATGCCTATTAAGTGATGTAGACAAGGTCAAGGTTGGTTATAGATATCCAAGGTAGGAAGTGCTCTTATGAAACAACCTAAATGGTTAGGTCATGTGAAAATTCAACATGGCAAGGTTGGTTGGTGTGGTTAAAATGACCTAGGTAAGGTCATCACAAAGATATGCAATACTTTGGGTTAAAAATGGATAACATCAAGGTGGACATGATCAAATGGTCAGTTAGTCAAAGAGAGTGGTTGGTAAGGATTAAAGTATGGGGTAGATAAGTTATCTCCATATGCACTAGGCAAATAGATGATGCCTACAAAGTTATATGGATGTGATATCCAACAAAAATTTAGGTTAATCTAGTTTTATAATGGAGTTTAGATGGGTTACCCTAATGTGATATACTACATGGCTAGGTTTGGGGTGGTATTTTTGTAATAGTGAGGTGTTGTGGTTTATATTGGTGAATAGTCACCATAATAATCCCATATACATTAGGAGGAGAATACATAGATGGGTAATGTAGGATAAATAAGGGGGTAACAAAAGGCAAGGCATCATAAATGTCTTATGATGGAGCTAAGCCAAAGAAGAGGTGCCTTCATGAGGAGGTTACATCTTCTAAATTGTGTGAGGGTATAATCATGATGTTGGCATCTATCACTATGATTTGATTTCTAGGACGTGGGCATCTATCAAGATCTACATAGTCTTGTTGGTGAAAGGTTATCATCATAATGAGCTGAGATTTTAGGGTAGTAGTGAAGTGATAACCTATAAATAATATATTTGATGGCTAAGTAGATTCTATGAGTTATAAAGTTGACACTATGGTGAGTGATAGAGGATGGAACTTGCCTAACCCAAGAGCTGCATGGGTAGGCTAGACAAAAGATAGCCATGTTTTCATCCTCTATCCTAGTTATTTAGAACAACAGAATCTAGGTTCTATTTAGAATAGGCCCTAATAGTAGGGATTTTTCTTATCTAAGATATTGGTTATATAATTGGAAAATATGGAGGAGCTTCTATAGTGGAAAGTAGTTAGGAGTGACTACCTTTAGTAATAGTTGTAATTTCAAAGGTATGATCATTGCAGTAGCCCAAGGCTAGAAGCCAATTTATGTCAACCAAGTTAAGATGACAATGATGAAAATGACCATGAAGCCTACAAGGATTGTAAGATGACAAAGAAAGTAGAGACATCATATGTGGATCAGATGATACAAATAATAAAAAGACATCATGATAGTGCATAATGACTATATCAAGATGACCAATTGGATCAAGGGTTATGTGTCCACATGAAAAGGTAAGTAGAAATAACTATTTCAAGTGGGAAGACTATTTAAGGGAATTAATGACATCATAGGACCTTCCTCATTAGTAGAATAGATAATAATGTCGATGAGGAAGAATTGTTAGGTAGTCTACTTAAGGAATCATGGTAAGAATGAATACCTATCATGAAGTCGTTTGGTTGTGTATGTTTTGAAAAGTGTATAGAACTACCAGAGGTTGAAGATAGTGAACAATGGAAGAAATGATAGAGATAATCAGCAACCTTCATGACCTAAAATAATCTACATGATGAATGTGTGTATCTATCAAATACTAAAACATGTCATGGTGATAATGGAAGTGTTGTTAAACCAACAATAAGATGAAAAGTATGCATGACCTCATCTCAAGCTTTAAATCTTACCTCTTTAGCATAAAATAAGGTGAGACTTTCATTGTGTAAGGTATAGTGATGGAAAACATGACCTTCAACATGTCCATGGAGGGAACCCTCACCATCAAAGGGGATGCATGTTGAGGCAATAATAGGTGGTACCTATGTAAGTAGAACAACTTGAATAGAGGGATGTAATGGCTATAATGGTTGAGTAGGGTGAAATACCTAGAGTGGAATGTGATTCTTTCCCTATGGGGATGGGTGTGAAAGAGGAGAATAGAGTACACCCTTCATCAGTTGTTGATATAAGGAATGTTATGAATGTGAGTTTAGGGAATAATCAAGTATAAGGATGGTTGAACACAATTCTAGAGTCACCAAATAATTGAATTAATGCTTAGGTATGAAAATAATTTATGTAGTGGCCTTAGGTGAGGTGTAGATAGTATGATAACTATGTATTTTCCATGTGACTTCTTGTACCCTTAAATAAAATATTACATAGTTCATTGTAGACATGTAAAAAATGTGTTAGATGTCATTGTTTGAATGTTATAATTTTTAGGGTTATGTGGATACTCATGAATGTCATGGTTATGGTTATGATTATTATGATTATGGTTATTATAATCTTGTTTAAGGTAAAATAAATGAGGTAGGGTAATGAACAACACTAATGTTAAAGTGAATAATATAATCCATAGACAAACGTTATAATGAAAACATCAACCAAGCACATTAGGATGAGAAGAGAATATAATGTTTCTTCTTTGTTGTAAAATAGACCCAAAGTGCGAGTGTCCTAATGATCATAAGCCCTACAAATGAATCCAATGAGTAAGCTTTAAAGGATAAAAAAGGTGTGTTGATAACACTCTATCAAGTACTCAAAATGTGTAGAGGGTTTAAAGGGAAGAGGTGATGGAAAGGGTGAAGGGAGTAGTTAGAGAAGTAAAAAAGGAGAAACCATGATTAATAGATAGAGATATTTAAGGAATAAATGAATTCTCTCAAGCAACAAACCTAACAAGATTTAATGCATTAAAGTAAGGGAACTAAGGATATGAGGAAACAAACATGTTTATGCATGTATAAGCAATATGACTAGTGACCGCACTCTAATCAGTGATAACTTAGAATGATAATGGGAGAAAGTAAAGGGGATGCAGTAAGGGATGAGGTGAAGGTAGACTAGGAGATGAATGAAGAGATAGGTAAAGAAAATAATGAGTTTATAGATAAAGACAAAGGTGGAAAAGGATGGATGGAGCCAAGCATGGATATAGAGGAGGGAAAAAAGAAGGTTATGAAGAATAAGCAATAACATCAAGGGAGATGAAAAAATGAAATGAAATGGATAAAAAATAAGAAAAATAAAAGGTTAAAGATTGGGGTTTGAGGAATGCTCTAAAGAATGATAGATTCAAGAATTGTAAAGGATAGGGAAAGAAGTATAAAAATTATGAATGGTAAGGGGAGGATGAGAAATATTGGAGGCCATGAAATGTTTGAAAAGAATTCTAAAAAATACCAAGGATATAAAAACTTGGTGATGAAAATGAAAAATAAGGAAATACACAAAATAAAAAGAAATAAGAGGAAAAAAGAGTGAAATGAGTACACAAAAAGGATGATATGAACATGAAGAAGTAGGTGAAGACATGACCAAGTAAACATGGATGATGACAGACAATGAGAGGAATAATGAAGCAAATCAGAGGGTGGTATTAGAGATGAAAATGGGATGGAAAATAGGAAAGGGCTAAGAAAAATGAGGGGAAGTGAATGATGGGTGGATAAGAAGTTGAAGAGATAAGGTATGTGTTAATAAATTTTTTATAATATATATCCAAGTTTAATGGGTGATTATAAGATATTGACAAGCTAAAAAGTGGTGAAGTTGTGAATAAATAAGGGAACATGATGAAAGGGCATGAGATGAAAATAAGGTATGAAGATCAAGGATTATAAGAAGGAAAAATAAGAATTAAAGTAGAATAGATGCAAAATATAAGTGAGTATAGAGATGGAAAGAGGAAAAGGGGACTGAAAAGTGCAAAATATTAGAACTGATAAGAAGAAAAGATTAATTATGGAAGGATTCTCAAAGTATAAAGATATAGTTAGAAGCTAGTTGTGCAGGAAAAAAATTGAAAAGGTAGGGAGTGTGGCAAATTGATAGAGAGTGGTGACACACATAATAAAAAAAGGAAATTAAAAACATACTATATTTAAAGGATGGGAAAGAGGAAAAAAATTGAGAAGTGGAATGAAGGTGTTTTAGAAGTAGTTGCAAGGAAGTAAGAAGGTGGTAGCAAATAAGAGGAGGGAAAAGTGTCCACTAATGTGCAATGGAATAGGATGATGTGTAATTGGTGAGGAAAAGAGAGTGAGGAAGAGGATATGATAGGTTTCCAAGGGTATGGGGAAAGGATGAGGATGGTGGAAGTAGACAAAGGGGATAAAGGGAATAATTGGTAAAAAGTGGAGAGAGGGACAAAAAACATGAAAAGTGGGTGGGGGAATGAGATATGAAGCATGCACAAGGAAAAATGATAGGCAGGCCAATGAAGATAAAGTAGAGTAGGTGGTGGCTTTATGGGAGATAAGAGGGGAAAATGTGGAATGTGTTCAATCCTTATGTTAAAAGAGATTGACAAGTTGGAAAAGTGGTTAAAAGAGATTAACAAGATGAAGGGAGGGAGGTGGTGAGGAGATAGGTAGAGAAGTAGAGGAAAATATATTAGGTGAGAAGGGAAAATAAAATAAAGAATGTAGTCAAGCTAACCTAAGTAATTGAGAACTTCCTACATATTCCAAAAATACCTCAGGCTAATGTAGTTCTCTGAGCAATGAGGGGAAAAACAAAGAGGAAGTATTAGATGATGTTAAAATACAAGATGCTAGGAAAACTCCAAAGATTCCCTAATATAGGATGCCCTAAGAAAGATGGAACCATTAGAAATGGAAATTAATGAGAATAAAATGGGGAGGGTAAATATTTTTTAGTGGTCAAACATCCCTTAGAAGTCAAGTAGTGCATACATAGTCCATGGAGATCATGCCATTGTAGTTTAACTAGGGTTAGATAATGGTACTCAAATGGGTTTCCCCAATTTGATGGACCACATGGTCTATCTTAGTTGAGGGTTTGTAAATAAAGGGTGTGCATTGAAGATGGGTTGAGGGGTTTCGATGTTCATGGTTAGGGTTATGGTGATTTGATAAATGATAGTGGTGGAACATAAGTAGGTTAGATAACCATAGTAGATGTGGAAAAAGACATTATAAATACATGAATAAATGGGGAGAGAATAACAAATGACGTGTAATTCTTGTTTGTTGATAAGGACAAAGTAAAACAAAACCCAAATTGTGATTGACTTAAGGAATGTAAGCCTTTTGAATGCTTCTTGTTAGTGTGCATTGCTTGGTAAAATAAGTTTCTTGATCACAATGTGTTAAGTAAACTCAAAATACCATGATTTATAGATATTATAAAGGGAAGATGGGTGATAGGTGGTGTGAAGGATACAAGGTAATATGTATGGTAACCTTATGTGGGTAAGTTTACTCCTTCTATAGGTGACCTAAGACTGATAATAGACAATTCCATGTCATATAATACATGTAAATTGATTAATGAAGGAAGTCTACATGTCAAATCTTCATGTAGATTCCCTCTTATTATGTTGTTTTAGATCCAATTGTGGCTTTCAAGATTATTTAGAATTTGCTTTGATTGTGATAGTGGCTCTTTTAATTTATTGATGTATATGGGAAGTTGATCAATGTGGGAAGTTTTTAAGGAATTTCTATTATTTTTAAAAATTTAACTCAACCATCTTTCAAGGGAGTGGTTTAAGTTTATTGGTTTTATTTAATGTTCTTGATAGTTGTCCTTCAAGGGAGTAGTCTACTTTATATTTGACAATTATTATTTTGTTTTTGGGTAGATATCCTTCAAGGGAGTAGTCTACAATGCTTAGGATATTCACCGAAGTAATACTTCAATATCCAAATTCTCTTTATATGTGATGTTTATAGACATAAAAAATTCTAATTAGGTTCAAAGGTTGATCATTATGAGGTAAAAACATTAACACAAGAAGGTTAATGGTATGTGAAAGGAGGTGGTTTAAGAGATAATGACCATGGGATTCCATCTTGTTAGAGATGAAAAGTATCCATGATAACCATGCTATGGGTAGAATCATGCTACCCATATTTAGGATTAGGCTATGACTATGATGGTTAATGACATGGTTCTATGTTGTAATCAATTATCCTTAGAAGGAGAGGAAGAAGATGGGTAAAGGTGAAAATATCCTTAATTAAGGGATGAACTTAAGTTATACAAAGGTGAGATTGATCCTTCTTTAACAGAAGAACAAACATAGATGCAAAGCATTAAGAGGCTTATGTTCTAGTTTGCCTTTGAAAGAGGACAAATGATAAGCTTTTGATCCATACTTATGGGTTATGATGTAAGTTCCAAGCCAATCGAGAGTAAACATACCTCTTTTACTTTTCTCTAGGTTGGTCATGTATTGGTTTTCCTTAAGGAAAAGGTCTGTGATTTTGAAGTATAACACTTTCAAGTACATTTTATCAGAGTTATTGATATGAACTTGATAGATATGGAGGTGGGTAAGGGTTGTTAAACATCGCTCATCAAGTAGCTGAAGCTAAACTAAATGGTGTTAACGATAATCTTCTTTAGAAATAAGATATTGTAAAGATATGCAAAGAGAGGGGATTTGGACTTCAAGAGACAAGACTACCTTTGTTCCAAAGACTAGAGAGAAAGGGGTAGCACCTATAGAGGTTTGAATGCTAGTGTGATAGGCCCATAAATCGAATGGGATGTATAATTACTAATCCTGACTTGAAGTACTGAGAACTTTGGTTAGTATTTTGTTAAAGGACTATACCTATCCATTTTCTTATGGATAATAAGGAGAGGAAAATCTTATGTTGAATCCAAATAAATCACATAAATCTTAGACCTGCTTATTTTTGAAAGATTTACCATTATCGGTGATGCTCTTATGAGGAACACCAAAGTGGCAGATGATATGATGGTTGATAAAGTTGATAATATTCTCTAATTTGGTCAATATAAGAGGAATATATTCCACCCACTTGGTGAAATATTCAGTGGATGTGATGATGGAGCTATGAAATTACAAAGAATGGGGTTTGATTTCCCTAATGAGATTGAGCCCCCATTATGAGAAAGGCCAAAAGTCCTTAGATACTTTGAGTCTAATGGTTGGCACATGATGTAAGTTAACATATTATTGATATTTAACACACATTTTTACATAATTAAAAAAATTTTGGTTGAGGGTGGGCTAATATTATCAATGGTTAAGGATAGGTTTAGCAACCACTAGATTGCTAAAGTGTCATTGATAGATCCCATTATGCATTTCCCTGATAGTGTGGGAAGCTTCATGGTTTTGTAAGCAATGAAGGAGACCATCAAAACCACATTTTTAAAGGATTCACCCTAGTATAGTGTAACAAGATGTACTTTGGAGAAAGGTTCTTTGGGAAATCTTAGAGAGGTTGGGAGGAATGATGCCCAAGTTGAGGTAGTTAAAAATTTAGTCTTACCAGATGTCAGATGGAGATTCCTTCACACTAAAAATGGTAGGCAAGTCAAATTCGTCATAAGTGGGTGTATTAAAATGGTGAATGGTGATAAATATTTTATAATTGGAAGGCTAAGAAGGGATTTTTGAATTAAGGCAAGCCATTATATCTATGAATTTATTGGTATATTAGGGAATAGATTAGACTAGGTAACGTTTGAATGATGCTAAGAGTTTATCAACTCAAAGTTTATATTTATATAAGACATAATTATTACATTGATAGGAGCTATTGAATTGGTTGACCATGACCGAGGAATCACCAAAGACATTGATGGTATTAATTCCCAATGATAGAGTGGTTTAAATATCTATGACCAGGGCTTCATACTTAGCCATATTATTGGTGCATTTGAAGTCAAGTTCAAAGGAAAGGGGAAGGGGTTTGCCATCAAGAGGAATGATAATAAATCCACTAGGCCCACCTTGTTAGCACTTCAAAACATCAAAGAGCATAGTCATTTGGTAGGTTATGTCCTCTTGGGAAAGAGTAGTGATGGATTCATCTAGGAATTCAAGAGGAAGTGGTTGGTGATCTACCAAAGGTGCTTCAGCCAATTGGTTGACAATGACTTACCCTTTAATTGAGTTTTGCTGAAGGAATTCAATATCAAACTATGATAAGAGCATAATCCACTTAGCCATATGATAGTTTTGGTATGGATTAGAATTCATGTACTTAAGTGGGTTGAATTTTTGTTATCACATAGGTTTTATTGTTAAGAAGGTAGTGGTAGAGTTTGGTGGTCATGAAAGTTAGGGCTAAGCATAGTTTCTCAGTATGGGTATATGAAGTATCATATTATACAATCATGTAGATAATGTAGCATGCAACTTTCTCTCTATGTTGTTCATCTTGGTAAGCTAACATTGCCCCTACAGAATGGTTGGTGGTAGAGATATATAGGTGAAATGGGTAGTCATCCTTAGGAGGGATGAGAAAAAATGATATCAAAAGGTACTATTTGAGTCATTCAAAGGATTTTTGACAATTGTTATTCCATTTAAAAGAGATATCCTTATTTATAAGGTGATGTAAACATTGGCACTAGTTTGAATGCTAGGAAATGAAATGGTGAGTGGATTGAAACTTTCCATACAAGCTATAGAGATAATTAAGGTTGGTAGGAGGGGGCATATTCAAGATTTATTTGACCTTGGTAGGATCTACTTTGATTCCTCAAAGAGAGATGATAAAGCCAAGAAACTTTCTTATAAGGACCCAAAAAACACATTTCTTTGGGTTGAGTCTAATATGGAAATGTATTAGGCATTCAAATATAATGCCAAGAACTTTTAAATGATCTTGGTGATATTTGGATTTTCCTAAGATATCATAGACACATTTCTCTATGATGGTGTGGATGAGGTCATGAAGAATTTACGTCATGGCTTGTTGGTAATTTTCACCAATGTTATTTAACCTGAAAGGCATGACTCTATATCAAAAAA
The DNA here is from genome assembly GCA_037957365.1 of Torreya grandis. Classification (NCBI taxonomy): domain Eukaryota; kingdom Viridiplantae; phylum Streptophyta; class Pinopsida; order Cupressales; family Taxaceae; genus Torreya; species Torreya grandis. The sequence continues at coordinate 1,252,421 of JARHVA010002327.1, forward strand.
TTCCCCAAGGAGTGGTAATGGTGGTTTTATGTTAATATTCAAGAGAAATAAAGATTTGATTATAACTTTAAAACTCATCTATGAGAGATAACATCTCATGGCTAGTTGTAAGATCAACAAGTTGTTAAATACTAGGTAGAGGAAAGTTATCCTTAGGGTAGGCAAAGCTAAGGTCATGAAAGTCCAAAAAACTGTGTAGACCCCTAGTGTATTTACTAATATGTATGATATTTGAGACCCATTAGGTGTAGGTAATGGGTTGAATGAATTATATAGATAGGAGATGTTAAAGATCTTCTTTGATGAGAAGGGCTATGTAGGGATGCATGCATTAGTTTTTGTTTAATAGGCTTGGCATCATGATGAGTGACTATGTTATGAGTGGTAATGATGGGGTAATATTATTATAAGACCAAGAAAATGTTATGCTACAATCTTGGAGAAAAGAGGAGAAATCTCAAAAAAAAATTATCATTCAGTGATTGGCCTAATTTGACAACATAGAGGTTGTCTATAATGCCCAAGTTGGTATCTATGGTGGATTCATTCAGCATGGTTGAGGATTAAAGAGCAAGGGATTTATGGATTGAAGAATTTGGGGCACTAATGTAGGTGATAATAGAATCATCATCTTGATGTTGGATGTTATTGATTATAGGAGAATCTTTCTCTATCATTTCCAGATGGATGAGAGGAAGGTTTCAAATTTGGCCATACTTTTGATAGGTTAGGAGGCCTAAACTAATGATTTTGATAAAAAAAGTTAGGAGGAATGATATTAAAATCTTCAAGTTTTCAAGGAGGCTAGGTTGGTCAGGAGGGGATGTCTTCCTCGATGGTGTCAATAGGTTTGGGTGAATTGATGGGTTCTTCAAGTGGCACAAACCTAAGGCCAAATGAATCATGAGATTTTTGGGTTTTGATAAAAGGTAACTCATGAGGTCCTTATTCATATGAGCCTAGACAAAATCCATTCTAGGCATACTTATAAAGGTATAATTTAGCAAATGCTAGTTTGTCAAGGTAGGAAAATTTAGAGGTGAATGGTCAGATGGAAGAGGTAGAGGTGGGATCAAGAAGTGTCTAATCAAGTCCCCTATATATGAAGTTTATTTGATGGTTAGGGGGAATAAAAGGGATGATGGTTCTAATTTAAGGGTTGTAGGAAGGGTCATTTTTTACTTTCCCATATTCTTTAGGAGGAAAGAAAGCATCCAATTCTAGAAGGTGATACTCTCCTAATGAGAATCATTAAATCATAGATCCCAAGGGCTCCTCTATGGGGATTTATGAATAAATCTAGTTGAGGTTTCATTAATGGTTGATGGTTGAGGTGTAACTACTAAAAGTGTACTGGATGGGTGTACAAAGACATCATTTAGGAGATAGGTCATGTTTCATGTTGAGAAATGATTTGGGTCTACTTGGATATTGATGACCTAGCCCTCATGCTCAAACTTAATGCATTGATGGAGGATATAAGGAACACATTACATAGAGTGAATCAGAGGTCATCCTAATAAGATTTTGTATTGGAATTCTCCTTCTACCACATAAAAGATTTTAGGAAGTGTGTGGGGTCCTATCTGGATATGAAGGATGAAAGTTCCCAAGGTAATGGTCATAATTTCATTAAATGATCAAAGCACTACTATGGATTCTAACATTATACTTTTTGAAAATTTGATTTGGTCATAATCATAGGAGGATATGATGTTAATGATGGATCCCCCATTAATCATTACCCTTTTTAAACAAGTTTGGTTGATGTAAGTGTTAATAAAGAGTGGGGGATCTAGGTCCTGAATGTGGATAGAAGGTATTTTTAAATTCTTAAAGGTGATAAGGTTAGAAGTTTGGAGGGTACCAACAAATGTAGCTAGAGGTTGAGGGTCATTGGTTTGGAACTCAGTGGATTATAAGGCATTTATGATTACTTGGCATTGATGGGGACAAGTATAAATCAACTCATATAAGATTATTTCTACCAAGGTTTGGTGAAGTTACTTAAGTATAGATTTCTAAATAGATATTACATATGGGTTGGGGTATTAAGGTTTGGATTGGAGGGAACCTAAGATAGACACCTTGGATTTATTTGAAGATGGAGATGGTTGGGTGTTGTTCATTTAGGATTTTGAACAGGGGTATTTCAAAGGAATTGACACCATATCCTTCCATTTATCTTTTTAGTATGATCTAGTGACCACATTGATAGTATGAATAGAAGGAGAGGTTGAGGTATTAGAGTGGTCAAACTCATCTTCATTCTTAAGTGATAGTGGAGGAGTGGGTAAGTTTTGGGTAAGTATGGTTGTTTTGTGGGTTGGTATGGGTGACATAGGAGGTTCATCTATTAATAGATTATCCTCATCATAAAAGGTGGTGGTTGAGAGTTTGGAGAGATTTGAAATTCTACATATCATGGCTGAGTGTCTTGTGGTATAAATAAATCAAATTGTTAATGAACCATGATGGTTTGGGGTGTGAGGGGTCAAAGGTTTTTATGGGTGGTAAGATCAATGAAGAGGTTTGGAATAACCATTAGAGAATGGTTAGGTAAGACTCGATTAATGGTTATAAAGGTTTGGTGGTTTTTGTTTTAGGTGTTGAGGTATAAGGTTGTTTGGAAGTAGGTTTTGTGATAGGTGTATTTAGTAAGGTGGTATACTTGGTTTATGGTTTTGGTTTAGGCAAGATGGTTGATGAGTTAGAGGTAGAGGTTGACAAGGTAGGTAACATAGGTATTGTTGGTGTAGTAAAAGGAGATGCATTAGAAAACAAGTGTGAAGGTGTAACCAATAGAGGTGGTGAGGATTTCTTAAAAATAATGGGCTTCATGCTTAAGGTAGAGGGATGAGGACCTAAAATCGAGGTCAATTTTGAGTGAGGTAAAATTTGAGGTTTTAGGCCTTTGGGTGGTTTTACCTCTTTGGTTGCTTTAGTTGTTGGTTTTGGAGGGGGTTTGGTTACTCTAGTTGTCTTGGTGGGTTTAGATGTTTGAGGGTCAGTTAATTTGGAGGAGGTTTTGGTTGGTTAGGTAGAGGTTTGGGTTAGTTTATAAGGCCTAGGTTGGGATACCAAATAAAGGGTTAGAGGTTTTAATTTGGTTCCCTTACCTTTGTCTTGGTTTTTTATGGAAGGTTTTTAAATTAGAGGTTCTGTGGGTGATGTTATCTTTTCTTGTGAGATAACCTCCAAAGATGGAATGGATGATTTTATAATAGGCTATCTAGGTGTGGTAATTTATGTCAATGGTGTGGATATGGTCACTTCCTCTGTTTGGATGTCAAAAAGGGTAGAAAGTAACTCTACTATTTCAATAAGTAGAGCGGGATTGGTAGATTGGTGAATGAGTTATCTAACAGTGAGTGTGTCAAGAGCCATGTTAATAGTATGGGTTTAAAGAGAGCATTAAATATTGTTACTATCATTTTTTATGGGAGTGTAGTTTGGAAAATGTTACCTAAATATGTCAAGGGCTTTGTTACATGGTGTGTTGGGGTTGTCCAATATAATCTTCCCCTTGTCAATGAGTGATTGGATAAGGTATTCGAAGGTATTACACCTATTAATATCATGTCTTATGACTTGATGAAAGGCACAATGGTCATTTTCATTACACCAACTGAACACAAGGTGAGAATCATCAAACCCTTCACGTGGTTTAATTGGTGGAAGTAGGATGATATTCAATTTTAATAACTTTTCAAAAATTGAAGCATATGTTTCCCTATGTGGAGTTAATCACTTCTAATTTCTCCATGTTTGGTTCCTTGGGTTTTGGTTTGAAGAATTGGAGGATTTAGAGGTTTGGTTCCTTAAGTTTTGTTGGTTGGTAGATGGTAGACTCGAATATTTGAGCACAATAGCATTAATTATTTATTTTTTTTTGGTGTTGGGATTGGTTTGGTGGTTTGGTTTGGAAGAAGAGGGATCATTGGGCTTGTAATTTGAGTTCTTGTTCTTCAACTTTAACTTTCCTTCATCAATTGTTTTGTTCTCTAGTCTATGAGCCATGGTAAAAGCTTTATCAAGTGTCTAGAAACTTTGGACACATAACGTGGATGACATATGTTTGGCACATCCCTAATCAAAGAGCTCTATAAGTCTGAGTTGAGGTAAGGAAAAGGAAAGTTGGCTAATTAGGTTCCTCTAATGAACCAAAAAAATTGATAATGGACTTATCTTCGAGTTACAAGATGGAGTAGAGGTTGGTAATGGAAACTTTTTTAGATGTATTAATTGAAAAGTGATCCAAGAAGTTCTGGGCTAATTAGTTAAAGGAGAAGATTGAGTGTTTGGGTATGACACTATACCAATCTAATGTTGGTCCCGATAATGTGATAAGAAAGGTATAGAGGAGAAGATCCTCATCAGGGGAAATAAAGTAGCATGAATGTCTAAACACTATTAAATGTTGTTGAGAGTATTCTTTAATACTAAACTTGGTAAATTTTGGAATTTCCCACTAGGCCAGATAAGGTCTGATAGGGACTGAAGGGTGAATAGGCTCATTTCAAATTTGGTCATAGGAAAACATATTATGGGATCTAGATATGGATGACTTAGGGGTAGTCATATTTTCCATGATCATCTTCATGAAGTCTATTTGGGGTTGAGTACCCAGGAGGTTGTATTTTTAATATTATAGTGGTGGTTGAGAAACATGTTGATAGTTAAGACGTTGGTATGTGTATGCTAATGGTTGGGTAGTAGATACATATATGGATGTCCATGGTTGGGTAGAGGTAGATGGTTAGGTAGAAACAATATGCCATTATGGGTTATGGAGATAACTAAAGGTTATTTATTGGGTAGGAGTGGTAGTTGGGTTAGTGGCTGATGAAAGAGTAGTGACTTTTGTATTAATCAGTGGTAACATGGAGGGTATGGACACCATAAGGATTTGAATTTAAGTAGTGTTTTATGGGTTGGATTTAATTCAAGGGAGATGGGTAGTGTTAGAGGTAGGAACTCCTACTGTAGAGGAGTGATTGGTAGGTGGTATAAGGGCAGTCGTAGTTTGGGTTGGTTGATTTTGAGTGGTAGGCTCAAGGGGATTATTGGTTGATGATAGGGCTTGGGTAACTAAAGGTTTAGTTGTAAAAATGGTAGTGGAGGTACCCCCATGAGGTTGAGGTACATGATATAAGGTGGATCAATAGGTGGGGTTAAAAATGGGATTTGGTGAGATGTAGTTATAAGGTAATGTTGTAAGGATACATGAATATTATCTAGGAAAGTGGCAAAATCAGCATCTCCTGGGATTATCTCAATAGGAATTTCCAGAGAGTGAGGTGTTAGGGTGTGGAGCTAAAATCTTCACCTAAGGCAAATAGGGAGGTTTTCAGAGCTTGACAGTCACCGGCATAGACAGGCCAAAACTAACGTCAGTCAGGGGACAGTGCAAGGGAGAACGACATCGGCAGGAGATCGGTCGGCGTCGGTCACGCCCAGTCAGGTAGGGACCGATGTCAGTCACCTGTGGTAGTCAAAACTGCTATTGATGAATAGTCAATTAAGTGAACGTGTTGTTTGCATGATGAAGACCAGGTAGAGTCTTTGAGCCACTTGTCTAATTAATGTATGCATGGGATCTATATAATAGCCTCATGGGCTGTATTATTAAGTGAAGAACTTGTTTAACTTGTAAAACCCAAGTGTGGAGCTTGGAGAGTTCTTCCCATGGTGGAATCAAGTAGGATTCCCCATGTATGTAAGATTAGGTTTGGTCAATAGGGTGTTGCAGGATCATGGTGGAGATCTACATGTGATAAGTAAGATCAGGTTGGTCTACAGGGATGTGTGTATGTGAGGGTCAGAATAGGATCGGCGGGGGAGCAAGATCAAGGTGACATCAATACATCAGGAGCAGGATCATGGTGAGATCTACTTGGAGTACCAGTTCATACTCAGTTGTACTGGACATACAATGAGGTGAACAATAGCTTGTGTTAATTGTTAGTTGTGACTTATGAGAGAAGATTACTCAGGTGGGAAGATTACTTGGAGCCCTTGAGGAGGAAGCCTCACAGTGGTGGAAGAAAAGTGTGATCTCTTTATAGTAATTTCCTTTGTAATGAGTTGAATACAATTGTGTGTTGCCTCTCATGTTATGTGTGTTTTCTCATTGATAGTTATTTGTTCTTCTGGGTATTTCTGCATGTTTAAGTTTCTTATACAAAGGTAATCATGTGTGCTCTTAATTCTGACAAGTTGTGTCAGAGCTTTGGGGGAACTTAGGTCCTATCAAATGGTATCAGAGCGAGGTTGGATGTTCTCAGAGTGAGTTTGACTAATAGATGGCCAGATCTAGTTAGTGGTTTGTTGATTATAGGTCATTCACAGGGTTTCTGATTGAGTGGGACTATAGCAACGGTAGAAGAAGGTAAGCTAAGGATGAAGAAAGTTAGGCATAGGATTAACACCACAAGGAGTGTGTTGGGTTGTCTTCAAGTGGGAGCTTGAAGAGGAATACAATCCAGGATGTAGATTAGACAAAGTACTGGTATGGGTACAGGTGCAGCTATTTATCTCCAAGTGGGAGATTGTTAGGGTGTGGAGCTAAAAGCTTCACCTAAGGCAAAGAGGGAGGTTTTTGGAGCTTGACAGTCACCAGCATCGGCAGGCCAAAACCAACGTTGGTCAGGGGACAGTGCAAGGGAAACCAGCATTGGCAAGAGATCAGCTAGCATCAGTCACCTCCAGTCAGGCAGGGACCGATGTCGATCGCCTATGGCACTCAGAACTGCTATTGACGAATAGTTAGTTAAGTGAACGTGTTGTTTACATGATGAAGACCAGTTAGAGTCTTTGAGCCGCTTGTCTAATTAATGTATGCATGAGATCTATATAATAGACTCATGGGCTGTATTGTTATGTGAAGAACTTGTTGAACTTGTAGAACCCAAGTGTGTAGCTTGGAGAGTTCTTCCCATGGTGGAATCAAGTAGGATTCCCCATGTATGTAAGATCAGGTTTGGTTAGTAGGGTGTTGCAGGATCATGGTGGAGATATACATGTGATAAGTAAGATCAGGTTGGTCTGTAGGGATGTGTGTATGCAAGGGTCAGAATAGGATTAGCGGGGGAGCAAGATCAAGGTGACAGCAATACATCAAGAGTAAGATCATGGTGAGATCGACTTGGAGTACCAGTTCATACTCGGTTGTACTGGACGTATAATGAGGTGAACAACAGCTTGTGTTAGTTGTTAGTTGTGACCTATGAGAGAAGATTACTCAGGTGGGAAGATTACTTGGAGCCCTTGAGGAGGAAGCCTCACAGAGGTGGAAGAAGAGTGTGATCTCTTTATTGTAATTTCCTTTGTAATGAGTTGAATACAATTGTGTCTTATCTCTTATGTTATGTGTGTTTTCTCATTGATAGTTATTTGTTCTTCTGGGTATTTCTGCATGTTTAAGTTGCTTATACAAAGGTAATCATGTGTGCTCTTAATTTTGACAAGTTGTGTCAGAGCTTTGGGGGAACTTAGGTCCTATCATGAGGGGAGTCCATAGGCTCAAAAATGTGTTCCATAGATGGAGAGCTGGAAGAGATTGGTTGACTTGGTAGTGATTTTTATTCCTTAAGGTCCCTTCATTGTTGGAAAGTAAGAACCATACGATAAAATAGACAAGAAATGATACATTATCACACCTCAAAATAAAGAGCAATACAGTATGATTCAAGGAAAACAATGAATTCACTAAGAGTGCATTAAGTCCTAGGATTCCTTTTAATCTCTCTTTTGGCTTATGCCTTAGAAAGTTGTGAAAAAGAAATTTCCTTTAATTGGTCCTAGAAAGCAATCTATGTTTGGTTTCAAGTTACATTTAGGTGCTAAAATATAGTTTTATATGAGATCAGGTGCATGCCTTGATATTTGAATATTTATCCCCTCACATTAAAATCTCATAGCCAGTGTAGGTGCTTATCCTTTATACCATTTATCTAGAGTTTATACTCAACTAGAGAGCTAAGTTGGTTATTTACTCAGTGATTAAATGCAAGTATGATAACCAGGAAAGAGTAAGTTAATATTCTACATGATGAAGTCTTATTTGCGACTTATCTCAAGTATGTTTTATGTTTGTTTTAGTATAAATGGTTTGGTTTGTGTAACATTTGTGCACTATGGTTAATTTTCTTTGGTTAAATTAAACTAGATGAGCTAATTAAATAAACAAGCAAACTATGTATGCACATTAATTTTAATCCCAAAGAAATTTTTTTTGATTTATTTTAATTAATAAAAACTAAATGAAACCTAAGTTCAAGTTGATAATGCAAGTCCTAATCCATGGATGATTGCTTTTTGATTTTCCCTTTTAGAAATTTAAGAAAATAACTTTTAACTTTAAAAAAAAAAAATGCAACTAAAACTCAAGGAAGAACACTTAGTGTGTATAAAATGCAACTAAATTAATTTTTATCTAATTCAACACTAAATTTATTAAAAAAAATAATTAACCCAATAAAAATCAAGGGTCCCACTGGACGTGCCAAAATGTTTCTATCTATTTTTTGTTTTTTCCTTAGTATGGAAAGAAACAAACTATGTTATAGGTTTGTAGAAGAATACTTGTTGAATGTGCATGCTTTGAATCTATATTATTATGGAGAAATATTATTTTTATAGAGAATAATATGTAAAAATAAGAAAACACTACAACAAAACTTGTTTTTTAGACAAGTATATGGGTGGATTGCCTAGCGTGAGCCAGATCCTAGAAACAAAAGCTTTATAAGAGTCTGTCAATCCACCTACTTTAAACACTTAAGTTTGATAAATATAAATTATAGAATTTTCATAAAATTAAATCAAACTAAAACTAAAAACAACATATAACTAAAATTAAAACAAATAATTTAAATTCTTTGCTAAAATAATGACTAGATAAATCAACTAGTGCTGAAAATTGGTTAAGGCAAAATGGTGGTTTTTGGTTTGGGTAATTTTGTAAGGGTTAAAAGATAGTTTGGTTGGGGTTTGGTAAATGTTTAAGATTTTAAAATAATTAATATGGTAAAAATAAAAATAGGGATAAGTGAGGTAAATGGAACAAAGAGGAAAATGAGGTAAAATGATGAATGGGATAAAGAGGTAAAATGGGATAAAATGGATGAATGAGATGAAGATGGAAAAGGGTAAATGGGATGAATTGGATAAATATGGAATTTTTTTATATGGTTTATAGGTTAATAAAATGAAATTACAAAGGGAAATAAAGATATAAATGTAAGAAATAAAAGAATATTACCTTGCCTTCTTGAATATGGTTTTAGATGATGATGTTGATGTAGATGTTGTTGAAAAATCCCATAGTAATTATGACAGAGCTTCATTTCTTTGATTTATTATAACCTCAAAAATTATTACCTCATTAAATATATGGAAACATCCTTAAAAAGTTAAAAACCTACAAAAATAATGCTTTTACCAAAATCAACTTAACCTTTGGTGAAGGAGAAAGGGTATTTATAGCATTTGTTGGAAAGAATCATGCCAAAAGAGGGAATAGTAGAAGTATGGCACCATTTTCCAAGTGTGATTATAAATTAGAAAGGGGATACAATTTTTGGGATTACAACCTTGTTAATGGGTCTCCCATTTGCGTTTGTGTGTCTCCAAACTTGCACATGAGTCCAATTTTGAGTGGGAATCATGCACATGGGCCCAAATGAAGCAAAAAGACTATTCACCACCCTTTCTTGTCTTCATTTAAGCACTTAAAGAGATGCCCAAAAAAATTTGTTGACATTTTATATGTGGTTTCATTAATGAGTCAAAATATGAGGGTGGTGGGATTCCCACCATGATCATGGGTCTCCCACTTTGTTGGTTTTTCTCCCACCTTGCTAAAGAGTCCCAAAGTGGGTGGATATGGTTCCCTTTGACTTTTACAAAGCATTAAAGAGTTGGGTATCCCATTTTTAATGTAAATTTCATGTGTTAAGAAAAAATACATGTTTAATGATGGTCCCTTAATGGGAAATTCACCATATTTCAAAGGGGGGCCCTTGTGATGCTTAAATGAGGTCATTAAACACCTTGGGGAAGGGTCCTAGGTGGGGTATGATGTCCCACATCAAGCCATCTCACTTCTAAGGCATTTCACCTACCATATCACCTTTCAAATCACCTTTCATGTCACTTTCCATGTTATCATGAATAGTGATGGTGGGTCCCATAGTGAATAGTGATAGTGAATAATACTTTTAAATAGTACTTTCAAATAGTATTTTTGAATAGTACTATATGAATAGTGATTTGGTTAGGTTTAAGAGTGGTTAGTTAATGTTTAAGAAGGTTTAGGGGGCCTTTAGAAGGTCTTGAGGGATTTAGTCATCAAAAATTGTAAGTGTGCATTTTTATAGTGTCTACATATATATATATATATATATATATATATACATACATATATATATATATATATATACATATATATATATACATATATATATATATATATACATATAATCCAATACACTAAAAAATATTTTTTTATTTGTATATCATCTATACATTCTTTATATAATGTGTAAAATCAATTTAAGAGGTTGAGATATAAAAGCCAAAATGGTTTATCTAACTGTGAAAGGGTTGTGTAAGAGAGGCTTGAGAAATTAGTTTGTAAGACCAATGGTTGACATCAAAATCAATGATATATATATATACATATATATATACATATATATATATATACATATATATATACATATATATATATATATATATGTATATATATATATATATACATATATATACATATATATATACATATATAGATATATATATATATATATATACATATGTATATATATATGTATACATATAGTATATATATATGTATATATATATATATACTATATGTATACATATATATATACATATGTATATATATATATATATATACATATATATATATGTATATATATATGTATATATATGTATATATATATATATATACATATATATATATATATATATATATGTATATATATATTTATATATATATATATATATATGTATATATATATATATCATTGATTTTGATGTCAACCATTGGTCTTACAAACTAATTTGTCAAGCCTCTCTTACACAACCCTTTCACAATTAGATAAACCATTTTGGCTTTTATATCTCAACCTCTTAAATTGATTTTACACATTATATAAAGAATGTATAGATGATATACAAATAAAAAAATATTTTTTAGTGTATTGGATCCATCGATTCCTATCAAAGAGTCTCAAAATATTAACTCCACCTTGCATACCTAGAACTGTCATTATGCCATAAGAACTAGTCATGGTGAATATGGATTCCAAATCCTATGTAGACACCATTATGAAATCATGATTCATTTAATTTATCATATTAAATATTTATAATAACTAAAAACTCAAGGATGTAGAGGTATAAAATTAAATATGGAACATATAGATCAATCTTTGGAACTTACACCTTCATTGTCCACCCTCTCTAAACAAGCCAGCTTGTGAAAAATATTTGTAAAATTTTTAATGTAACTTAAATAAAACTAAAAAATATGAATATGAGGAACAAATATTGAAAAATATACTCAATTAATTACATACATTCTTAATCCATTACAACTCATCCCTAAACACATTCTCGCTTTGACTATTTTTTCTCACTATCTTCACTATTAATCTAGTTTAGTGATAGGGCAACTTCCATGACCATTTTATAAAATTTTAATTATATAAACTACTTATAAATCCTCATGGGAATGAATTAAAATAATTAAACATTGTCCTCTAATGATTTGCATTCTTTGACCTATTCAACCCTTATTTTTATATCAAATTAATGAGAAACAAGGGTTTTGTTATAGGTTACACTTATTGTCTTGATAAAAAAAATACCACCTAGAGATTCTTTGGAGAGTACTATATCATCTCCAATCATCAAACATTACTTAAAAATCCATTCTATGCCATTTACAACAAGATCTATCCAATTGGGTCATTATGAGGGTTTTAGACCAGTTTTCATTTTTAACATTGTTCATACATCTCTATCCTTGAAAACACCTCCTAATGATGTGAAATAATTAATAGGAAACTTTTAAATCTCTACCCAAGATCTTATATTCCCATGAAACTATCACACATGCTGAATAACATCAAAATTTCCTTCTCAAGTCTACAACACTTTAATCTGCATATACAAGAGACCTTCAAATTTATTTATTTTTCTTTCTCATTCACCTCAGGACCTAAAAATTCATGATAATTATTTAATAAACCTATTATACCTATGTCAAAACTAAAATTATCTCTAGGTGCACTGGTAACTCTACTTGACACCTTATTAGACCTCACTAGGTTTATTTGGACACTAGGCCTAGGACTGCCAATTATTCATAGACCTCAAATGCACTTTATAATCACATTATACTAATATCAACACCTCATACCAAAGTCATACATTATCACACCATATTTACATAAGATGAAAAGTCTCCAAACCTAATCATGATGCCTCATCATGCCACCTAGGGTCTTAAGACAAGGTTTATGAGAAGAACACTAATGAAGAACGTATGTCATTAACTAACTTTAAGAGTCATTTGAATAACTCAAATACTTACCCACATAATATAATACTTAATTACACACCTTAAATCTCATACACATTCATATAATCACCATAATTCCTCTATACTTCACTTCCATGCTTATGAACTAGGCCATTAACTAGACTTACTATGTAGCACACCACTTTGAAACCTTCCTATCACTATAGATGAACATGAAAAATCACCCAAAAGACAAGTAACCACATGCCATGGTCAACTATAGACAAAAAAAACTCCACATACCTATAATCACTCATTTTAGCATAACTCATTTTTCATTGCAATACATTACATGGGATCAACATACCCCATAATTCCTTTGACATCAATGAGCTCAGGATTATGACATCAAAGACAACTATCACCTAGATATCAATGATAGGCTCAAACACATGACATCAATGACAAATTGTAATATTCTCCCCCTTTGTCATTAATATCAAACCACATTTCAAGCTAAGCATCCATTTAATAGACAACTCCTCCATCAATTTGATATCTCTCCCATTTTGACATTAATTATAAGGAGTCTTTATAACTACCATAAGGTCATCTACAAATAGTCCACTAATCTTTGGACTTGATTATTTCACAAAACAAGTAAGTTTCACCTTGATCTTCATAACATATACACTTGAATTGAATTTTCACATCTACCTTTATCCTTCAAATCATATATTTCATAAGATTCCCTTATCTCCATGCTTATCTACATCTCCTTATCTTTTATATGAGATCTTTAACTATCCCTTGACCTTACTAGGGCATCATCATATGAAAAAACCTTAGAGAATCATAAGGAAATGGTCCCTCTATGTATATGATTTATCATATATACATGCATATATTTCAAAATAATTTTTCATTAGGTCCTTCATACCTTTTTAATTTTCTTAAGTCACAACTCATTCTCTCACCTTATGAATGATCCAATAGTCCTTATATTGATAATAGGTCCCATGGAGACCTAATTCAAATAGAACCACTCCTTCTCACTCAACATTGACTTCCTAAGCCAACAAAACCACCTCAAATAACAAATAATAACTAAATATACTCATCATAACATCAAACAACCTCTCTTCAAGCATCACAATCCATCATATCTCAAACCATGATAAGGCACCTTCTTGATTAACATATATACATACTAGGTCTGTGAAAACACCTAGTTTTTGTCAAACATATAATAAGCATTATTTACTTCAAAACACACATAATAGGCTACCAAAATGAGTAATCTCATGATGCATGAATTTTATGTCATAATCAACCTCTTGGACCACTAATATCTATAATATACTCTTCAAAATGACTGAATGGATCAACTTCAATATACACTATCATGACGCTTTGACAAAACTTAGAACACTTGTCATGTTTCGATAATTACTATCTTCTTCATGGCATAAATATCTTGTCATCTCACTTATTATAACACCAAAATACCTTGGGTCAGATGATAAAACAATCTCAAACTTTAATAACATTGGTCTTGTAGACCAATCTTCAACTCTTACTCCACTAGATCTATCGTTGCTTCTTAGGCATCATGTTGCACTTAAACAAGCATTGTAAATAAAATAATTATATTAAGAAACATTAAAACAGGTCCATATACCACTCCACTAATATTTATAGGTATATTTTATATAAATATTGTCATTTATGTCAAAATTATAGCATTGGTGTTAAATTCCCTATAGCATTTATTGTCTAAAGGTGTTTTTAATGATCATATTTTGGATAAAATTTATTGATATTTATTTAATATTAAAAAATATATTTTTGGTTGAAAAAAATTCAAAAGACGGCCCATGAAGAAGTCAAAGAGTCATGGGGTAAAGAAAAAAAATAAATAAGACACATTTTCCCATGAAGAATCATCTTGAGGAATTCCAAGAATCACCAAGTGAAGACAAAAGAGGAAGTGTTATGTACCTAGGGATATGATGTATTCATGTATATGGGTTGATGGAGATGCCGACATGTGGCACACATCCCCTTAGTTAGTTATATGGGTACAATATATTAGGATAATAGAGTAACTTGTGGAAATAGTATATTGGGTAATGGTCGGCCTACATTGGGATTAAGAGGTTATCCATCCATGGGTTAGATAGATGTATATATATAGGAGATGATTATCATGGTAAAGATATCGAGTAAGCATTAACTCTTCTATTGTAAGAGGATATTAGAGGTTGTTCCCCTTGAAGAGACATTGTGGAGTTATTCCTTCCTAAAGGAGTATTTTATGGTGTTTCCCTACCTTAAGGGTATTTCTACATATATTGAATATCAATTTCATTACAAGTGGTATCAGAGCTTTGATTTGGGCAATTTGTGTGGAGCGAAACACTAATTTAACTATATATTCTGAAATATAAGGAATTTTTATTTGAAATTTTTACTGAAGCTGTAAGAAAATATAATATAAGCGTAGTAAAAATTTCAGAATTTCTTGATTTGTTTGGGTGGAGTTATTGATATTTTAGGGTTTATAATAATTTAACTATATCTTTAGAAATATAATGAATTTGTATTCGAAATTTTGTCTGGGGATGTAAGAAGATATAAATAAAGTACAGACAAAAAAATCAGATTTTGTCAAGTTGTTTGGAGTGATTGTTTATGATTTTATGGATCAATTTTGACATTTTAGGGTTTCATGAACCTTTATTTTTTTGTGGATCATGGAGTTGTAAATATTTTTAGGGGAAGATGATATTGATGTTAGAGAATGGTGGCTCCTTTTGGATAATCATTTTACAAAAATGTTTAGGCAAAGACGATTAACTCCTTTTTTGTTTGGGCCTGCACTAGATTCGTTTGATCAGTTGGGCTGTACAGAAAGGCTTTCTTCATGGAAAGAAATGGAAAAGTTTTTTTTAGATCGATGGGATATAAAACAAGAAGAAGAAAAAAAGAATTAGAAGAAGAAGAAGAAAATAAGGGTTGAAATAATTTGGCTCCAAAGAAATCTGAGTCAATTTTTTAATTTCATGGATACATTCAAAAGAAGAAGGTAGTTGTGTCCATAAACCCTACCAGCAAGTATAAATTCATTAACATGAATGTGGCCAAGCATCTACATGTTCAAACTAAGAATATCAAAGAGGTTAAAGTAGATGGTAAGAATATTTCAATGTTTGAATATTTGAAGCTCATTATGGAAAAATATGTTTTGCATTCAGATTTTTATGCTTTGGATATGGATGATACGGATATAGTTCTTGGATATCCATGGTTAGAGACTTTGGGAACAATGAATATCAATGTTTAGAAAAAAAATCATGAAGTTTTGGTATAATAAAAATAAGATCACTTTACAAGATATCATAGTGAAAAAGGCACCAATAACAATCCAGGTAGATAATAAGGATGAGATTGAAACATGTGATGAAGATTCAAATGATATAGATAAAGACACACTACAAATGAAAAATTCATCTATTCAAGAGATAAATAAGGAAAAGGTGGAAGAGGTAGAAGAAAAGGTGGATAAGGTCAAATTATTGGAAAAGGTTGAGGTATATAGACACCCACATCATCATGAGAGGAAACAATCATGGAACCAGGCGAGGAAGTGTCATAACAACAATCATTTTTTCTATACAGGAAATAAAATTTCCAATCATTATGGATATGCATGGAATCCAAAGAAAAAATACTATGGCACATGAAATGAATGGGGAAAACACTATGACTATGCATGGAAGAATACCTACTATGGTCATGGTTGGAATCAGAGTAGCGCAGTGGAATATGGTACATGGAATAAAAAGATGAATAATTATGCTTGGACACCAAAGTAGTATAATTATGATCATGAATGAAATCAGAGGAGCACAATAAAATTTGGAAACAAGCTTGGAGAGCTATCACTTGCCAAGATCACATATGGATGGCTAGATGATTGAGATTGGAGACAGGGATGCAATGATTTGAAGCACACTCATTATTTGGTTTCTTCTTATGTTTCAAGAACGAAACATGTCAAGGAGGGAAGGAATGCTATGTACCTAGGGATATGATGTATTAATGTATATAGGTTGATGGAGATGCTGACATGTGGTAGACATCCCCTTAGTTAAATGGGTACAATATATTAGGATAATAGAGTAACTTGTGGAAATAGTATATTGAGTAATGGTTGGCCTACATTGGGATTAGGAGGTTATCCATCCATGGGTTAGATAGATGTATATATATAGGAGATGATTATCATGGTAAAGATATCGAGTAAGCATTAACTCTTCTATTGTAAGAGGATATTAGAGGTTGTTCCCCTCGAAGAGACATTGTGGAGTTATTCCTTCCTAAAGGAATATTTTATGGCGTTTCCCTACCTTAAGGGTATTTATACATATATTGAATATCAATTTCATTACAAGAAGGGTGCAATTTCTCATGAAGGGACACTTTAAGGAATTAAAATGGTCACCAAGATAAATAAACAAGGGAAAAAGATGAATTTTATCATGAAGGGTCACCATGTGACTTTTCAAATGCAAAGAGGTGAAGGGTCATGTAATTTTCGCATAATTTTCCATGAGGAGTGAAGGGTCATAAAGGGTGAATGACAAAGGTCATTTGAAAAACTATAAATAAAGGCTTGAGAAGAAATTTTTAATATGCAAGAGAGTGCATGGTTTTAAATTATTTTATATAAGAAAAGAGGAGATAATAGAAAGAGATATTGTAGAATTATATCATTTGTTGAGAAAGCAACATTGAGAGATAGTTGTGTTTTATACACAAGAGGGGTTGGTGCTCATGTGGGTTGGTTCTCACAAATAGTTTTTGTGTTGGTATTCATGTAAGTTGGTTCTTTTAAACTTTATAATTTTATTTTGTGCTCATTCTTATACTTGAGATTATTATTCATGGTTTTTCCCACATTGGGTTTTCACATGAAAATATGGTCTCTCTCTCTCTCTCTCTCTCTCTCTCTCTCTCTCTCTCTCTCTCTCTCTCTCTCTCTCTCTCTCTCTCTCTCTCTCTCTCTCTCTCTCTCTCTCTCTCTCTCTCTCTCTCTCTCTCATGTGGTGCATGTTATTGTTTCAATTTTATTGCATGTCTTGAATATATAGATAATTAGAGTTTTATTAAGTAAAATATTTATAAGATATATTATATACTAATTTACCCCTGTCTTAGTATATTTTATGCTTAATAATTGGTATTAGAATAGGTTCCTTTGGAAAAAAATTTACAGCTTAAAGGTAGATCAGGGAAACCACGATGGATGGATCACATGAAGGTTTTTATAAAAATAAGTCACCTTTGATTGATGGGAAAAATTATTATTTTTGGAGCATAAGGATGAGTAATTATATGATGTCACTTTGATTTGATAGTTGACAAGCAATTATGGAGGAATACGAAGAGCCACAGACACTTGTGACTACTCCAATAGGAAAAAGGCAAGTGAAAATAATGCTAAAGATTTAAATGATATTCTATGTGGTTTATGTGAATAATTTTTTTTTTAAAGTTATGCAATGAAAATATACTCATGAGACTTTGGTAAATCTTGTAAATATTTTCAAAGGTGATGGAAAGGTTCAACAAGTTAAGCTCCAAACTTTTAGAAGATAGTTTGAGAGTTTGAAAATGGAAGAGGAAGAAAATATAACAAGTTATCTTTTATGGGTTGATAAAATAGTTAATCATATTAAAGGCCTTTGAGAAAATTTAGAATAGTCAATGGTGTCACAAAAGGTTTTGATATCTCTACCAACGAGATATGATGTAAAGGTATTAGCAATCAAGGAGATGAAATATCTAGCCAAGCTAAAGATGGATGAACATGGCTAAAGATGGATGAACATGGTATTATTACACCATATGAGATGTGGACAAAAAAAATAAAAACCATCAAAGATGGAAGATTATTTGAAGACATTAAAAAAATACAAGGCTAAGATTTCATAATCAAGTGACAACTATAGTGATGATGAAGATGACAATGGAGCTCTATTCATATAAAAACTAAAAAAAGGCACAGGTAAATATGAAGGAAAATTACCTTTTAAATATTTTAAATATGGAAATTTTTGAAATTTTTTATCTAATTTCTTAGATAAGTGTAATGGTGACAATGAAGAATCAATATCTGCATACAAGAATAATTTCAAAGGCAAATTCAAGAAGAAGAGTTTATACTCTAAAGATCCTAACTTAGTCAAAGACAATGGAGTCAGTGATTCAGATGAAGACGATATTTTATTCATGACCATACATGAAGATGCCTCTATAATAAAAATTATATATGATCATGAATAATAACGTGATGTAGTTGAGGTGAATTTGGAAGGATAACTAATTTGTGCCTTAGAATAATTATAAGCTATTGAGAAGAAGAATATAAGATTAAAGCTCTAGATTGAGACAAATGAAAATGAGTCAAAGTAAATAATTGAAGATATGTAGGCACACATTGAATAATAAAAAATAATAAAGAATATCTAACATATAAATTTCAAAAGTTAATTGAAGAATGTGAAATTTATGTTGTTGAAATTTCTTATTTAAAAGTAGATTTTGAGAAAGTAAATAAAGTAGTCAATGATAAAGTAACTAATGATTGAAAATTTGAGAATAGCTCTAATATGTTTAATAAGATATTCAAAAGTCAAAAATCAATATCATATAAGATATGTATCAAATTTGATAAGAAAAATAGCTATGCTGAAACTCTTAAAAAAGAGGAAACAAAAAGGGAAGAAGTTAAGAATACAGAGGACATCTCGAATAAAGATGGTTGGAAGGAATAGAGATACAAAAGGTAATTAGGTTAGAAATACACAAATATGTTCTATTTTTATGGTTACTATTTTTATTATAATGGAAATGGTCATAAGAAAATAGAATTTCAAAAAAGGGCCAACAATTTTAGAAACAAGGAGATGGAAACTCATGTAGAGTCAAGCAGAAGCCATAACTCTTTTGCTCCTCTGGTAGGCTTTAATTAAGAGTCTATAATATGTTACAAGTATAATAAATTCAAATACATAGCTAGTAATATATGATTTTTTTTGATTCAGTCAAGAAGGAAAAGAGTTTCAAGGCTCCATTCATCAAGAAGAAAGTTCAGACATGTTCATGGTAGAAGAAATAACCTAAAAAGTCTATGTTGGTTCAGATAGCTTTTCATGTAAGAAATGAATAAAATCCATGGTGCATTAAGAAAAATGTTCAAGGCACATTATAGGAGATAATATCAAGTTCATAACCCTAAATAAGATCAATGGTGGCACAGTGAAATTTAGAGACAATACTACTGCCAAAATTACCAAAAAAGGTAAATTAAGTTTGGATAATGGTAGAACTAAGACTGAAAATGTTTTTTATGTTGAAGGTTTTAAGCATAATTTTTTAGGTTTAATCAAAATGTGTGATTAAGGACACACACTAAATTTTTATGCAAAAGGTTTTGAAATCACTGGAAAAGATTTAGATGTTTTGATTATAAATGCTAAGAGAATAGGCAACAATTTGTACATGTTATCAGATATCAAAGGTCAAAGATGTTCCTTGATTTAAATTGAGAAAATTTGGATATGGAATAGGATAATGGAACACATAAATTTTGAAAATATTTTCAACATCAGCAAGAAATAAGTAGTCAAAAATCTTACAAAGATTACAAAGTCCTCCAACACACTTTGTGAACCATGCTAGCATAGGAAGTAGGTCAGAGGGCAGTTCAAGATAAAAGAATACTCAACTACATAGATGTTAAATATTGTTCACATTAATTTTTTTGGACCTATGAGAACTCAAATTACTCAAGGTGAGAAATATTTCATGTTTCTCATTAATGATTTTATATGTATGACTTGGGTAATGTTTTTGAAGAAAAAATTAAAAGCTTTCATTCACTTCAAAGCATTCAAGGGTTTTGTTGAGAATGAAATTGATTTGAAGATTAAGTGTTTGAGATAATATAGAGGAGAATTCATGTCAAATTATTTTTTTTGAGTATTTTGAAGACCATGGGATAAAGAGACATTTTTCAGTAAGTAGAACTCCATAGTAAAATGAAGTAGTGGAGCAGAAAAATATAATAGTTTAGGAGATGTCAAAGATAATGATAAATGTTTTTAAGATAATACATAAATATTGGAGAGAGGTAATAGGTATAATAGTGCATATTTATAATATATATTTTTTGAGAGTTGATAGTGAAAATAATCCCTATAAGCTATGGAAAGAAAAACTATCTACAGTTGATTACTTCAAAGTTTTTGGTAGCAGATGCTTCATAAAGAGAACCAATGAAAAATTAGGTAATTTTTAATCTAGAATAGATAAAGGTATATTTATTTAATATTATAGGAAAATTAAAGCTTATAAATGTTATTAAAAAAAGACCCAAGAATATTTTTGAAAGTGCAAGTGTTAGGATAGATGAAGATGTAACACAAAGAACCATTGATCCAGTAAACATTCCTGAAATCATTGAAGAAAAATATTTTAAAGAATCAAATGAGGATAATAAGAAGGAACAAAAGGACATCAAGATCCCATCCAAATATATTTATATAAATCATAACAAGAGTGACATCATTGGGAACATAAAATAAGGAGTTCAAACTAGAAAGATGATGGTAAGTGAATCTAGGTAAATAATTTTTTCTTTGTTTTACAAAATTCAACCTAAATTTTTTTTAGAAGCTAGACATGATGAGCATTAATTTAAAGAAATGGATGAAGAATTAAATTATATATAAAACAATGATAGTTTGGAATTAGTGCCTAGACCAAAATGTTATGAGAACAATATCGGTTTACAAAAATAAATTGAATGAAGATGGTGAAGTTAATAGGAATAAATCAAGGTTAGTATGTAAAGGATATGCTAAGATTGAGGGTATATATTTTGGAGATAATTTTTCACTAGCATCAAGTCTAGAGACTATTATAATTTTTCTTCTATATGTAGTGTTTAAAATTTTTAAAGTATTTTAGATAGATGTCAAGTCTGCATTCCTAAATGGAAATCTAGAAGAGGAGATCTACATTGAGAAGATTGAGGGATTTATTCTTTAAAATGATATTAGTCATGTAATAAAATTGAATAAAGCATTATATGGATTAAATCAAGCTCCTATAGCTTGGTATGCAAGACTTGATAAGTACCTACAAGATAAAGTTTTCAAGAGAGGTTTTACTAACAATAATCTCTACATCAAAATAGAAGGTGAGCATCAATTGATTGTTGTGGTATATGTTGATGACATAATTTTTGGAGTAAATATTGAAAATATGAAAAAATAATATTATGATAATATGAAAAAATAATTTGAGATGTCTACGCTTGAAAAATTATCATTTTTCCTAGGGTTGCAAATATTTTAGTCAGATAAAGGATTTTTCATATCTCAAAGTAAGTATGGCAAGGAAATGTTGAAAAATTTGCTTTTCAAGATTGTGCACCAATTGGGACTCCAATGGATATAGGGAACAATGGAGGATGAATATTCACATATTGTAGATCAATATTTGTATAGATATATGATTGGTAATCTTTTATATTTGACAGCATCAAGGATAGAAATCATGCATGTAGTAGGCATGGTTGTAAGATATCAGGTAGCCTTGAAGAGAGAGTCATGTTCAGTTGGTGAAGATAATATTTAGATATGTCAAGGAAACATTGGAATATGGATTTTAGTATCCCATAGGTAGATATTTCACTTTGGTTGCTTATACAAATTTATATCAGGTAGGTTGCTTGGATGATAGAAAAAGTACTAGTAGAGGAGATTTCTTCTTTAGTGATAACTTAGTATCATGGCTAAGAAATAAGCATAACTTGATATCACTTTTTACAAATGAAGTAAAATTTATTTCAATAGTGTTGTGTTGTACTCAAGTGCTTTAGATGAAGCAAACTTTATAAGACATCAAGGTAAAACATGAGAAGCCTATTTCCATTTTTTGTGATAACACAAGTGCTAATATTATTTATAAGAATATAGTGATAAATTTTAGAAAAAAATATATTCCTATCAAATATCACTTTTTTGAGAGAACAAGTGGTTGATCAATAGGCTGTGATGGAATATATCAATACTATAAAATAGATTATATATATTTTCACAAAGGTACTATCAAAAGACAAATTCAAGTATCTGCTGGAGAAGTTGGGAGTAATTTATTTTACTTCCTACCATTAAGGATCAACATCAGTTGAGGGGGAGCTAAGTGTTATATCTAGGATAGGCCCATTTCCATTGATGTCAAAGGGGGAGAAGAATAAAAATGAATACATGAAATATGTATAAAAATAGGTACATGAACAAGTGTAGAAATAGGTATAGAGAATAGGTACAAGATGCTATAGTAAGGGGGAGTTATTGTATGTGTACGTTGGCATGTGAATTATAGGTTTTATGGTGTTGTATTTTTAGTTTGAGGTTCCCATCAATGATGAAGTGGAATATTGTTGAAAATATTGTCATTGATGTCAAAGGTCTAGCATTCATGATAAAGGCCCCATAGAATTTACTATCTAAAGGTGTTTTTAATGTTCATATTTTGGCTAAAATGTGTTGATATTTATTTAATATTAATGAATATATTTTTGGTTACATAAAATTCAAAAGATAGACCATGGAAAAGTCAAAGAGTCATAGGGTAATGATAAAAGAGAAATGGGATGCATTTTCCCATGAACATTCATCTTGAGGAATTTCAAGAGTCACCAAGTGAAGACAAGAGAGGAAGGGAATAATTTCTCATGAAGGGACACTTTGATGAATTAAAAAGGTCACCAAGATAAAGACAAAAGGGGAAACTATTCATTTGTTCATGAAGGGTCACTATGTGACTTTTCAAATACAAAGAGGTGAAGGACCATGAACTTTTGGCACCATTTTCCATGAAGAGTGAAGGGTCATAAAGGGTGAATTCCAAAGGTCATTTAGAAAGCTATAAATAAAGGCTTGATAAGACATTTGTAATGTACAAGATATTACATGGTTTTTAATTATTTTATATAAAAATAGAGGAGAGAATAGAAAGAGATATAGTAGAGTTCTATCATTTGTTAAGAAAGCAACATTGAGAGATAGTTGTGTTTTATACATAAGAGGGGTTGGTTCTCCTATGGGTTAGTTCTCACAAATATTGCAAGGGATTGGTTCTCTTATGGTTTGGTGCTAAAAAATAGTTGTTGTGTTGGTGCTCTTCAAAGGGGTTGGTGCTCCTATAAGTTGGTGCTTATCAACTTTATAATTTGAGTTGGTGCTCATTATTTTACTTGAGATTGTTCTCTATGGATTTTCCCAAATTGGGGTTCCATTTAAAAATATGGTCTCTCTCTCTCTCTCTCTCTCTCTCTCTCTCTCTCTCTCTGAGGGGTTGGTTCTCGTATGGGTTAGTGCTTGGTGTTCCTATGGGTTGGTGCTAAAAAATAGTTGTTGTGTTGGTGCTCTTCAAAGGGGTTGGTGCTCCTATAAGTTGGTGCTTATGAACTTTATAATTTGAGTTGGTGCTCATTATTTTACTTGAGATTGTTCTCTATGGATTTTACCACATTGGGTTTCCATTTAAAAATATGCTCTCTCTCTCTCTCTCTCTCTCTCTCTCTCTCTCTCTCTCTCTCTCTCTCTCTCTCTCTCTCTCTCTCTCTCTCTCTCTCTCTCTCTCTCTCTCTCTGTGTGTGTGTGTGTGTGTGTGTGTGTGTGTGTGTGTGTGTTGTGGTGAATTTTATTGTTTTAGTTTGATTTCATATCTTGAATATATGGTTGAGTGGAGTTTGAAAGTAAAAAATTTATAAGATATATGATATAATTATTCACCCTCTTCTCTTATTATATTCCATGATTAACACTATTAAGATTTATTTTCATCATGAATTTTCACATTAGGGATTATAGACCTAATTGGACTCACAACCCTCATACCCCTATTTAACATGTCTTTGAGCTAGTCCTTCACAACAACAAACAATCTAATCTATTAAAAGTATTATAAAGATCTTAAATAGCTTAAGAACATGTTCAAGATTTTTTACCATCCATCTAAAATTACCAATATCTCCATTATATTTAACAATTCATTCTATGTCTACCAAAAACATAGACTTTAAGTATAGTCCTCTTTCATTAAGATTTGATTATAAAAAGGCATACTTTCAAAACTTATTCAATACATTAAATAAAACTTCAACGAGGTGACAACATGATTTAATTTATAAAACATCAATTTAAGGCCAATAGAGAGGTTATAAATCGACTTTATTCCTTATCAGTTCTCTAAACAACAACACAATCAACAGATTATAACTTTGATCCATAATAAATGCACATGTATGGACAACCAAATATCCAAATTAATTTGAGCATAGTTTATAGGAAGTATACTTCAAATTTATTTTTAGAAAAAATAAGTTTTGACTTCTTCCATGGCTTTTACAAGTAAAGGAATGCTCTCAGGTTCATGTACAATCATTTTAATTCAAACTCTAATGGTCATATTTTTTTAATAATCAAAGTCTATTTATTATAGCCTAAAATTGACATCCTTTTGCACTTAAAAGATTGCTAGATGATATTTTAAAGATTATATCTTGAAAAGGACAAATCCTCATGACACCAAAATTGTAGGGAACCTTTAGGGCACTAAGTACATTGTCTTGATGTTTTAATTTGACTATGGTTAACTTTTTAAGTAACTAAAATAAATGTTCAAAATTTTCACTACATTAATTCCTATGTGACATTCTATGATGGTTTGGTTCTTCCTAGGCTAGAGGATGCATAGTTATATCTTCAAATGGTCAAATTACACACCAAGGATTCACCAAGACATCTATGGATGCCTCATAACCTCTTATTTGTCCTCACTAACTTGAAAAAACTATATGCACTATTACGAAAGCTCATATACACACATTTAATTACCTTTATTTATGCATTCTTACAAGGCTTAAAGTAATGTTCTAGAAGACATGTTGATGCCTTGACCAGTACCTTTATCTCAATAATGTCTTCAATGTCATTTTGAATATCAACTTAGGTTTTATCTTTGACTTGGCTTCAACATGATCCTTCTTCTTAGTCAATCTTACTAGTTCCGTCATGGAATCTTCTATAAAAGCCTCAACCATAACCTTCACAAGCTTAACCATCTTGTGCTTATAAGATCACCTTCAAGTTGTCAAGCCACCTCAAAGGACCTACTCTATACCAATTATTTATACAAAACAAATAAAAGGGGGCTGAATTAGTGTATAAACTTTACTTTTAATTTCATAGATCATTCAATAGTCTTTCAAATCAATCTTAGTAAAAAAATAATGCATAGAGAAATGATCACATAGATAAGAATCGAATCATCACATAAGCACAAGAGATATGTGGAAAAACCTCATGGGTGATAAAACCCACTAACACACCACTTGGATTATTGTCTTATAAGTAATATATCAAACATTTAGTGAGGCACCAACCCCATAAGGACCTCAAACCCCTACTTAATCAAGCACCCACTTTACTATTATTTGTTAAGAATGGGATATTCTAAGAGGGGGTGAATCAATATATCATATATCTTATAAAAATTTCCCTTAATTAAATTCCACTTAATGAAACATTCAAGATATGTAATAAAACTAAAACAATAAACACCACACAAGAGAGAGACACCAGATATAATGTGAAAACCCAATGTGGGAAAAACAACAAAGAACAATCTCAAGTATATGAATGAGCACCAACCCAAACAATATTTTCAAGCACCAACTTATAGGAGCACCAACCCCTTTGTTGAGCACCAACCCAACAAATATTCATGAGCACCAACCCATAGGAGCGCCAACCCCTTTGCTGAGTACCAACCCACAGGAGCACTAACCCCTTTGCCTAGAACCAACCTAGAAAAAATTAATGAGCACCAACTGATAGGAGCACTAATCCCTTTGCCGAGCACTGACCTAGCAACTATTCTTGAGCACCAACCCATAGGAGCACCAACCCCTTTGTGTATACCACACAACTATCTTTCAATGTTGTTATCTCAACGAATGATAGTTCATTACAACATCTCTTTCCTCTCTCTCACCTTTGGTCTTCTAAGCTAGATATAAGAAATATAAATCATATTCTTCTCTCTTAAATTCTATTCTAAGTTAGATATTACAATATCAAATAAACCTCTGTCACACATATTACGAATGGCTTCTCAAGCCTTTATTTATAGCTTTCCAAATAACCTTTGGCCTTCTCCCTTTGTGACCCTTCAATCCTCATGGAAAATGGTGCCAAAATTGTATGAACCTTCATATCCTTTCTTTTGAAAAGTCATGTGGTGACCCTTCATGATCAAAAACGTCCTTCCTTCTTTTGTCCTTATCTTGGTGACTTTTTGTATTCTTCAAAGTGTCCCTTCATGAGAAATTGTGCCCTTCCCCTTTTGTATTCACTTGGTGACTCTTGGAATTCCCCAAGATGACTCTTCATGGGAAAATGTGTCCCATCCTTCTTTTGTCTTTATCCAGTGGCTCTTTGACTTCTCCATGGGCCTTTCTTTTGTCTCATATGCAACCAAAAATATAATCATTAATATTAATTAAATATTAACTCAAATTAGCCAAGATATATCTATTAAAAATATCATTAAATGCAATGGGGCCTTTATCACCAGTAATGCTAGACCTTTGACATCAATGACAATATTTTCAACAATCTCCCCCTTTGTCATTGATGGCAACCTCAATCTTGAAACTACCATATCACGTCACCTACGCATACTATTATCTAAAAACATAGAGTAACTCCCCCTTACTATAGCAATCTGTACCTATTTCTACAGTTGTAGCTATACCTATTATTCTCCCCCTTTGACATCAATGTCAATGGGCCTACCTGAGCTAACACTTAGCTCCCCCTCAATTGATGCTGAACATCAATGGCAAGAAGTAATATAAATTACTCCCAACTCCTCTTGCATATCTTTGAATGTATCTTTTGATCGTGCCTTTGAGAAGATATCTGATAAATCATTGCCTGTCCTTTAAAAATCTACAATCAACTCATTTGAATATTTTCTTCTAATCTCACAACCTTTTGCATAAAACATTAATGTGTATCCCTGAACGCATATTTGACTTATACTCAATAGATTATGCTTACAAAACATTCTTAGCTTTGGTTATACTAATATCCAAACTTAAAATACCTTTTCTAGCTATCCTAGTAGTGGTTTTATCTTCGAATTTCACTATGCCACCATTGAGCTTCTTTACTCTTATCTCTTGTCATATGCCTCAAACATCCGCTATCAACGAACCATGGCTGATCTTTATTTCTTACATGTAAAGCTGTTAGCACCAACATAGAATCTTTAGGTTGTTTCTTCTACCATGAACATGTCTGAACCTTCTTCCTAATGAATGGAGCTTTGAAACTCTGATCCTTCTTCTTGATGAATGGATATTTGAAACTCTGATCCTTCTTCATTGAATCTACATGAGTATCCTTCTTATTTCTAAAACTGTTATCTCTTTTTCAACATTATAATTTCTT
Source organism: Torreya grandis (assembly GCA_037957365.1). Lineage (NCBI taxonomy): Eukaryota > Viridiplantae > Streptophyta > Pinopsida > Cupressales > Taxaceae > Torreya > Torreya grandis. Next base: position 1,280,576 of record JARHVA010002327.1, read on the forward strand.
ATGACCATAATCATTAGAAACATTACATATACAAGAATCATTCTAATAGCCTCAAACCTTAACACTGGTGCAAAAATTTCTTCAAAAATCTATTCCCTGAAAAGATATACAGATTAATCTATTAACTCACCTTCTTGTCATGCAACATATCCAAGACCCAATAGCATCCACCATGCTTCAATTTTTCTTTAAAGTGTCTCCTTGAAGCCTAGAAGTGACACCCCACACAAAGGGTCCTATAAACAAATCTTAGGAGATTCCCACATCTCCTCTATTTCTTCCTTGATCTTCTTGTGTTTTTCTTTTAGAATCTATTTAAGCATGTATAACCTTTTTAACTTACTAACCTTATCATTTATGATGTTTTTCATCTTCTCAACTTTTGCAACTATCTTATCTTGACAAATCTCATGCTCAAATGTAACAAGAGATTCCGCACAATCCATCCTATCTTATTCTTTATCTACTATAGCAAGTAATTCATTTTCAATCTTAAACTCAACTTGATCAACCTTTACTATCTCAGGTCTCTAAACCTTAATTTGACTCTTCTCATATCTTTTAGGGGATCTGTAACCTTTGACATACTTTGAAGATCTCTTTACTTGTTTTTGACATAATTTAGCAATATGGCCAACCTTATGACAATAAAAACAAACAACATTTCTCATACCTTCTTTTCGAATGTGACAGATCTCCCTTTGACTGATTGCTTCTCCTCATACAGTCTCTTTCCCTATGACCAACATGATGACAAACAAAATAATGGCCATGAAAAGAATTTGAAAACTTAAAAGCATCAGGTTGCTTGATTGACTTCTTTGATTTGCCTTTAAAACCTACATCCTTCTTTCCTTAGACTAATATTTCATGATCTTTCTCAACCTTGATTATAAGCTTCTCATGATTATCCTTTAAAGAACCTAACTCAACCTTCAACTGATTACACTCTTCTTCTTTTGATGTTAAAATTGAATTTGCAACCTCTAACTGATTCTTAAGATCCTAAATAAATATCTTATTTTCTTTTACTTCTATATCCAACTTAGAATCCAAGATACACACCTGTTCCTTAAAAGCCTCAACTACAAATTTTAACTCTTGATTCTCCTTTAGCTGCTTGGCCATCTTATGCTTTTATTTGATCTACATTCAATCTATTAAACCCTTTTTGAAGGAACATACTCTGATACCAATTGTTAATCACAAGATATAGTAAGAGGGGGGGTGAATCAGTATATCATATATCTTATAATACTTTTCCTTAATTAAATTACACTTAATCAAACATTCAAGATATGCAATAAAACTAAAACAATAAACACCAGACAAGAGAGAGACACTAGATATAACATGGAAACCCAATTTGGGAAAAACAATGGAGAATAATCTCAAGTATATGAATGAGCACCAACCCAAAAAATGTTCACAAGCACCAACTTGTAGGATCACCAACCCCTTTACTGAGCACCAACCAAGCAACTATTCATGAGCACCAACCCAACAACTATTCATGAGCACCAACCCATAGGAGCACCAACCCTTTTGCTGAGCACCAACCTAGCAACAATTCATGAGCACCAACCCATAGGAACACCAATTCCTTTGTCGAGCACCAACCCACAAGAGCACCAACCCTGTTGTGTATACCACACAACTATATTTCAATTTTTTTATCTCATTAAATGATAGCTCATTACAACATCTCTTTCCTCTCTCTCACCTTTTATCTTCTAAGCTAGATATAACAAATACAAATCATATTCTTCTCTCTCAAATGATCTTCTAAAATAGATATTACAATATCAAATCAACCTCTCTCCCACATATTACAAATGGCTTCTCAAACCTTTATTTATAGCTTTCCAAATGACTTTTGGCCTTCCCCCTTTGTGACCCTTCAATCCTCATGGAAAATGGTGCCAAAATTGTATGACCCTTCATATCCTTGATTTTGAAAAGTCATGTGGTGACCCTTCATGATCAAAAACGTCCTTCCCTCTTTTGTCCTTATCTTGGTGACTTTTTGTATTCCTCAAAGTGTCCCTTCATGAGAAATTATACCCTTGCTCTTTTGTCTTCACTTAGTGACTCTTGGAGTTCCCCAAGATTACTCTTCATGGAAAAATGTGTCCCATCCTTGTTTTGTCATTACCCCATTGCTCTTTGACTTCTCCATGGGCCCTTCTTTTGTCTCATATGCACCCAAAAATATATTTGTTAATATTAAATAAATATTAACTCACATTAGCCAATATATATCTATTACAAATATCATTAAATTCAATGGGGCCTTTGTCACCAATAATACTAGACCTTTGACATCAATGAAAATATTTCCAACAATCTCCCCTTTTGTAATTGATGGAAACCTCTATCCTGAAACTACCACATCATGTCACCTACACATACTATTATCTAAAAACATAGAGTAACTCCCCCTTACTGTAGCAACCTATACCTATTCCTTGTACCTATTTCTACACTTGTGCCTATACCTATTATTCTCCCCCTTTGACATCAATGGCAAAGGGCCTACCTGAGCTAACACTTAGCTCCCCCTCAATTGATGTTGAACATCAATGGTAGAAAGTAATAGAAATTACTCCTAACTCCTCTTACAGATCTTTGAATGTATCCTTTGATCGTGCCTTTGAGAAGATATCTGATAAATCATTGTCTATCCTTTAAGAATTTGCAATCAACTCATTTGAATATTTTCTTCTAATCTCACAACCTTTTGCATGAAAATTTAATGTGTATCCCTGAACACATATTTGACTTACACTCAATATATTATGCTTACAAAACATTCTTAACTTTCGTTCTACTAATATCCAAACTTAAAATACCTTACAGTAACTCCCCCTTACTATAGCAACCTATTCCTTGTACCTATTTTTACAACTATACTTGTACCTATTATTCTCCCCCTTTGACTTATATGGCAAAGGGCCTACCTAGAGATAGCACTTAGTTCCCCCTCAATTGATGCTAAACATCAATGGTAGGAATTAATAGAAATTACTCCCAACTCCTCTTGTAGATCTTTGAATGTATCTTTTGATCATGCCTTTGATAAGATATTTGATAAATCATTGTCTATCCTTTGAGAATCTACAATCAACTCATTTGAATATTTTCTTCTAATCTCACAACCTTTTGCATAAAACTCTAATGTGTATCCCTGAACATATATTTGACTTGCACTCAATAGATTATGCTTACAAAACATTATTAGCTTTGGTTCTACTAATATCCAAAATTAAAATATCTTTTCTGACTATCTTGGTAGTGGTTTTATCTTCAAATTTCACTCTGCCACCATTGATCTTCTTTACTCTTATCTCCTATCATATGCCACATCTTCTATTAATGAACCATGGCTGATCTTTATTTCTTACATGAAAAGCTATTTGCACCAACATATAATCTTGAGGTTGTTTCTTCTACCATGAACATGTCTGAACCTTATATTTGATGAGTGGAGCTTTGAAACTCTGATCCTTCTTCTTTATGAATGGAGCTTTTAAGCTCTAATCTTTCGTCATTCATGTTTCTAATGCAAAATTGCTTTCTACATTCAAAGAAGAAATAAGAAACTAAAAGAAGATGGTCAAGGCTAGAAGTACCTGATAAAGTCGTGCGCACCGAAATTAGACGTTGAAAGATTCTCCTCTTTTGTTGTGGAGGAATGACACCTGCAAAGAAAAGACTAAAACACGGAAAAATGTCAGTCAAAGATATGGTGGGCTGTCAGGCGAACGCCCGATCCTGGAAGTACGAAGACTCCCTAGAAGGATATCAACCCACTGATAAAAAAGAGTAGAAAATTGGACGAAAGTAGATGATAATGACAGAAATAAATGACATAAAAATAAAGAGCGTACCTGATATGCAGCACTGTCTACACAGTCGCCGGCGTCGGTCTCTGTGGTGCCGGCGTCGGTTAGGGAAGGTGCCGACGTCGCTTAAGGTGCCGTCGTCGGTCGGGGTAGTGACCGGCGTCGGTAGGGGCAGGTTCTGGGAAAAGGTTCAGGATAGGGTCTGAGAGAGTCGGGACAGGTTCAGGGATGTAAATAAAGGATGCTGGGTCAGGGATGAGGTTTAGACAGAGTCTGGGGGAGTCGGGACAGAGGCAGGGATAACAGAACATAAACAATAACTAAGAAAGAAAATGAAATAAATAGAATAATACTTACCTGGTAGAAGACGCGATGAAAGCCATGGTGTGCAGATTAGTTGATGTCGTAGTGTTGATGATTGCTCGGAGTTCACAGGTTGATGGAGGAATTCACAGGTTAGTTGCTCAGCGTTTCGAATAGCGTTCGGGATCTCATCTCGAATGGCTGGCGGAGGTTGATGAAGGCGGGGGACGGGGACGGTTACAGAGACAGTTCGTCAACCGTTTCGGGAAACCGAATGGTAAGTGATAACGGACAAGGGGAAGGTGACCGACGTCGGCAGGATTGCCGACGTCGGCCGATAGGTGACCGATGTCGGCGACATCGGTCTGGTAAAGACCATCGTCGGCAGATGCATAATGGGGATAGAGTCTACCTTTTGCTTTGTGCTCATTTTTACATGCTGCCAGGGTCAAGGTTGGTGAAACAAGTGATCGACAAGGGTTCAATAGGTGAAGAAGAAAGAAGACGAGGAAGGACCAGGGGAGTCGACACGATTTCGGTGTCTACATTTGCCCCTTTTTGTCTTGTTGGTTATTCTAGACGAACTGCAAGACAAAAATAGGAGTGAGTGCCCCAGGTGAGGGATAAGATTGATTTCGTCTTGTTGGTTGTTTGAATGAACTGCAAGACAAAAATAGGAAGCGAAATGCCCCGAGTAAGGATGAGGTATTCCCCCTCAAAGCAGGAGTCGAGGGAAGGGAACCGGGAATCGGGTGCTGATTTGATAAAGAGCGGATGAAAAAGGGGTGAGGGTGAACGCTGCAAAGGTCATGATTGCGCACATACCACTACACGAGATGGTTAGGCCAAAGTGTCACAGGTCAAGGGTCGAGGAGTGCCAAAATTGAAGTAACCGGGCCCAAGCATTTAGTCATCTGCTGATCGGGTCACTCAATCTAAGCTGAAGCTCCAAATGGGTCATCGCGTTCCAGGTATCCCAGGCTCAAGAAGTGCTCCTAGAAATGCAAAAAAGTCACAAGTAGTGCGGATCAACCGGTTTGCGATCCTATACTTGTGAGGGTCCAAAAGGTCTGTGCACAATTCTGCTAACTAGTCATGAGGTAGCATACATGTAAAAACAACCAAGGCAACAATGTCTTGGAAGTGGTCGAGGTCGGAGGAGATAGGCATGATCTCCAATGGTTGGTGGTCGATGGATGGATGAATGGACGAAAGGATGCGAGGATGTGGCCGAGCTAACCCCAGAAGACCCCATGTCAACTGAGTGCTGCCTACATAGCCCTGGTGATAGGGCCTCAGGCTGATGTAGTTCTCCCTAGAAGGGAGGAAGGGTCAAAGGGATGGTGAGGAAAAAAAGATGTTGCAGCCTTTTCCAAATGGTGTATGCTGCAACATTGGTTGAGGGGTTTTTCATCCCTAGCAATATCCCATATTCGTGATGGATGTATGCTAAAAATGAATTGAGGTCTATTTATGCTTCAGCAAGTATTGGTTTATGCTGAACATAAATTGGGGTGAGTCGATAGTTTCCATGTGTATTGGTGTCCATAGAAACTAGGGTGAATAGGCAAGGTCATGTTGATGGTCTGAAAAGAGAGTTAAGCTGAGTTGATTGACAAGTGATGAAGGTGAATGTGACCAAAGTGCAGAAGAAGATGAAAGGCAAATTGCTCTTTCATTGACAAGGACCAAAAAGATAGCATAGATAGGGGTTATGAGAACCAAGAGCCCCATTCATGCGTGACGTCGTTGACCATAGTTATGTTAGAGCGGTAATCGAATCACTTAGACATTAAAGTGAGCTCGAAGTCCCTTGAGTAGGTAATAGGAGGAGGAAAGAGGGTAACCCGTTTTAAGAGCAGAGATAACTTTGCCCCTTTTTATAGGAGACCCTGAGACAACTACAAGCCAAGTCCGTGACTCGTTTTTTTTTTTTTTTTTTTTTTTGGCGCAGACTGATCGATGCGGGAAGCCTGCATAGAGATGTCATTTGCTTGGTGGTCAGGTTGTGAAGCTGATCAATGCGGGAAGCTTCTAAAATGATGTTGTTTATTGCCAGAGTAGTCATAGCCATCCTTCGAGGGAGTGGTCTAGATTTTTGTTTAATATAAAGGCTTTTGAATAGCTGTCCTTCGAGGGAGCAGTCTATTTATTACAGCAATGATAGTACAGCTGTCCTTCGAGGGATCAGTCTGTCTTTTTTTTTGATTTTGATATTGATATAGATATAGTGACCATGGATATGTTTTGACATCGTGATTTATTTTGATAGAAATGTGAGTCATCGACAAGATTGTAGAAGGTCAAGGGCTCCCTTTTATTAGGACAAAGCATCCATGTATCATAAAAGGGTTATAGGAGTTGTTAAGAGGAATAGGGTTGAAAGGAAGTAGGATGAAGAGGATGGGGATTGCTCAAGGGACGAGCTCAAGTTAAGTGTCAAGTGGACGAATACTCGACTAGCAGTAGAACAGTCGCAGATGCAATGCATAAAAAGGGGCTCAGGGTCTGATAAGTCCCTGGTGTATACTTGTACGTGATAAGGTCCGAGTCAATTAGGAGCAAACTTGCCCTATTTGCCTCTTTCTGGATTGGTCAGGTGTTGATTGATGAGTGGATGTGAAGTTGGTTGATATGGTTGTTGATTGATCGAAAAAGGTTGAATGTTTTGATAAAAAGGTTGGGTCAAATGTTTGGTTGAGATTTGGTCATTTGATAATTGGTCAATGGTTGGTCAAGGGTTGATTGGTTGGTATTTGGTCTTTGGTTGGGTTGAATGTTTGGTTGAGGTCGGGTTAAATGTTTGATTGCTAGTTTGGTTGAGGTTAAGTTGAAAGAGTGATTGATATGTGGTCGAGACTGTGTTGAAAAATTGGTCAAAGTGTGGATGAAGGTTGAATTCCCCCAGCGGCTAGGGAGAATGTTTGACGGATTAGTTAAGGTCGATTGAGGTTTAGTGGTCAGATGGACTGTGTTGATGTCGAATAAAGGGGTTAAAGGCAGCGAAGGGACCCTAGTCTGTTGTGGAGATCCTGATTTAGATGACAAGGTTGGAGAGGTATGGGTCGGTGTTGATAATTTGTCAAAGGGGAGGTCAAGAGGATCCTTGCTGAGAAAGGAATCCTTTTTCCGGTGGTGACGAATGACAGCTTTAAGAGCGCAACAACGCTCGGTGTCATGTCCCGGAGTGTGATGATAATGACAGAATTTAGAGTTGTCGAACCAAGATGGCCTTGATCCGAGAGTTGATGAGTGGGGTGGTGTTGAAGGTTTGTTGATGACGTGGTCTAAAAGAGAGGTGTCATTCTCCAGACATTGGTGAACGACGACCTTGAGGGCATGACAATGCTCCGTGTCATGCCCAGGCGTGCGATGATACGCACAAATGCGAGTGTCATCGAACCATGGTGGTTTTGGTCCGAGAGAGTGATATGGTCTAAGAGGCGGGAGATTGAGACGAGAAGACTGCAACAATTGCCGTAAGAGCAAGGCATATAAACCTGCTAACGGGTCTGGATGTTTTATTGCAGAGAGGGTTGGTGACATTGGTTTGGGAGGTGTAAGAGGCGTTGGTCGATGGTTTGAAGGAGGTATAAGTCTGACGGGTTGATAGAATAATGGAGGTGACTTACCTCTGTGAAGTATGGGAGTGAGAAGCACTCTGAGTAAAGTAGACGGATGTGGGCCCAAGATTGAAGGTAATGACGAAGATAAGGGAGGAGGCCTCCAGTGTGGTTTAGTAGCCTTCTTTGGTTTGGGTTGAGGGCCACCTTTGTGTGAGGCAAGATTAGATGTGGGGCGAACACCAAGAGGTTTAGTCTCTTTGGATATGATGGACGCCTGCGCGGGTTTGGACTTAGATGTGGATGGTTGTTCTCTTGATGGAGAAGAGATTAAAGGTGTGGGCTCTTTAAGAGGAAAGAGCTCTGGAGTAGTCATGGCTTCTGTGTGTGGTTGGGGAGTCAAAAAGGTATGATCGTCTATGGATGATAATAAGGATGAAGGCGAGGCAGCTGGTGTTGATGTGGTCAAAGCGTCCTCTAATATGGGAGAAGTCGCTGGAGGATAAGTCGGAGAAGAAAGTTCTTCACCATGTGGAAGAGGTATAGGGGAAGAAGGGTCTTCCACCTGTGAAAAAGGTTGGTCAGGGATAAGAGAAAAGATAGTGTCGACCGTGTGTATATCATGGTCTTGAGGGTCATTGATTATGGTTTGGACGTTGTCTTGAGTAGGCGGGTGATTAGAAAGGGGTTGCTTGAAGATGTCAAGGTTTTGGTTGGGCGGTGCGTTCGAGTTATCTAAAATAAGATTCCCCTTGTCTAGCATGTCCTGGACGATGTTTTTGAAGGTTTGACAGTGATCCATATCATGGCCTTTGACACGGTGATAGTTGCAAAAGTGATTCTCCCTGTACCATGCAGGGATAGGTGTTGAGGGGTCGAATTGATGTGGTCGGATTGGAGGGAGATTGAGGACCCCCTGTTTGATGAGTTTATCCAAGACAGAGGCATATGACTCCCCAATTGGAGTGAATTGACGCTGTAAGGATTGACGTTGAAAATGTTTATTGATGTAGTCTAATGTTGAAGATGATGAGCGGTTGGTCATTGTTGAAGATGATGGTTTAAAGATGACAGTGTTTGCTGACCCCTTGGATTGAGAGTGGGCAGAAGAAGGTCTGGAAGAAGAATGGTCATTGTTAGTGTTACACAATTTGACCTTATCTTCTTCAATGGCACAGAGTTCAAGCTTTCGGGCCATGGTGAAGGCCTCGTCGAAAGTGTGGAATGTCTGAACCCGCAAGGTGGACGAGATGTGACTGACACATGCTCGGGAAAAGAGCTCAATGAGCTCGGGTTGAGGCAAGGAGAAGGAGAGCTGATTGATCAAGCTTCTCCAACGGGCGACAAAATTGATGATTGATTCGTCGTCAAATTGCCTGATGGAGTAAAGGTCTGTGATCGAAACTTGTTTAGTGATATTGATAGAAAAATGGTCAACGAATAGTTGGGCGAGCTGGATGAATGAAAAGATAGAATGTCTGGCAAGAGAACTATACCAGTCAAGGGCAGGGCCAGAAAGCGACATAGGAAACGTGCGTAGAAGTAACGCATCATCGTGAGCGATAAGATAACAGGCATGTCTGAATGCCCATAGATGTTGTTGTGGGTCTTCCTTACTCTGAAAATGAGTAAATTTAGGAAGCTCCCAGTGGTTGGGGTATGGTCGGATAGGGACAGAAGGGTGGATGGGCTCGCTGCAAACTTGTTCATATGACAAAGTATTGCTTGAACCGGAGATAGAAGCTTCGAGATGGGACATTTTATCCATCAGCATCTTGATAAGATCTGCTGACGGATTGGCGGGTTGAGCGCCCCCTAGGTTGTAAGGCGCTTGAAAGAGGTTAGAAGAGGCGTGCGACATAGTCGGTTGTACAATGTACGAATGACTAGTCGCAGAGGCAGAAGTAGAGGTTAAGGGTGGTTGGGTTATGAAGGTAGAAGGCATAGGCTGACTAGATACCGCCAAAGGAGGTTGTGTGATGGCATTGACAAAGGGCGAGGTAGGCACTCCTGCATATATAAGTGCAAGAGTGTGTGGGGTCGAGACAATCAAGTTCTGATATGATGTAGAACTTGGTTGAATTGCAGGTGGTTGAGGGGGTAACGAAACCCCGATGGAGGTTGGTCTAAAAATAGACGAGGAGGCCGAACTTTGCGTATAGGCCATGGTCGGGTTAATGGTTGAGGTGAAAGGTTGAGTCGTAAAAGGTTGGGTGGCGAACGGTGTTGATGTCATCGCCACGTTGTCCGAAAGGTCCCGCATTGGTTTTCTTGCGAGATAGTTTTGGAGCGCTGCGGTATTGAGGTCCAAGAATCTTGCAAAATCTTGGTCCCCTTCTGGGATGATAGGCATCTGGGTTGGAGATAGTCTAGTAGGAATTCTTTCGGTCTTCGAATAGAACTCCATTATGTGATTGTTTATAGATGGGGTAGGTGAAAGCGATTGATGGCTAGCGTGGTCAAGAAGAGCCTTGGTTTGACTACGTGTCAGAACCATTCAAGGCAAGAAAGAACGTCCTCACAAGCTCAAACAAGCAGATAAGAACTAAAAAAGATGAAGACACAAGCAGATCCTAAAACCCTAGAAGTAAATTATTAGGATTATAGTGGCTTATGCCTTAGAATATGTGTAGAGGAAGGTTGGTTTTGTGAGTCAGGTCCTAGAAGAAGCAGTCTATGGATGGTTTTGGGTTTTGTTATGGTGCTCAAGAAGTCTGTGTTAGGGTCTGGTACGCGGCCTGGTGCTAAGGAGCAAGCTCCCCTCACTTCACGATTCCAGTGGTTAGCTGGTTTCGCTTAGCCAAAATATACCTCGCCTAGAGATTAGACTCCGCCAGAGAACGGAGTGGGCTTCCCCCTTGGTGATGAAATCCAAGTAGGGTCACCGGAACGGGTAAGGTATCCGCTAGGGGATGAAATCCCAGTCGGGCCTTGTCTCAGGTAAGTTTTATGTTTGTTTTGTGCATGTGGTTTGGTCGTGTAACATCAAGTGATCTAGATTAATTCAATATGCGGTTTAATTACTATGTGTGGTCTAAAAGATGCAGGCAAACAGAGATGAATGCAAAGTGTTTTAATGTCCAAGTCGAAATGTTTGTTCGTATGAAGACGAATGGAGAAAGAGTCGAAGAATATGAGTTTTAGCTAGTCTAGAAGTGCAAGAAAGAAAGAAATGTTCGTTTTAGTTCTGCTTATGATGTCATTTAAAAAGAGACGAAAGGAGGCGAAAAGGAAGAAACCTAATGCACCTAAATGAACGAAAGAAAGAAAGAACCCAAGGAGGACCTAGGGTCCCACCGGGCGTGCCAGAATGTTTCTAATGCAAAATTGCTTTCTACATTCAAAGAAGAAATAAGAAACTAAAAGAAGATGGTCAAGGCTAGAAGTACCTGATAAAGTCGTGCGCACTGAAATCAGACATTGAAAGATTCTCCTCTTTTGCTGTGGAGGAATGACACCTGCGAAGAAAAGACTAAAACACGAAAAAACGTCAGTCAAAGATATGGTGGGCTGTCAGGCGAACGCCCGATCCCAGAAGTACGAAGACTCCCTAGAAGGATATCAACCCACTGATAAAAAAGAGTAGAAAATTGGATGAAAGTAGATGATAATGACAGAAATAAATGATAGAAAAATAAAGAGCGTACCTGATATGCAACACTGTCTACACAGTCACTGGCGTCGGTCTCTGTGGTGCCGACGTCGGTTAGGGAAGGTGCCGACGTCGGTTAAGGTGCCGTCATCGGTCGGGGTAGTGACCGGCGTCAGTAGGGGTAGGTTCTGGGAAAAGGTTCGGGACAGGGTCTGAGAGAGTCGAGATAAGTTCAGGGATGTAAACGAAGGATGCTGGGTCAGGGACGAGGTTTAGACAGAGTCTGGTGGAGTCGGGACAGAGGCAGGGATAACAGAACATAAACAATAACTAAGAAAGAAAATGAAATAAACAGAATAATACTTACCTGGTAGAAGACGCGATGAAAGCCATGGTGTGCAGATTAGTTGATGTCGTAGTGTTGATGATTGCTCGGAGTTCGCAGGTTGATGGAGGAATTCGCAGGTTAGTTGCTCAGCATTTTGAATAGCGTTCGGGATCTGGTCTCGAATGGCTGGCAGAGGTTGATGAAGGCGGGGGACGGGGACGGTTCCAGAGACGTTTCGTCAACCGTTTTGGGAAACCGAATGGTAAGTGATAACGGACAAGGGGAAGGTGATCAACGTCGGCAGGATTGCCGACGTCGGCCGATAGGTGACCGACGTCGGCGACATCGGTCCGGTAAAGACCATTGTCGGCAGATGCATAATGGGGATAGAGTCTACCTTTTGCTCTGTGCTCATTTTTACATGCTACCAGGGTCAAGGTTGGTGAAACAAGTGATCGACAAGGGTTCAATAGGCGAAGAAGAAAGAAGACGAGGAAGGACCAGGGGAGTCGACATGATTTCGGTGTCTACAATTCAATCTACATGAGTATCCTTCTTCTTATTTCTAAAACTATTATCTCTTTGTCAACATTCTAATTTACTATGGCCATAATCATTTGAAACACTGCATATGCAAGAATCATTCTAATAACCTCAAACCTTAACACCGGTGCAAAAATTTCTTCAAAAATCTATTCCCTCAAAAGATATACAAATTAATCTATCAACTCACCTTCTTGTCCTGTAACATATCCAAGACCCAATAGCATCTACCATGATTCAATTTTTATTAAAAGTGTCTCCCTGAACCCTAGAAGAGACACCCCACACAAAAGGTCCTAGAAACAAATATCAGGAGATTCCCACATCTCCTCTATTTCTTCCTTGATCTTTTTGTGTTTTTATTTTAAAATCTATTTAAGCATGTCTTACATTTTTGACTTACTAACCTTATCATTTATGATTTTTTCATCTTCTCAACTTTTGAAACCATCTTATCTTGACAAAGCTCATGCTCAAATGTAACAAGAGATTTTGCACAATCCTTCTTATCTAATTCTTTTTCTACTATAACAAGTAATTCATTTTCACTCTTAAACTCAACTTGATCAACCTTTACTATTTTAGGTCTCCAAACCTTAATTTTACTCTTCTCATATCCTTTAGGGGATACCTAACCTTTGACATACATTGAAGATCTCTTCACTTGTTTTGCACATAATTTAGCAATATGGCCAATCTTATGACAATAAAAACAAACAACATTTCTCATACCTTCTTTTTGAATGTGGTAGAAAACTCCCTTTGACTGATTGCTTCTCCTCATATAGTCTCTTGCCCTATGACCAACATGATGACAAAAAAAACAATGGCCATGAAAAGAATTTTAAAACTTAAAAGCATTGGGCTGCCTGATCAGCTTCTTTGATTTGCCTTCAAAACCTACATCCTTCTTTCCTTGGACTAATATTTCATGATATTTCTCAACCTTGATTATAAGCTTCTCATGATTATCCTTTAAAGAACCTAACTCATCCTTCAATTGATTACACTCTTCTTCTTTTGATGTTAAAATTGAATTTGCAACCTCTAACTGATTCTTAAGATCCTGAATAAATATCTTATTTTCTTTTACTTATATAGACAACTTATAATCCAAGAGACACACATGTTCCTTAAGAGCCTCAACCACAGATTTTAAATCTTGATTCTCCTTCTTTAGCTGCTTGGCCATCTTATTCTTTTCTTTGATCTACCTTCAACCTGTTAAACCATATCTGAAGGAACCTGCTTTGATACCAATTGTTAAGCATGGGATATACTGAGAGGGGGGGTGAATCAGTATATCATATATATTATAAAAATTCCCTTAATTAAATTCCACTTAATCAAACATTCAAGAAATGTAATAAAATTAAAACAATAAACACCAGACAAGAGAGAGATAAGAGATAACATGGAAACCCAATGTGGTAAAAACCACAGAGAACAATCTCAAGTATATGAATGAGCACCAACCCAAAAATATTCACAAGCGAAAACTTGCAAGAGCACCAACACCTTTGCTGAGCACCAACCCAGCAACTATTCGTGAGCACTAACCCATAAAAGCACCAACCCCTTTGTCGAGCACCAACCCAACAATAACTCATGAGCACCAACCCACAATAGCACTAACCCCTTTGCTGAGCACCAACCTAGAAACTATTCATGAGCACCAACCCACAGGAGCACCAACCCCTTTGTGTATACCACACAACTATCTTTTAATGTTGATATCTCAACAAATGATAGTTCATTACAACATCTCTTTCCTCTTTCTCACCTTTTCTCTTCTAAGCTAGATATAACAAATACAAATCATATTCTTCTCTCTCAAATGCTCTTCTAAGCTAGATATTACAATATCAAATCAACCTCTCTCACACATATTAAAAATGGCTTTTCAATCCTTTATTTATAGCTTTCCAAATGACCTTTGGCCTTCCCCCTTTGTGACCCTTCAATCCTCATGGAAAATGGTGCCAAACTTGTATGACCGTTCATATCCTTGCTTTTGAAAAGTCATGTGGTTACAGTTCATGATCAAAAACGTCCATCCCTCTTTTGTCCTTATCTTGGTGACTTTTTGTATTCCTCAAAGTGTCCCTTCATGAGAAACTTTTCCTTTCCTCTTTTGTCTTCACTTGGTGACTCTTGGAATTCCCCAAGATGACTCTTTATGGGAAAATGCATCCCATCCTTCTTTTGTATTTACCCCGTGGCTCTTTGACCTCTCCATGGGCCCTTATTTTGTCTCATATGCAACCAAAAATATATTCATTAATATTAAATAAATATCAACTCACATTAGCCAAGATATGTCTATTACAAATATCATTAAATGCAATGGTGCCTTTATCACCAATAATGCTAGACCTTTGACATCAATGACAATATTTCCAACATTATTTTATAAGATATAACTTGTAAGGAGGCTCCAACCACCTATGTGACTTATAACTAGCCTATCCACTTCAAGGATAATTATAAAACCATAAAAACTAAAAAGAAGCTCCAAATCCCTCTTCACTAATCACCAACTCAGTGAAGATAATATTGATCACTTTCACAACATCTTATTACTTAATCAAAAAATGGTGACCTCTTCTTCAACACTCTATCTTATTCATGTATATTCCACTCTATATAATTCATCTATAACACACCTATGATCAATATCTAAAGGTCTATCAATAGCCAATTAACTCATTTATCTCTTCAAGCTTCTACCCCTCTTAGATAGCCTTCTAGGCTCACTTGGTCAATATGCCTCTTACTAGGCTCATTAGGTCAACTAAGCTTGTCAATCACACTCAAAAATCCTAGTAGATGTTAATTTTGATCCTCTAATCCCATCTTATTGTATTAATTACCTAATTATACCCCTCAAGGTGGACTTGTACTTGCTTATATTCTCATTTTTTTAACTATCTCAAATAGGCCTATTATGCCTTGTACTTAGATAAATCACTTGCTCTTACGCATTTTGGTCAAAAAAAAACACTTATCCACATTTGTACCACCCTTGGAGTATGTTATAACACACGTTTCATAGATGAAAAAATCATCACATAGGTCAGTCCTTACTTATAATGACCAAAACCACCGTTAGGCCTAAAGGAGACCTAATGTAATTAGGTCTATCTCAACCACATGCTACACTTAGACCCCTTCAAACATTTTAAGCCTCTACCAAACCATAAAAAAATTCACACATGTCTTAAATATACCCTTTATAATAACCATATATGTCCATACAACTTGTTGGTTCAATTCACCATTTGAACCATTCCATTAGGTGTACTTGTCATTAGCCCTTCACACACATAAAAAGTGTACATTGAATATCTGAAGCGTATAGTCAATTTGATTAAAAAAACTCATAAAAATATTATATTAATACAAAATTCATGACATTATTGTCATAATCATTTCCATTTGACATTACCAAAAAATGAATAAGACCTCAAACCAACAACTTTAATATGTTCACTCAAAACCATATGACTACTACAAAACCTAGTCAAGAGTTTTTGACTACCACCATCTGCATATATAATTTAAAACACTAAAAATACATGATTCATACATAAAATTGTAAAAATACATGATTCATACACTAAAAATACACTTCCATATTAGGCAAAATAACTCAGAAATATATTTTTCCCTAACATACATAAAACTATCAAAAACCTTGAAAACATAGTCTTAAAGCATGTTGTCTTTAACACTTGTAATAGAACTTAAATTACTTATAATTAACATTAATTTTTTTTTTAAAATTTTTATAGATCATTATTCATTAGATATAACATTTATTCTAAGGTCAACCATTGGTCTTGCAAACTAATTTATCAAGCCTCTCTTACACAACTAGATAAGTCATTTTGAATTTCATATCTCAATCTCTTACAGTGATTTTCCACATTATATCAAGAATTTTTAGATTTTATAAATTTAAAAAAACAATTTCAAGTTTAAGGGATCCATTTATTCTATTCAAGGATTCTCAAACTCTTCACTCCACCTTGGATACCTAGAACTATCATTATACCATAAGAACCAATCATGGTGAATAAGACCTCCAAATCCTATGTAGACACATTTATAGAATCATGATACATTTGAATGATCATTTGAATATTTACAACAAATATAAACTCAATTATACATATTTATAATATCAAATATGGAACATATAGATCAATCTTTGAAACTTACACCATTACTGTCCACCTTCTGTAGACAAGCCATCTTATGAATAGTATTTACATCATTTTCAATGACCTTCAAAGAAATTAATTTATATTAATAGGAATAATAGATATTTATAAATGGCCTCATGTAATTGGATCCATTCCTAATCCAATACAACTCATCCCTAAACCCATTCTCAATGTGATTAGTTTTTCTCACTATCTTCACCATTATCCTAATTTAGCAATAGACGAATTTCCATGATCATTTTAGAAAGTTTAAACTCTATAAAATACTTATATATAATCATTTACATGCACTTAAAGTCTCAAAAAATTTCCTCCAATTATTTGCATTATTTAACATGGTCAACATTTCCTGTTATATAATTTTTTTGAGAAACAAGGGTTTTTTTGTGGGTTTAGCTTACAATCTTGAAAAACTAATACCACCTAGAGATTCTAGGGAGAGTCCTATATCATCTATAATCATCAAAATTTCCTTTAAAATCCATTATAGTAAATTCCAATAATATCTCTCCAATCAAGTAATTAAGAGGGTTTTAGACCAGTTTTCATTCATATCATTTGTTCATACAACTATATCTTTGAAACCACCCCCTAATTATTAGAAATCATCGATAGGAAACTTTTAAATCTTTCCCAAAGATATTAGCTTCCCATGAAACTATCACATGTGTCAATGAGCATCAAAATTTCCTTATTAGGTTCCTCAACTCTTCAATCTACATACACATGAGACCTTCAAACTTGTTTTCTTTCTTTATCTTTCACCTTAAGACCTAAAAATTCATGATAATTATTGAATAAACCTATTACACCTATGTAAAAACTCGGATTATCTCTAGGTACCTTCGGAACTCTACTTGACACCTTATTAGACCTCACTAGGTATCTTTACACACATGGCCTATGACTGCCAAATAAGTTTAGACCTTGAATACACATTAATATTCTATTATATTATTCTCAAAGCCTCATAACAATGTCATAAACCCTCACATAATGCTTACATAGGTTCACAAGCCTCCAAATCTGATTGTGATGGCTCATCATGCCACATAGGGTCTTAAGACAACATCTATGAGAAGACCACCAATGAAGAGCATAATCCATTATCTCACTTTGAGAGTCATGTGATTGAATCAATTATTTAACCAAATTATATAACACCTTATTACACACCTTAAATATCATACACATTCATATCATCACCATTGTGCCTTTATAAATCACTTTAATGGTTAAGAACTAGGCCATCAACTAGACCTACTAGGTACAACACCAATTTCAAACCTTCCTACCACTGTAGATGCACTTCAAAATTCACTATAAAGTGAATAAATTTCATTCCATGCTCAAATATATCCATACAAAAATCCACATACATTTAATCACTCATTTCACCATACTTCACTATGAATTACAAGGTATTCCATGGGATCACCATACCTCATACTTACTTTGACATTAATGACCTCCTGCTTATGATATCAAAGAAAAATATCACATATATATAAGTGATAGGATCAAGCACATGAACTCAATGACAACTTGAAACATGGAAGATTATTAAGTGGCATGATACTAGTTTTTTAACAAATTCCTTGTATTAGGGTTATTGGTTAGGCTTATGTCAATTTCCCATAGAGTATAATAGGGTGATTTTAAGAGAGAATTATATTTAGAAATATGAAATGGATATGATATATTAGTATCATTAGTTTACTTAATTTGAACCATATTATGGTCCATAGATGAAGGGTGAGAGAAGTTTAACCAAAAGTGAGTATCCTTTTGAGTAACGAAGTTAGGAATTAAAGAATACCCCATAAATTGTCTAAATATATTAAGGTTATCCAAAATGATTCTAATAGAGGATTTCATAATGTTTGGAATGAGGATATAATATTTAAGATAAAAATATAAAAATAGGATAAAATTAGATAGATACATAACTATATTAGCTAAGTAGGATTCTATGACAAAGAACTAAGTCGTCCAAGTGGTATGGTATCAACCAAGTCAACTGAGTTTAAAATAAAAACCAACATAATGTTTGGTAAATAAAATAGTTGAATGTGTTGATTATGTTTTTATGGGGAACCACTAATGACTAGCCTATGAGAGATTAAGTCAAATAAAATGATAGTGTTCTATAAAAAGGAAAAATGACTAGCCTTTGAGAGACTGGGTTAGATAGAATGATTTTGTTTTTTAGAAAGGAAAACTAATTATTATATGAGAGATTGGGTTAGTTATAATGATTTTTTCTATAGAATATAAAATTATGAGAGATAAAATTGAGTGTGTTGACTATGTTCTTAGGGTAAAGATAGATTTTAATAGTTTTGACACTAGATGATCTAGTGTTATTTATCAAAAAAATTGAAATAAACACATAGGCAACTATGTCAAACTAGTTGATCTAACTATGACACATAACATAAACCTTTTACCAATGTTAAGCAATATATGTTTTGAAATATAACATATAATTATCTAAGAATAAACAACATAAATAGAAATGCTAATTTATGTGGGCATTCATGAATATTTCAAATTATATATTTATAAATAAATGTGATGGGTAATTGGTATAAAAAAAGAACTAGAAAAGTAAGCTAAAATAGTTTTAGGTTGTTAAGAATGAAATGGATTTGTATTGGTAATGATACTAGATTAGTATTGGACCCACCCCCTCTCTTCATAATCTCATAATGATAAGGGTGTCAGGTGTTTTTCCAATATATACCATCAACCATGTATTTATACTTGGCTAGAAAACTAAGTCGAATTCCCCCTTGGTGATGAAATCCAAATAAGTAGACCTTAGGTAGAATTTTTTAATGCTTTTTTATTGTGTGGTTTGGAAGTGTGTGAATAAAATAAAAATTAGTGTGACTAAATTTATAAATTGAAATTCACTATTTATTCTAAGTGTGCTACTTTAAACAAGAATGTAATAAAATGAAGGATTAGTTAATTACTATTAATGTGAGTTAATTCCTTTGCTTGAAGAGTATAGGGTCGACTGGGTGAACTAAGTATAGAAAAAAAATAAAGGGTCTATTTTATCTATTGAATTAATGTCCAAATAAACACAGTTGAGTAAATCAATTGAATCTCCTAGGTGAGAAGCAACTAAAGAACTAAGTTGATCTAGTCAACTTAGTTTACTGTAGAGTTACAATTTTATATATTAAAATCTATGAAAAAAAGACTATAATGAATTAAATAAATTAATAATTTGGTCATAAGGAACTTAATGACTTTAATGATGTTCAATTTATTGTTTTTATATTATGCCATCTAGATGATGATTTTTATTTTGCTAAATGAGTTTACTAGGTTGACTGAATCTAAAAACCTAAATGTGAAGAAGAAAACTAAGTCAAGTGGATAAATATAGTTACCTATAATTGAATATGACCTACACAATGCCTAATGAAATAAATCAGATTGACTATGTGGTAAGCCTATGCATAACATGTTAGACTAAGTCAATAGATTCAATCTAATGATGTCAAAATGAAGTAAATAATAAGTGATCATAAAGGAAAGTGTAAAATAAAACTTGAAATGGTTATTTCATGTTGGGTTCACCAAAAATTATATAAAGGAATGTGAAGATGATATATAAATCAATCTTATCTCAAAGAAGATAAATTAACCTATCTTGTATGCTTGTTGTTACATTTAGATGATTGGTGTCATGACTAGTATGTATCTGTTAGACCTAACTATAGAGTCTCTCACCACATAATATTAGTAAAAAGGATTTTAAATACTGTATTGGAGTAATACCAAAAAATAAAGCTTGCTAGGTCCTATGGTTTCTAACAAAGTACAACAAATTAAAATAAATATAATCTAATGATCACTAGAGCTTCTAGTAAAAATGGGGCATAATAAACATAAAATTAAACATGTAAATAAGAATTCTACTCAATTAAATGTAGAGGTAATAATAATGTATGGAGAGATAAATAAAATTATAATCTAATACACGTAAACATATCTACTAATAAAATAGGATCAAGGGTTAGGAGTACTTACCTTGAAGATGAACTCATGGAGCCTGAAAATCACCCTTGGAAAATGGTGCTCTTCAAGAGGTTGTTAATGTTAATAAGGATAACAAAGATAGGTCATCTTTAGAATACAAAAATTATCATATGCATGCCAAAAAGTTTTTACCAAAAGACAATATTTTTCTCTCCAAAGGAATTATGAAAACCTAATCAATGACTCATCAAGTATAATTGTTGATAACTAGATGCACAAATGAGTGATTATATCTATATCTCTAAAATTGGGTGAAGGATGTGTTTATATAGATGGATATAACCCTAAATCCTTCTAAAGTTTTAGCCAACAAAGTTAACCTAATTGACCTAGTTGTTTAGTAAATAAATTAGTTGGGTCCTAAACTAATTCTAATAGGCCCACTTATTCTTGTAATGTGCTCATTTCCAAAAACAAGGTTGACCCATATTATTATGTTCAAATGATTGAAAAAGGAGGTTTTAGCATAGGTAAGGGATATTTGAGATGGTGGATTTATCGTAGGGGCATGTAAGGTGGGTTTTAAATCCTATAAAAATTTATAATAGGGATTTGTGTTGGGTTTATGTGTGGTATAGGTAATAATAATCTTGTGAATCACCAAAAGTCTTCCCACCCCTTTCTATGTGCACCCTTTAAAGCATGCGCTTAGTGTGACATACCAATTTCTATCTAGGATGAATAAGATGTTTGAATCATGGATTGTCATGGCTGATTAGTTTATTGAATATTATTTGATTAATATTTATGGCATATGTTGATTATGGGATACTTATGTGATGCTTAATTTACATGATTAGTTATTTATGAGTTAGCACTACTTTTATATTCTATACAATGTGATCATATTTATTATTTATATAGGATTATTTTATGTATATAATGAGTTTCAAGTTAACTACGTTCATTGTTGTGAGATGGATGTAAGACAAATATATCCCTCAAAGTGTGATGGAGGGAGAACATCATTAGAGAGGGTATGGAGATGTTGGGGATGACAGAGAATAATCTCATACACCCATGCACACTCCACATTAGTATTTCATGTGTTTTTATCAATTGGTTGAGTTGATAACTGTAATATGATATGTTTTCTATATGAATTTCTATTTTGATATTATATAATTGATTTTGATAATTATGTTATCTTTTTTGAGTGATTTCACTAATTTTATGGTCATACGTAGCTTATGTTGTATGACATAATTTATTGGTTGAATGAGTGAATACGTATATGTTTTTAGATACCTCATTACCTTATTGGGTATAGTCATGTAGTATAATGATATGATGTTATGTATGCATAGATATAATAATTATAGATAGATTCCATTATTGTTATTTTCTCTATAGGATTAAGGTAATAATAATAATTAGAAGATTATTATTATTATATATGTTTATCCTAATGTCAAAATATATCAATATAATTATTTGAAAATGTATTCATATTTTATTTAATGTTAACTTGAGGTTTAATATTCATAATATATTAGACAATAAATATATTTTTAAATTACTAAGGGAAATCATTGTGTTTTTATAATGTTTGGTTAATGATAAGATGGTACCATTAACAATAAGCCATTTAAATTCATATATGATTTAACCATGCTATATAGGCATCATGTTAATTGAATAGTATATATTCAAATTTACATGGAAAATAGTGATTGCTAAATAATTCAAGGGTTGACCTTACATGGAATAAACATTGGATATTGTCACTTGATGTTTATCTGGTTTACATAGTCAGTTTATTAAGTTGATATTAAAATTCAATGGCATGTATATTTTATAAGGAAAATATAATGATTATTTTATTAAGTCTTTTTGAAGTCTCGAGATGATTATGTTTTGTAATAACTTGTTGACTTTGGGTTAACCATCATTATTGTGTAAATCATGATGGGAGTTTCTTAATGGACTACATGAGGAATGGTGATGGGCTATAGCTAGGTGGGGCTTTTGCCGAGATATTTTTGCATGAATATTTTTGGTCAGTTAGGTATGTTGTTAATGGAGGATAATGTGGTGGTGATTAGGGTTATGGAGATAAATAAAATAAAGGAGAAGAAGGTTGTGAGATAAAATACATGGTATCAAGAGTAATAAATAGAAAGAGAAATAGGAAAATTCAATCTAAGGAACAATTAAGATATTCAAATTCCTTCACATAATTGTCAAGTTAGTTTTGTACATAAATTTCCTGTGTAATGACTGAGGGATTTTGAATTAATATGGTTACTAGGTTTTCATTATTTGAAAATTCATTATAAATGGGATGTATGGAGGGCCTTTTGGAAGGCTCAGCCTCCATAAAACCCTACATCCAACATAAGGTAACCTAAGGGAATTAGGTAGGGCTATAGGAATTTCCATCATTATTTTGGATTTAAGTAATCTCTATCTTAAATTCCTTTCCAATTCAAAAATATCTATTAAACCATGGTAATGATTTGGGTCGAGATAGTTTGTTATTGAACTAGTTGTCATATATATTCATTAATATATTTCAAAATAAATATGTTTGGAATTTGGGTTGTATAAGGTCTCGATTGTGTATAAAACTATTTCAATTTTGAGTTTAGATGAATGGGTTATTTATATGGAATGGAATATGTAGATACACACACATGCACACACACACACATACTTAGACTGAACAGATAATATTCATACATACATACATACATATATATACATATACATGTGTGTGTGTGTGTGTGTGTGTGTGTGTGTGTGTGTGTGTGTGTGTGTGTGTACACACACACAGACACACACAAACACACACATATACATACATACATACATATATATACATACATACATAGATACATACATAGATACATACATACATACATACATACATACATACATACATACATACATATATATATATATATATATATATATATATATATATATATATATATATATATATATGTATGTATGTATGTACGTATGTATATATGTATATAAACTAGTATTTTCAAACCTAGGGATTTAGAAGGAAATTATATGATATAAAAATGAGAAGTTGTACAATATTCTATAGATGAATTTGAGGTTTGGTTTTGAAGTGATTTATTTTTATTTGGTTTTCAAAATAAATTTATCTCATTTAAAACTTAGATTAGAGTATACTCTATTTTGAATACTATAAACTACATATTTACATATATATGGATATGGTCAATGAATGATTAAAGCCATAATATATAGCCTTGGTATGGGTAGGTGGATGAGGGAATTTTTATTTGTGCATTCAACTATATTTATAGATATATACATGAATGTTAATGTGTATATGATAGAATTAAGATTTCAATTTATTTCATTAAATTTAACTACGCAAATGTATAGCTTGATTGTGTATTTTTGTTGTATATTTAGATTAGTTTATAATTTGAATAAGAATTTCATTGTTGGTAACATGATAGGGTATGAATTTTTATATGTATTATACATGAATAGGTTTATATGGTTAAATATGTGTTGTTATATTAGAAGACCTAGATTGAGCATAGTTGACTCAGTGTGTGTTTCATCATATGCATTTAATTTAAATCTTAATTTGAATTGATGGATTTTAGTAATATGATTAAAAGGAATTGGTATAAATGGTTGACTGTGTATATGTATATAAAATCCATGTGTGTGACTGAAACAAGAGTAATTAGATTTATCTAGTTTAATAAAAGGTTTATGGGGCCATCTTATTAGATGGATATCTATATATTACATATAAAAAATACTCTAAGTCATAAATAATGGATGTCTTCATAGATTATAATGTATAAAATATAGTATTTTTATAGTATTTTAGTTATACTCAATAATTTTAAATATATACATATACATGGTTGTGGAAAATGTTATAAAACTAAAATTAATTATACCATTTATGTGTGTGTGTCTTGGGGGTGCAGGGGGGGGTGGGGGGGGAGGGTCACACACACATGTGCATGTATACTTGCATGTGTTTGTGTGTGTGTGTGTGTGTGTGTGTGTGTGTGTGTGTGGGTGTGTGTGTGTGTGTGTGTGTGTGTGTGTGTGTGTGTGTGTGTGTGTGTGTGTGTGTGTGTGTGTGTGTGTGTGTGTGTGTGTGTGTGTGTGTAGATGTTTTATGCTTGAAAACATTATTAACATATAGTGTTCAATTGGATGATTATATATATTTTAGTATTTATATATAAATTCATTAAAATAATGTATTTAAGAGTTTTAAATATAAAGCATATTATGATGTTTTAGACTCACTTTTGTTTTATATGTAGGATATGAAAAAATATATAAGCCTATGGTATAATGTTTTTTCTTGGATGATATAACATTATAATTTCTTTTGTGATTTAAGTAATTGACAGTCTAGATAAATCATTACCCAGATGGTATATTATATTGAGGGCAAATTTATATTATATTCATTATTTTTTAATTAACTAGGTATTATGGATTCATTGCATTTCATTTGATAGACTAAATTAATGGATTTGATAGTTATGTACTTAGCATATTTTTATATCTAAAGGTAAATATTTTTAATTAATCTATTAGTTTTTATATTATTATATATTTTTAAATGAATCTCACATTCATGACTCTATGTAGTGATCAGATTCCACTAGAATAATTAGCATCATCAATGCAAGATGAGGTGTAATCTAATTGAGTGTTGTGTATGAATTTAATTGATCCTAGAGATCATAAATTATTGAAAACTTTGGCTAAATTAATTTTTATAATTAAACATTGTCATTTCATATGTTTAAATAGTTTTCATATTCTTGTGATATCTTATTAAAACCAATTTATTTATGGTAAACGTTATTTATTAGATATCTACAACACACGAGTTCTTCTTTTTCGCTCTGGAATCCCATACCATCATTATCTACACATATTTGAAGGAAGGGCCATTCCCTTATTGGGATATAGTTTGGGGGATCTATGGTCCATGGTTGGTGTACAAAATTGATCGAATGATGCTATCACTCCTAGTTACAGTAATATACTAGGGAATACTCTTGAGATTATAGATTGATACTTGAGTCATGGAGACTCTATTTCATTGAGATTTTTCTCATGTTATATTATTTGATATATTATTATGTATTTTTAAAAACTATAATATACACTCATGATACTTATATTGTAGTTATTATAATACTATATTAGTCATGGCTAAATATATATTATTTCATTTATGATTCAGATGCATTATTTATTAATTATTAAACATCGTTCATGATTGTTATATATGTTCATGGTGATCCTTACCTAAATGGATTGTCTATAAACCTATCAGTTAATTAAATTAATCAAATTAGTTAAATATAACTATTTACATTTTTCATGGTGAAACCTGTATGATGAATATGTGTAATTAATTTTGTTTTTAAATTACTATATTCTAGTAAAACCTAGTGGGCTTATTACATTATGGTATCATAGATGAGGCTCAAACAATAAGATTTAATATGTATATTAATGTAAAATTATTCTCTTGATAAATAATAAAGACAATGGTGCAAACTATACCAAGAGGTGAGGGTAGTTTGAATACTAAACCCCATTTTCATCCAAATCAATTTATCGTTGAGAAATATGTAAAGCTAGACCAAATCCTTGTATCCATGCAAGAGACTAGGAAGCAAATACTTGAAACAATGAAAGTGCATGGACATGAAGAGGTTAATTCTTAGGAGGAACCTTAATATCATCCTAATGATCAAGAACTAAACTCCTCCAAGTTTTATGGAACTATTTTTGGATATGGAGCTAAAGCATCGTTGACATAAATAGATAAATTTTTGTGATTTAAAATTATTATCAAGTTGTGAAAGTAGTTTGGGCATTAATCTGCCTACTAGTGATGCAATAACTTGGTGGGAAAATAAGAAGGTGAAGATGAACCTTGACTCTACCACCACCACTTAGGAATAGTTTATGACATTGTTTAGGTCATGATGGCTTCCATAACTATACTTTGATCAAAATCTTATATATTTTTAGAATCTTAAGCAAGGAAATTTATCAATGAATGAATAACGATAATAATTCATAATGATTGTTAAGTATGTACCTCAATATCAGGGGGATGAAAGGTTCATAGTTAGGAAATTTATCATGAGATTTAAAACTCAAATTGGCTTTGAAATAGATGTTCATGGTCCATCTACTATGGATCAAGTGTTCAAGAAGGTAATCAAGCAGGAATATAAATTGAAATCTCTTATGTAAGTCAAAGATAAGTTAAAAAATAAGTTTGGAAGTTATATCCCAACTTTAAAAGAGAATAAATGAAATCATAAGAGTGGAGACTCTAAGGTTTAGTTCAAGAAGCAGAATGTTAGGTTCAATTATGGTTTAAGGAATAGGAAACTTGGTAATGGTTTTAAGGGTGGTTTCAAGGGAAATCAATATTTTGATAAAAAAGGACCAGTTAATGGTTTATTCATATGTGGAGGTGAGAATTTTTCTTAAGAATTATCTCAATAGAATTTGAATAAAAAGGGTTCTACTTCTCAACAAGGTACATTCTAGTCGTGTATTTATGCAACTATTGATAATTGTCAGGCTGAGTTTCAAGTTTCATGCTTAAAACTGCTAGGTATTTTATTCAATCATCTAAATTATATTTTTATTGACATAGGAGATAAAAAACATTTCACTACTCCTATAATGCTTAGTTAATTATCTATAAATCCAAACTAATGGAAAATTCATGTTTAGTATAGTATGGGAATGAGTCAAAGATCAAAATTGACAAGTGTCTAGTCGAAGTGGAGATTAGTTTTCTTGAGTTCACTATAGTAGTAGATATTTTTGTAGCACCATTGAGATCATATATTTTGATCCTATGAGTCAATTTACTTAAAAATTATAAATCCAATGTTTATTATCTAGATAAGTTTAAGTGTCAAGATGATTTTGGAAATCAAACACAACTTCAGGGTGAGAAAATGGAGTTGAAGTTAAGGTATATTTTTATGATTCAACTCAATAAATCTCAAAAGAAGTGATGTAAAGTATTTATTTTTAAGATAAATGAGGTGGAAGAATCTAAGGAACCATCCATAAAATATTATTATTTTCTAAGAAACTTTCATGATGTGTTTATAAAAGAATTACTAGGATTTCCACCTAAACATGAGTTTGATTTCTCGATTGATATCTTATGTGGATCAAAATCATAGTTTAAGGTGTATTAAATAATGACAAAGACTAAATTGGTTGAGATACATTAATAAATTTAGGATTTGTTGTTGAAATAGATATTTCAACAAATTATGTCACCATAGGGTGCACCAGTTGTCTTCATCAGGAATAAGTATGGTACTCTTCACTTGTGTATAGATTTTAGAATGTTGAATAAATAAATGATCAAGAGTAGATATTCATTTCCATGCATTGATGATCTATTTGATCAAATATGAGGGGTAATATTATTTTCTAGGATTTATCTTAGATAAGTTTATAATTAGTTGAGGAGCTTTGAAGAGGATATTCTGAAAATAACATGTAGGACTAAATATAGGCACTACGAGTTCACAATATTACCATTTGGATTACCAAATGCTCCAACAATATTTGTGAATCTTATTAACAGTTTGTTCAGAGATTATATGGATCATTTTTTTTGGTTTTTATAGATGGCATCCTCATTTATTCCAAGGATGAGGAAGATCACCTACAACATCTATAATTAGTTTTTTAACTTTTTTGAAAGCACATGTTGTATGGAAAGTTGTCTAACTATGTATTTTTACTAGATAAATTATAGTATTTCAGATATATTATCTCTATGGATGGTATTTAATTTTATCTAATAGAGATAATAGACATAATAGAGTGGTTATAACCAAATAAGGTGCATGAGCTAAGAAGTTTCATGGGATTAACAAGATTTTACATAAAAATTGCTCCTAAATTCACTAAAATAACAAATTCAATTACCTATCTTCAACATAAGAATTAGAGTTTTGTTTGTTCATATAAGTTCGAGGTAGACTTTCAAGAAATGAAAATGAGGATTAATTCATCACCAGTGATAAGAGTTCATGATCCTAATGGCCAATTTTTAGTGATCACCAATGCATCTAGGGATGGTCTTGGAGGCATTCTTATGCAAGATGGCTCAATTGTAGCCTATAATTCTAGGAAATTGAAGTTTTATGAGGTGAATTATTCCACTTATGACCTATAACTTGTAGTAATTATGCATGATTTGAAAGTTTGAATGCATTATCTATTGTGGAAACCATTTTAGCTCAATACTAAAAACTGTTGTCCTTGAAAATGTGAAAGCATGGATGGTTTGATGTGTAGTAAATTTTTGTGGTAAGGCACTGAACACAAATTACTTGTGTAAGGTTAAAAGAGTTTAGCACTAGTCATAGAAGTTTTATCACTCACCTATGCATGTGGAGTATCGGTTGTCTCATCATAACTATGGAAAATAACCAAGGTGTGGGACCCTTGCACTACTTAGAATAAGCCTCTAAAGTAATCTAGATTGATTCTAATCTAAGTGAACTTAGCTTAGGACTAGTGCATAGACCTAAAAATTATAAAGGTAAATCTAAATATAATCTAAATCTAATATTTTCAAGGGAAAAGGGATGGAAAATGTAAGGAAGTGTTGAAAAATAAAAAAGTGATACATTGAGAATAGAATGAGTGCTCCTACTATCATGAACACAGTATAAATATTTAAGAACAATGCATTATCATATATAATCCACCAAGTCCAATATAAATGCATGATTATTTTTCATAGAGGCATAAGAATGTAATGTAACACTAAGAGGGATACTAAATTATTCACATATAATGTCTACTCTGACTTGAATGTGCACAAGATATGACCTACAAGTGAGTTATGAGTTCTATATAGGGGTACCAAGAATAGATAATGATGAGAGGGGTGAACATTACCCACATACAAGGATCAAAAACCACAAATAACACATAGATAATAATAATAATAATAATGGACGGAGGTGAACATAATTCTCATTAGCTTGGAAGATTCAACTAACAAAAGTACTCTTGCAGGGAAACTTTTGGTAGCAAGATATTGTCTAAAATGTGTCAACCCTTTTTAAAATTAAGATCAAATATTTTATAAGATCAAGCAATTTTTCAATAAATATGCCATTTAGGGTGGTAAATACAAATTTTAATTCTATTGCACATTGTTTCCATGCTTCTTGAATTATGTTTGGTGATTTCAATTTAGGAGTTGGTGGTAAGATTATTTTTGGGTCCTTGTGTGTGTCTTAGAGTGTAATATTCTTTAAAAAGTCATAGGGGTAACATATATTCATATTCCAATGTCTAACCACTGCTTGTATATTTAGTTTCTTTGTCAAGGCCTTAGGTGTTACTCAACTACCTTTCTAACTAACTCTTTATACCTTACTTCCACTTGTCAGTCACTACATGGGCATCCCTTGAACTACCACATAATTTAATTTTACCTTAGATCCATGCTAGTCTATAAATTAGTATGTACAAAACTTTATCGTAGTTTGTGATCTATGATATCATAGAAGGGAAAATCTATAATTTGGTGTCAGACTTCATCTTGAAGGTATGAGGACCCTTTGAAATATGAAGGTACACAAAAATGGAAGATCCTAGGTGTGATTATTAAAATTTGGAATTTCTTCTTACGTGCCTCTAGCTAGGTTGTCTAAAGGTTGTGTGTCTACATCCCTTATTATTATCACTAACTAGCTTATGTAATGAAGGATCTTGCATGTGGCATGTTGATGTGGGTTTTATGCACACTAATCTTGTAACGACGTAGCCTCTAACATTTTGGGATCTCGATAAAAGTGAACTCCACTTTAGGGCATGAGTTACCAGTATGTAATATTAATAACTACGTGATGGAACAACATGTAGGGCATATAGATTGTTAACAAGGATTGTGAATAGAATGGTGGTATCTAAAAAGAAAGTAAAATCTAGATGATTTGGTGGCTTGATGATTACTAATATAGAGGGGTTAGGTATCAAAATAAAATCAAAAAAAGGGGAAGAGTAAAGTGAAAAAGATTGTCTCTATAGTTCAAAAATCACCTCTCTGACTAGTTTCTAAGTGGATAAGTGATTTCAAAACTAGTGTCTATTACCAGTAGATATTACACACACATAATTATACATGGTCAAGTATTCTAGGATAATCTTGATATAGGAAACTTGTAGGCCTTAATCAAAGGTTGTTTCTTTTAGAGCAGCTATTGCACACTCTTATTTAAAAAATTATGACTTGGCCTTAGTGAGGTATCTAAGATAGTTTTTTCACATACACATAGAACTACATCAAATGAAAACATCTTTACACACTTAAAAATATGAATCAATCAACTTAATTATTAATAAACATTTTAATTTATGAATTAGTCAATAGATATTGCACATCTAAAACAAGCATATCAATTATAACAAAAAAGAAATCCTTTGCAACTTTTTCCCACTAAGAATTATTGAATCATAAAACCAAAAGAGATAAGCCTAATTACACAAATATTGGAAAGAAAATACATAAATACATAAGCTCACAATCAAAATTGCTTTTAATATTATATATTAAAATATTCTAACCTTTTATGATTGTGGTTTACAAGTGTTTAAATAGACTTGGGGAAGGGGTCACCACATCATCCATGTTCATGAAAAATAAATTACATGGAATAGTTAGAACTTCAATTCTAACTATGGTCTCAAAATAATATAAACTTATCTTACACTTGTCAATAGTTAAATTCAACCTTTGCCAAGTCATCCAACATGTACATATTTACAAAATAAATATGAAACATTTAATTATATGTTTGAATTATAAGAAAACTATAAATATAAAATTTACACCACTATTGTAATTGTAAATGCACAAAATTGTCCCTTAAGGCTATGTCAACATATACATGGATGCATTGACTTTAGTGGGAGTTGTAACTATAGCCATCGATATAGAACTAGATGTAGAAACTTTGGTTTTTTTCTTCTTTTCCTCTATCTCAATATAACATTTATGTACCACATCATGTTGTTGCCTAATTATATATAAGTTCAAAAGTGAGGGTATATGTACCCCACCAACCTATCCTAAGATATTTTCAAGTTATATTATTGTATTTTGGAAGTTGATTTTGAAATTTTCAACTTCAGCCACTTTTTTAATTATAAAGATTAGTTTTGCTTCAATATCCTCTAGTGGTATTCCTTGTAAAATATGCTCAAAATTATTTGAATCTCCTTGAATAAGTTGATCAAAATTTATTTTTATTATTAATTTCCCTATGACATCCTTTTATTTTGACAATTTCAAGTCATTCAAAAATTTCAAGATAAGTGCTTCATGCTACTGGTATTTGGGGATCAACGGCCCAACTATTTTTACCCATTCTTTGGCCTCCTCTATTCTAATAACCTTGAGGGCATTGGATGCCTCTAATGGTGTCATTAGATCTAAATGTATATTTGCATTATTAGTTATGTAAATAAATAACAACTTTAATTTATTCTCATATGCTTTCATATAATTAAATAATTTATGGGTGTGAGAAATATGAGGGGTTAATTCAGCTTGAATTATGTTTAGTGCATTTAAATAATTATAAAATCTGGATATAGCCTCTTACACCTTAGTTTAAATTCATGTTAGGATGTTAACTATTTTTTTTTTTCTAATTCAAGGTCCTACCTTGTGTATTATGTGCCCTCATGTAGTGCCACCATGGCATATTTATGCACTCTAGCTAGAGACCTAAAGTATTCATTATAGGTGGATTGGCCAACCTATATATTATGTCCTTTGGATAAGGGGTAGAATTATTTCCTTTATTTAAGTACTATTACCCTACCAAATTTATCTTCTAACTTTCCCTTTCTTACCCTTTGGATGATCCCAAATGGCTTGTCAAACAAGGTTGTTATGGATAGGGGCTCTGTGATATTGAAGTTGGGAATTTGAGTATCCCTAGCTATTAGATCAATAGCCCATATAAGAATCACTAGATGATTGGGGTATATATCTTTTATGTTTATGACCATAACCTCTTCCTTAAGATCTACTTTTTGCTACTTTTTAGCTACTTTGAGAATTGTGTCAAGAAGGGAAGGCCAAATGATTTTGGACCAATAAAAACTTCATATTGATATATTGGATGGACTATGATGAGTTACTTTGGTTTCTTTCCTATGCTTGAGCTTATAATAATAATTTCCTAGGATGGGCTAGTGGATGGCATGGGTAAAGTTATTTGTGTGGATGAAATATGGTTTTGGAGAGTAGCCATGTCTATTTCAATTTTATTGGATACCATTTTCCTCTTCAAGGTTCTAACTATGGTATTCATAGAGGGGATGGCATGCTGGGGAGAGATGGAGCAATGGTGGTGACATAATCCTTCTCCACCTTTGTAATGATCAAAAGAATGTGCAAGAGAGAAGAGGAGGTAAATGAATCATTAGAGGTAGAAGTGACACTTACATCGTAGGAGTTTTTAGAATAGAGTAAATTGGAATAGAACCAAAAGTAGGCACATATGAATAAACTAAATTATTAGTTTATAAAGGATTAGCCTTTTTAATTATTGTGTCTTCCATAGTTGATGTTTTTCCTTTATCAGCTATGAGGCTTAGTACATTGGCTCTCTCTAATTATTCTTCTTCATCAAGTCCTTTTTCTTCTTCCCCTTATTATTGAGGAATTGAAGGCAATATATATGATTTGTCAATTATTGGATTGCCTATGAGGAGAGTCCTTGGCTTCCTTATATAACAAATATTGGCATTAGCTTCCATGGAGGATCCTTATTAAGCTAAGGTAGTAGCTTCCTCTATGGATACCCTTGATAATGTAGACTCTTACACTTGGGACATAAGTATAGGCATTTTTAATGTAGTTATTAGGTGTTCTATGTCTTATTCATTAGAGGACTCTAGATCAATGGGATCTCTTGGAGCTCTAATAGGATAAATCTCATCCACCTCTGGCTCTTTCTTGAATGATCTCAACTTAAAGGGAAGTTCTTATGATGGTTCCCCTTGCACATTTATCTACTATGGGGGATGGATATTATAAAAGTTTGAACTCATCCACCTTGAAATAAGTGGTAGCCTATTATGTATTTCCTTCACTATAATTGAAGGCTCCTATTGAATTATCCTAATATTATCTTCCTTTAAGTTTGAAACTTTTGTCCTATCTAGGACTTGGTCATCATCTTTTTCATTCAAAAATACAAATTCATGGTCATAAGGGACATGTTTGTATGGGATACCAAAGCTTTAGGTATGTCTTTCTATGTAACCATGGGGAGCCCAGTCCTTATGTGGCAAGGTGGTTAAGTGATAGATTTTTCTCTTATTCTATACTTCTCCAATGTGATTTCTCTACATGTAGCACATTGTAACAATGATACCATGTGACCCATAATATGTGTTTTTCTTGTTTTAGATAAAATCTTCCTTAATACTCCACCATAGTTGATAAGCAATTTCTTTCTCTACTAACTTGTCAAGTACATTTTGGGGAGGCACAAGGGATGGAATTTATGACCAATAATCATAATCACTATCTAGTCAAAATACAACCAATATTCTCCCCTTTCAATTACTATTTTCACTATACTTTAGCCAATTATGGGTAGTGGAGACACATAGTTTATTTACCATACTTGAGCATAAACATCCTCAATAATTCAAACCATATTATTTGTATATACATAAATGTGTAGGAACTGGTAATAATCACAAATGTGAATCTTGACATAATTTGTAGTTGAGCTCCCCAAGCTTATTGAGTATTTTATATATTATACCCATTACAACATCTAGGAGGTAAGACATCATGTAGAAATGGATAGATAGAGTTGGCCATTTACTTTTGTGTAGGACCTACTCTCTCAAATGGAAGCTAATAGTTTTACCCAAAGCAAAATTTGTGTCACTAGTCATCATCAAATGAAGTAAAGACACCCAGTCTAAATTAAGAAAATGGATGTTAGGCATGCCATACATCCTATTCAATATCTCCTTTCCAATCTGCACTCCCATTCTAATTTTTTTGATAGGGGTGGGATTCCTTGTTTTATATGTCATGGTTTTCCTAGGGAGAATCCATGATCTTAGCACTGTATCCATTAAATTTTGTTAGTTCTATGAAACCAACCTATGTTTATCAAGAAACACATCTGGAACTGATAGTGATAAATACTTCTAAAAGTCAGCTCTAGAGATGCATGCCATGACTATCTAGTTGACCATATGATGTAAAAATTCATCCTATGTAATTTTACTTGTGAATAATAAATATTTTAATAGGTCAATGTAGGTTATCACCTTAGGCTTAGCCAAAGTTCAATACAATGATTACATCTTGAGGGAGAGAAAGTTTGTAATGGATTGTTTTTCTATGATAGATAGATTCCCATCTAGTTAAAATGCATCGATAGAGTCAATAATATCCCATAATTTATAGTAGTTTTCATACCCATTATTGAATATGGTGGCATCATAGACTATGTCTATGAATTATGTTGAATCCTTTATGGATAATGGTTATTCTAGAAGTGCCCCTTTGAAACTCTTTTATGATGATGCTATTAAAATTATGTGTAATGCTTGTAGTTTATTTACATGATCTATGAAAAATTATCCTCTACTAGTCACTTGTTGGTTGTTAATGGATTTATAAGTTTTTTGGGCTTTCATTCATAAGATAGTAGTCAAGTTCAAATTATTATTTTTAGCAATCAATACATAGATGGTTGCGCATCATGGACATAGACATAACACTCAATTTTATTTCATGCATTATAAATGCCCAGTATTCATATGTTTTATATTATTTTCATTGTTAAAATCTCATTAACCTAGTTGGAAAGTATCCTTAACAAATTTTAGGTAGTATTTTTTATTCATTAGCTAAGTATAGTGGGATTTTGACATTTAGGAGTTGGGAGTTAGGTTTTGTGTTGGGGCCCAACCTAAAAAATATCCAAATAAATCTTTTGAACACAAATCGTAAATAAAAATCTCAAAGACCAAACCTATCAAAATAAATTCTCCAAAAAAAATGCGTGATATAAAAATTTCAAAGAGCAAAATCATAAAATTTCATGGAACCCATGATGATCATTTTAAATAATATGTCTGATCATAAATCATGATCACAATTTTTGATAAATAGGTCCTAACAAAAATCCTAATACAAAATGTCTAATAAATACAAGTCCATTCAAAGTAGTTTGTTTAGATAAAATGTCTGATGTGAAGCTATGAACAAAATATTCGATACAAAAACCCCAATGAACAAATGTTAAATAAGTCTTTGCAACATAAATGCTAAATAAAATACTCGATAAATAAATCTTGATGAAAAAATTATGAAAATAATTTTCGAAGAAAAAATATTCTTGAGAAGGAGGCCAGAGTAAAATGTCTTGTTACCAAATCTCAAATAATTCCTCTAAATAAAAATAAGTCCCAAAAAACTTGCATAGTTCAAAAATATCTCAAAAAGCATTAATAAGGTCAGTCCATAAAAATATATAATACTATTCTTTGTTATTTTAGGTGTAAATACTAAGGATAAATCTGATTATAACTTTGCACAGATAAATAGAAGAAATGCTCAACAAATAAGGCCAAAATCCAAAAAATGTGAGTCCCCATTTCTCTTTGAAGAAAAATGTGTATGTTAGGTTAAATAAATGACAACTTATAGGGGGAATACTTCTCATTATTCAAGAACCTTGAACTTTGGTTAATAATTTCAAATCAAACATGAACTATGCCATAGAAAAATATTAGAATTTGAGATATGAAAGAAAATCTTAAGTAGATTCACAGAACATACTTGCCTTCTCATCCTTAGACCTATGTATGATAAAAGCTAAGTTTATTGAACCCATGTTGTAATGATATTTTCAAAGGATTGGAGAAGTTGTAGGTTTCATTTTGGTTTCATTTAAAGCTTATTAAATCAAGGGAAGTTCATGCATTTATCTACTATCAGCTAGGGATCCATATCCCTGATAGAGATACCTTGGGTTTCTTCTCCTTATTCCTTCATTTTATTAATCATGATGCATGATACATTGACCTTATTGAATCATGTGAGCCTTTCAATTTTATTTAAATATTATATTGGACTTATTTATTTCTATTTTGAACTCATTGGTTCTTTCTTTCTTTTTTCAGTCTCTTTTATTTGAATAAAAGGAGGAGAGTTGAAACCCTTGTGAGCTAGTATGGTTATAATATAAATGATTTATCAGAACATCCCTACTAGCTACATTTACACCAATAATTATCATCTCCAACAAGTATTAACATAATAAGTGTGGTTGATCCAATGGAATAAGAAAACTTTTTATATTAATATGAAGTACTTGAGAACAATTTTCACATACCTGGTAGAAATATTCAATTGTGAAATAACCCAAAATGATTTGTGATTACATACATACATCCCAAAGAACCTAAACATAAAAGTATACCCAGTTTGTGAATAGGCCCCAAATTATGAATTCATTTCAAACTTTCCATTCTTATTATGTCTACTAATCATAAAATAATAGCCTTAGTTGGTTGGATATTATCTTGGTGATGTAATAATAAAATAATTTAGATTATCATAAGAAACAACAAAGCAACTAATCTAGAAACATGGAAAACTAAAATTAAAAAGTGAGAAATCTAAACCTAGAAGGCAATAATATAAACTAATCCTACCTCTACCATGGTTTGTCATCAATCAAGGGCACCTTCATATAGTAAAACCTTAAATTAATGCTTCAAAATCTATTCATTAACTAGATATGTGAGTTTATTTCCTTGCAAGTATCTTAGACAAAATGCATTATTGCTTAGGATCTCTGAAATCTAATATGGTATAATCCATAAAAAGGAAAATTTGTAATTCTATCATTTTTCTTCATGGGATTTATCCAAAAGAAGCACCATATTTGAGATCCTAAATTCTTTTGTCTTTTCTCTTTTGTCAAATCACCTCTTGATTACATCTTAGTATTTGTTAAAAGTTTGTAGGGCCTGAGTCCTTAAATATTCCATTTCTATTATGTTTAGTAGTCTACATTCTAATATATCATTTAATTCCATGTATTCCTAAATGAATTTATAAGTTTGTAATTTTAGCATCATTGGAAATATTTTTCTACATCCATACACCAATAGATAGGGTGAGGCTTTGAGGCTCTACTTATATCTTTTTCCTTTTTATCCAAAGGGCATACTTTAGTAGATTGTGCTAGTGCCTAGGCTTATCCCTAGCTGATTTATTAGTTGAATATATTAGGTTCTTGTTCATTGATTCAACCAATCCATTTTGATGAGGGTAATGGTTAGAAGATGACCTGATAGTGATCTAGTTGTCATGAGCCCATCCAGTGAATTTAGTTGATATAAATGTTGGCCTATTATCATAGACCAAAGAAATTGGAGTGCCAAATCTACTTGTGATGTGTTCCTCTAAGAAGTGAATCACATATTAGGATCTAAAATTATTTGTGGACACTACCTTAGTCCATCTAGTATAGTAGTCTATGATAGTGAGTACTAACTTATAACCTAGTGAGGAGTTTGGGTTAATGACAATAATAAATTCTAAACATCATTTATAAAATGGCCTTCTTCAAATAGCAAGTTGTAAGGTAATTATTGCATGTACTTATCTCTTTGATAAATCTTGGTAATCATGACTTGTACTTACATCAATATGAACATCTTTGAAAATTACTGACCAATAGTAGCCCATTCTTAAGATCTTATGAGCTATGGTATTTTTAGATAGATGACCATTGCCTATCTTATAATGAATTTTTTATACAATCTCTTTATATTTTTATATATACAAACAACTAAGATAGATTCCCTCATAATTTATTCTATAGAAAACTTCCTTCCTGATCATGTAAAGAGTAGCTTTGAGCCTCAAAGCTCTCTTTTATTCTCTAATAAATTCTAGGGAACAAGTACCTATAAGCAGATATTGTATTATGTCATTATAACATTCCCTTTTAGATACCTAGGCTTCACATACCCCTTCAATAGTAATATGTGGATTTATTTAATTCATTATTTGGATAATTCCTTAACTCCAAATGATCTTAGCAGGCTTGATTTCTATGTCAAACTCCTATATCTTTGTCATTCATTTTGTGATAAGGTGATCTTTTAAATAGTGTTAGACAAGATAGGAATAGCCTTATTCCCTAGGATGTAGTGTTAAAATGTCTTCACTACTTTGAGAAGAGAAAAAATATGTTTATCAATATGGAGTACCTGAGTTCTACATTCTTCATATTTGTGCTCATAAACACAATCGGATTCTTAGTCTCTTCTTTCTTCTATGTTATGATAGAAGAAATAATATGTTTTGAATCAAATTAGTATAGATGAAAATCCTTTGTAAAATCTAGACTAATGAGTATTAGGGCCCAAGATATGGCATATTTAATGTCTTGAAAATACTTCTAGGCCTCAGTTATCCATTCTATTTTATCATCTTGCATGAGAATTACATTCAATGGCCTCAAATAATCTAAAAATCCTAAGATAAACTTTGTTATGAAATTAATCTTACCAAAGAATGACTTGAGCTCCTTTCTATTTGGTGGTGCAATATTTGAAATTTCTTGAATTCTATTTGAATCAATGATGATTCCTTCTTTGGTAATAATGTGTCCTAAGAGCTTTCCTTGAGTTACTCTAAATATACTCTTATTTGTGTTTAGTGAGATGAAAAACTTTATATATATCTCAAATACTGACTGCAAATTACCTATGTGTTCATTCTTATTCTTGAAAACAGAATAAGATCAACCATATAGATGATTATGCACTTACCTATTAATCCCTTAAATTCAAGATCCATGGATCTCTAAAGGGTGGCTCCTACATTTATTAGGAAAAAAAGCATCCTCTTATATGCATAAGTACCCCACTTTATAAGAAATGCAATATTCATTCTATACTCTGATTTTATCAGTCCTTGATTATAGCCTAAAAATATATCCAAGAAGGACATCATTTCAAATCCACTTACTATATATATCACCTCATCCAAGGAAGGTAGCTGATAGTTTTATTTCTTAGAGACTTTGTTCAATTTTTTGAAATCAACACATAACCTGATCTCACCACTCTTATTTCTGATAGAAACTAAATTAGCCACCCAAGTAGAATATTTGATTAGGAAGACTGTCCTTTCACTTAGCAATTTTCCCACTTTTATTTGAATGAGAAGATTTGGGATAGGATTCATTGGTCTCTATCTCTATCTAAATGGCTTTTGGTTTAGTATCAATGGAATTGTATGAGTGATGACCTTTAAGTTGTAAACCTTCAAGTATTCATATGGCCAAGAAATCACATCTCTATATCAAGTGATTAAGTCCTTCACCTGTTGTATTTATTATGGGGTGTAGTTGATGCTAATGTTAATGTAGCATAGGATATGTTCATCTCCTAAATTATCCCTCTTAAAGTTAGACTCATTGTTTTTGGGTTTCCTTAGTAGTTGAGCTTGAGGATCTATACTAAATTATCTTTCTATGGATACCAAACTAGTTAGAAGATGATTCTCTTTGAAATAGAGGATACCTTCTATTTATGACTCCTCTTGGTAGGGATGGATAACTTCCTTATCATCGATGATTTGTGACTCAAATTTTCCTAAATTGGTTAAAAATTAAATGATCTATTGATCATCTTAAATGAGTTAGAAATTTTATACATTGTTAGGAATAGAAAGATAGGTTACTAACTTAATAGATAGTTTATTTACCATAGATTCTTAGAGAGGCTCCAAATTAGTATTAGTGGTAGATAATGGATCTATGACTTGATTTTACTCTTTAGGAACTGTTATTATGTTTGAAGCTTTAAATATCTCAATTAGATCCCATGTTCTTCATTTATATTTGTAAGATAACTTATACTAGTATTTGTTTCTAACTTGACTGAGTACTAAATTTGGATCCCCAAATACTAATAATTACTTGAAATTATTATTGAGTTTAAATTGTAACCCCAAAATTAATGCTTCGTATTTAGCCCTATTTTTAGTGCAATAGAATTATAACCTATATGTTCTGAATAACTTCTTCCCCTATGGATCAATTAGTTAAATTCTTATGACTAATTTTTGTTTGGATATAGAGCCATCAAAGTGTAGAGTTGATAACTGATTTAAACCCTTAGATTCTTATTATTGCATTTGATTTTTCATAGTAAAATTGTAAATACGAAGGTTAGGGGATTTATACTTTACCTCTTCATTTGTAATATTATACTCTATGATAGGATACTTCATCTGTGGTTCCCTATCGATCCATATTTGATTTGTAATACCTCTCCATAGTAACTAGATGTGAGAGAAATACATTAAGCATCTTAGACCAATCCATACTTAGCAAGAGTCCATAACCTTCAAGTATGTCTACTACTAGGATGTCAATAGTCATCTGGACTCATGGCTCAAATGCTACCTAAATACACATATTTTTCAATTCTCCAACCACTAGTAACACCATTTTATCCAGTTATGAAACTATTATCTTGGAAGGTCTTAAAGTTATACCTAGGTTTTGATAGATATAAGTAGGAATTACAATTATTGAATCTCCATTATCAACTAAACATTTATAAATATTCTTAATAAATGACCTTATATTCATCAAAAATGGTGGAACCTCTATTTCTTTTATAGATGACATTGGTGGTAGTAGCCTTTATCTTATTTATACATGCTTTTTACCTTTCCATAGGGGTCACCCTTGTGATAGAATTGCATAGTATCTCCTTCTATTTAGTGATCTGAGCTAATTCATGAAGAATAATATCTGCTTTGATTTTCTTCATATCTCCAATGATGTTGTATCCCCCTTTACTCTATTCCTCTTTGATTTGAGGTTGATCATTCCATTTTGGGGGAGGTGGGTTGTTGTTAGAATTTATATTATGTGGAATGGTTGTGTTATTTAGAGGAATAGAATTTTTGAAGGGTTGCCTATTCCTCATATTGTAACCACCTTTCTAGAATTTTAGGAAAGTGTGACTCTCATTAGTGTTGTCCTTTGGTATGTTGTCATCTTCAATTGGAAATGGAAACTCATGAGTCTTAAAAAAATATGGTAGTGTTTGAAGAGTTAGGGTCCTAGTGTTATTCTAGTGGATAAGACATCTAATCCTTATTTACTAATTCTCTTTGAAGGATTTCAAATGCTGCACAAAATTCAACACAATCAAGCTCACCATGCTGAGAAGAATTATGGATTATGCACTAATTAGGTAGATATATCTCTACCATATTTATATTTGGATGCTTGTCAAGCTACTATATATTATTTTTAGGCCTATTGAATGGTCTATTGGACATATGGAACCATAAATTTTGATTTCTACTTGGGCCATTAGCATTACCCATCTTTCTTTGCATGTGAAGGAAGCCATTACTTAACTTCTAAACCATTTTTTAAATATCATATAACTCCACCTTTGTAGATTAAATGCCCCAAAGTAAAATGGTAGAAGATGTATACAACTATTGATTCTAATCATAATCGTTACCTTATACATGCTTATTCAAGAAATTATAATTCGACTGTATTGTTTATGCCAGAGGAGGTAATGTATATAACTAATTCTAATTGAATGTAGGAATGTATTACTTCATGTGTGGGATAGGATTAAATGTTAATAATCCATTTTTGACATTTGGTATGATAGGCACTTAGGGTTTAAACTACCTAACAATACTGATAGCCTCTTTATATGTTAATTCCAAGGTGGTAACATTAGCTACCCTTCTCAAGAAAACTATAGTATTTATATTAAGATCATTCTTGTACATCTCTAATAATAGTTCTTATTTGGGTCTATACCTTGGTCTTAACTATGTATACATATTTTTAAATCTTGTATTGAATGTGTGGATTGGCTCATTAGGCTCCCTCTTCATGCTAGTGAAGTTCTGGTATATCAAGTTGGGGCTAGTGACCTATCTAAACTATGAAAGAAAAGTATCTTTACATGCATTCCAAGAAGTTATTGAATTTTTTGTTATATTTAGATACCAATAAAAAGAAACATCCATTAGTGTAAAATGGAACATCCTTCATGCAACATCCTCATTAATAACATTCATTAATCTCAAAGCATCTTTACAAGATTTGATATGTTCCTTTAATGTTCTTGTTCTTGAAGGAGATAAGGATGGAAGATAATTTTTAGGATTATTTGGTAGGTGATGCACATATCCTAGGACAACAATTGTAGATCCAACCAACCAAGGTGGTTAAATCATGCAATGATTAGCAAGGGAATTACTCCTTATTGTAGAAGGTTTCTTGGGTTTGTTAGGGGTAGTTGGTATAAATATAGGTCTTTTATGATTTGATAAGGGTGAGACTAGGGGACTAGCCTTAAAACTATATTTGGTCACTCTCCTACATGATTTTAGTGTAAATCTATATATAAACTAACCTCTTTTAATAGAGGTGCTAAGGCCCTCCTTCTAGCTCTATAAATAGAATGTTGATGTGGGTTTTATGCATACCAGTTCCATAACGAGGTAGCCTCTAACATTTTAGGAACTCAATTGAGGTGAAATACACTCTAGGTCATGAGTGTCATGTATGACATCTTAACAACCACTTGATGAAATACCAGGCAAGGCATATAGATTGTCAACAAGGATTGTGAATGGAGAGGTAGTTTCTATAAAGAAAGTAAAATCTACATGAGTTGGTAGTTAGACGATTACTAATATAGAGTGGGTAGGTCGCAAAATAAACTCAAAAAGGAGGGGAAGAGTAGAGAAGAAAAGAGAAGCTCTATGGCTTTAAGAATTACCTCTCTAGCTAGTTTCTAAGTAGACAAGTGCTTTCAAAACCTATCTATTTCTATCAGCTATTATACACACATAGTAAAATATGTATAAGAAGTCTAGGATAATCTTGATATAAGAAACTCACAGGCCTCAGTCAAAGGTTTCTCTTTATAGAGTAGTTGTACACTCTTATTTATGAGATTATGGCTAGGGCTTAGTGAGGTATCTCATATAGCTGTTTTAGATACATATAAAACTAAATCAAATGAAAACACCTCTACACACTTAGAAGTATGAATCAATCAACTTAATTATTAATAACTAGTTTAATTTTATAATCATTAAATATCTATTGCACATCTAAGACTAGCATATCAATTATATTAAGTAATAAATCCTTTTCAACTTTTACACACAAAGAAGTATTGAATTATACAACCAAAAGAGATAAGCCTAATTACGCAA
Organism: Torreya grandis; assembly: GCA_037957365.1. Classification (NCBI taxonomy): domain Eukaryota; kingdom Viridiplantae; phylum Streptophyta; class Pinopsida; order Cupressales; family Taxaceae; genus Torreya; species Torreya grandis. The sequence goes on from JARHVA010002327.1 coordinate 1,324,382, forward strand.
ATATTATAAATAAAATACACAAACACATAAGCTAACATTGAAAATTGATTTTTCTCATGTATATTAAAATCTTCTTACCATTTATAATTATGTGTTATGTGTGTTTGAATATACTTGGGGAATGGGTTGACTCATCCTCCAAGTTCATGAAAAATACATTACATGTAGTTAGAACTTGAGTTCTTACTATGGTCTCAAAATGGTATAAGGTTATCGTACACTTGTCAATAGTTAAAGTCAACCTTTATAAAGTCATACAATATGTGCATGTTTACAAAATGAATACACAACCTTTTTTAATAGGTTTGAATCATAAGAAAAATATAAATATAAAATTGACATTGCTATTAGAATATACAAGCTCAAAATTGGCCCTTAAGACTAAGTCAACATCTGCATGGAAACATTGACTTTAGTGGCAGTTATAACTATAGCCATCAATGTAGAACTAGATGTAGGCACATCAATTTTCTTCTTCTTTGCCTATATCTCGAGATAGAATTTATTCTCCACATCATGTTATTTCATAGTTATATCTAAGTTCAAATGTGAGGGTCTGTGTACCTTGTTGACCTATCCTAGTAGCTTTGCATGTTCTATTTTCATTTTCTAGAAGTTGATTTTTAAAATTTCAACTTTAGTCACTTTTATCCTTGCAAATATTGGTTCTAATTTATTGTATGTTCTAGTGGAATCCCATGTAAAATCTTATTGAAATTGTCTAAATCTTCTTGAATAAGATGATCAAAGTTTATTTTGCTTATTAATTTCCATGTAACATCCTTTGTTTCTAAAAATTTCAAGTCATTTAAAATTTGTAGGATATGTGTTTCATAATCTTTATATTTAGGGATCAAATTCAAAGTTGTTATTACCCGTTCTCTATTAAAATGACTACCATATTGAGGGCATTGTATGCCTCTAATGGTGTCATTAGATCTGAATGGTTTTAGGCCTTAATGGTTATGTAAAGAATTAACAACTTTAATTTATTCTCTTATGCCTTCAAATAATTAGATATTTTATGGGTTTGGGAAATATGAGAGGCTAATTCAGCCCACATTATCTCTAGTGACTATAGAGAATTATAACATTTAGATGCAACATCTTAAACCTCAGTTTCAATGTCTAATGGGATGTGAATTATCTATTGTTTTGTTATTAGTTCCAATTCTGCTTCAATCTAATTCCATGCCTCTTGTGTGTCCTCATGTAGTGTCACCATGGCATCTTTATATGATTCGATTAGAGACCTAAAAACTTCATTGTAGGGGGAGTGGACCACCTATCTATTATATTTATTAGGTAAGACATAGAATTATTGCCTTTCTTTAAGGACTATTTCCCTACTAGATTCATCCTCTAACTTTCTCTTTCTTACCCTTTGGATGTTACTAAATGGCTTATCAAACAAGATTTTTATGGGTAGGAGCTCTATGATCTTAAAACTAGGGATTTGAGCAGCCTTGGTTCTTAGATCAATATCTCATTGAGCATTCAATAGCTAATTAGGGTATATCTTGTGTGTGTTTCTAACCATAACTTCTTCCTCAAGATCTTTTGATTGTTACTTATTTTTGGCTACCTTGAGGATTGTGTCAGGTAGGGAAGGATAAATGATTTTGGACCAATCGAATCCTCTATATTGAGGGAGTGGATGGGCCGTGATGACTTAATTTGCCATCTTCCCCTTGCTTAAACTTATAATAGCAGTTTCTAGGGATGGGCTTATGGATATCATGGGCAAAGTGATATGGGTAGATGAAACATTGAGTTGGGGAGTGGCCATGGCTATTTCAATTTTCTTGGTTACCCTTTTCCTCTTCAAGGTTTTTATTATGATAGTCTTAAAGGGGATACTAGTATCAGTCATGATGAATGTGAATGGAAAGATGGGTAGAAATAGATCAATGGTGGTAACAGAATCCTTATCCACCTTCGAAGTGATAAAATGAATGTGCAAGAGAGAAGAGGAGGTCAATGAATCATCAGAGGTGGAAGTGACAAATTCCATTATGGGAGTCTCATAATAGAGGAAATTTGAATAAAACCAAAAATAAGCACACATAAAGAAACCAAGTGGTCTCTAAAGGTTAATTTTTTTTAGCTATTGTGTCCTCCATATTTGGTTCCTTTCCTTTGTCAAATTTGAGGCTCAGTGCCTTGGATATCTCCAATTATTCTTCTTCATCAAATCCTTGTTCTTATTTCTCCTATTGTTGAGGAGTTAAAGGTAGGATTTATCATTGCTCAATTATTGGACTACCAGTGAGGAGAGTCCTTAGATTAATTCTATAGAAAAGAGTGGTATTAGATTTGATGGAGGATCCTTATTGAATTGTGTCAATAACTTCCTCTATGTCTATCCCTAATGATATAGACTATTTCACTTATTGGGTAGCTATAAGTAATTGTAATGTAGTTTTTGGGTGTTTTGTGTCTTCTTCATCAAAGGACTCTATATCAATGGGATCTCTTGGAGATCCCTTAAGACAAGGCTCATTCACCCCTGACTCTTTCTTTATATTTCTCAACTTAAACATAGTTTCTTGTGCTAGCTCTCTTTGTACCTATATCTTCTATGGGGGATGGCTATTCCAAAAGTCTGAAGTTGTCCACCCTATATCAAGTGCTAGCTTGTTATTCATTTACTTCACTATAATTAAATGTTGTTATTCAATTATCTTAATATGGCCTTCCTTTGGGCTTACAAATTTTATCATATTTAAGACCTAGTCATCATCTTTTACATTCAAAAATATAAATGCATGGTCATAAGGGACATGTTGGCATGGGATACCAAATCCCTAGATATGCCTTTGTATGTAACCATAGGGAACCTAGTACTTATGTGGAAAGGTGGGTAAGTGATATATTTTTCTCTTATTTCCCACTTCTCTAAAGTTATTTTTTTGCATGTAACACATTCTATGAATGATCACATGTAACCCATAATATGCTATTTTCTTGTTTTTGATCAAATCTTCCTCAACACTCCACCATAGTTTATAGGAATTTTATTTCTCTACCAACCTGTTAGGTACATATTTGGGGAGGCACATGGGATGTAATTTATGACCAAAAATCATAATCCCCATATAGTTAGGATACAATCAATAGTCTCCCTTTCTAGTTAGTGTTTTCACTTTTCCTACTCTAATTCTAAGTAGTGGAGACCCATGGATTGCTTGTCATACTTGATGATAGACATCATCAACAATTCAAAACATGTTCTTTATATATTCATAAATATCAAATAATTGGTAATAATCATAAATGTAATTTTTGACACAATCTATTGTTGGGCTCTAAGGCTCATTGAGGATATTATATATTGTGCCCATTATAACATACCTGAGGTAAGACATCATATAGAAAGCATCAACTAGACTAGTCCCATTTACTTTTGTGTAGGACCATCTCTCTCAAATAGAAGCTAATAATTTCACCCAAAGCAAAAGTTGCATCACTAGTCATCATCAAATAAAGTAGAGGAATCCAGTGCAAATTAAGAAAATGGATATATGGGCATATCATACATCTTGTCTAGTAGTGCCATCCTAATATGCATTCCCATTTTGAATTTATTGATAGGGTTGTGAATATTTCCTTTATATTTCATGGTTTCCCTATGGATAAGCCATAAGCTTAGCAACTTATCCATTGAATTCTACTAATTTCATGAAACCAACCTATGTTTATAAAAAAAAGTATCTATAATTGGTAGTGATATATACCTGTAAAATTTAGCTCTAAAGATGCAGGCCATAACTATCTAGTTATCCATATGGTGTAAACATGCATCTTGTATAATCTTCCCTACAAATAATAAACCTCATAAGAGGTTGATGTAGGGCATCACCTTAGTCTTGGTCATAGTTGAGTGCAGTGCTTGTCTCTTGAGGAAGAAAAAGTGTATAATGAATTGTCATTACATGGTAGATATATTCCCATCTAGTTGAAATAAATCAATGGAGTCCACAATATACCATAATTTAGAATAGTTTCCATACCTATTATCGAATATGGTGGCATCTTTGACTGTGTCCATAAATTCTATTAAATCTTTTATGGAGAATAGAAATGGTGGAAGTGATCTTCTAAAATTCTTTGATGATGATGCCATTCAAATTATGTGTCATTCTTGATATTTATTTACATTATATACGAAAAAATTTCCTCCTCTAGTGGCGTGCTTGCTTGTTAATGGATTTTCAAGTTTCTAGGACTTCTATTTATAGGGTAGAAATCAAGTTCAAATTTATTTATGAGCAATTAATAAATTTATGGTTACACATCATGTATATAGCCTTATATTCAATTATAGTTCATGCATTCTAAATACCCAATGTTCATATGTTTTATATTATCTTCATAGTTCAAATATCATTAGTTTAATTGGCATGTATCCTTAGGAAGTAGTGGAAAGTATTTTTTCTTTAATGGCTAAGTATAGTGGGATTTGAGTATTTGGAAGTCAGGATTTAGGTATTTTGTTGGGATTGAGCCTAAAAATATCCAAAAAAATATTTTAAATGTAAAGCCTGAACAAAAATCCTGAAGACCAAATATATCAAAATAAATGTTTTGAACAAAATTCCTACTATAAAATGTCTAATGAGCAAATTTTTTGAATTAAATAAAACCTATGATGAATGTTTTAGATAATTTGATTGATTATAAAATTTAATCAAAATTTATAATAAATAGATCTGAATAAATATCATGATATTAAATGTTTGATAAAATACATGTCATTTTGAAGAAATTTATTTAGATAAAATATTTGACATAAAACTCTAAATAAAATGTTCAATACAAAAACCCCAATGAACAAATGCTAAATAAGTCTATAAAATACAAAGGTAGAACAAAATCCTTCATAAATAAATACTGATGAATAAATGTCAAACATAACTTCTAAAGAAGAAAAATTCTTGACAAAGAGGGCCAAGTAAAATTTTTGAAGACCAAATCCCAAATAATTCCTCTGAATAAAAATAAGCCCCAAAAAAAATTTATAGTTCAAAAATCTACTAATTTTTTTTGATAAGGTGAGTTCATAAAAATATATAATACTATACTTTGTTCTTCTAGGTGTAAATACTAAAGTGTAATTTGATTAGAACTTTTCATAGATAAATAGATGAAAGGCTCAAAAAAAAAGGCCAAAAGAAAGTGTGTCCTCATTTCTCTTTGAATAAAAATGGCTATGTTGGGTACAACATGGCACACATCAAGAATGCCTATTAGGAGTCAATCATCTCTTAGTCGATGCATAAATTTGTGATGACTACTTTAGTTGTAGCCATAGACATGAGGCATCTACACATGGTTTACTATTAAGAACTCAACACTTCAAAGGTGTATAAATCATTTGTAGGATATTTTTGAGCTCTATCTAGGTTGGTGGTGACTTAGAAAGTCAACAATAACTTGGGACTCAAGCATATGTTCATCCCATTAAACCTAAATGCTCATCAAAGATGATGGTTAGAGTTTTTATATGATTATGTTTTTTATATTAATTATATCAAAGATAAGGAGAATAAATTAGTTGATGCTCTAATATGTAGGAGGTACATAATATCTGTGCCTACTATTATGAGTATTTTCTAAGATCAAGTAATAAAATTCTTTCTTAGAGATGAATTTTAGGATTAGATTAGTAAAGCATTATTTGAGAATGATCATAATCCAATGTATAAGGGATTCAAGATAGAGAGTGATGGTCATTTATGGTATAATGGTAGGATTTATGTACCTAAAAGGAAGACTCTAAGGAGCACAATTCTAAAATAACTACACAATGCCCCATATTCAAGACATATAAGAGTAACCAAGCTCATGGCTAAGCTTAGACCACTGTATTTATGGAAAGGAATCAAGCGAGATGCATCAAATTTTGTGTCTCATTATCTAAAATGTTAGTGTGGGAAAGTTGAATATATGCATATGGATAGATTGATATATCCACATGATATACTAGAATGGAAGTAGGAGGTGAATAGTATGGACATAGTCCAAGGGTTTTCTTCATCATGGAACTAACATGACATGATTTTGATTGTAGTTGACAAAGTAACCAAGGTATCCCACTTCATACCGATCAAATTGATAGATGATACACCTATTGTTCTAAACACATTCAGGAAGTGTATTAATTGTATGGTTTTCTAGATAATATCATTTTAGATCAAAATTTAAGGATGACTTATAGGTTTTGTTTGACTCTAAATTTAGCTATAGGTATGTAGTTGAACTTCAGCATAGCTTATCACCTACAAACTAATAGAAATATAGAATGAGTTATCTTGGTTTTAGAAGATCTAATTATATATATTTCATGGATTAGAAATACAAGTGGAATGATTACCTTTTATTGGTTGATTTTGATTGTAATAAATCATAACAATTAGCATTGAATATGTCTCCATTTGAGGCATTATATAGAAGGAGGTGTAGAACACCAATCATTTGGAATGATTTAGAAGATAGGGTAGTCTTTGGACTTGAGTTTCTTTTAGAAATGGAAGATCAAGTCAAGTTAATCAGGCAGATGTTGGTTGAAGCCAATCATAGACTTAAAAGTTATGATGATCCAAATAGAACAACTAGGTAGTTTTATGTAGGTGATAAAGTGTTTTTTTAGGTTAATCCTTAGAAAAGTTTGATTAAATTCAAGAAGTCAGCAAAAATTTCACCAATATATTGGGACCCTTCGAGGTTGTGGAAGTGGTAAATATTGTAATGTATAGGCTTGTATTTCCACTAATTATAGATCTTTGGCATGATGTCTTCCATGTGTCTTATCTTAAAAATTATGTTGTTGATCCTTCACATGTGTTTGATTGGAATTGTTTACAAGGTTTAGATGTTGGGGTGGTCATGGTATAACTAGTTAGAATAATTCACAATTGCAAACTCAGTTTGCATAATGGAGAAGTGTCACAGTGCAAGGTACATTGGGACCAATATTCTGAAGATAGTTCCACTTAGGAGGACTATTATGAGTTTTATAGGCTATTTCCATATTTTTTTCCTTGATTTATTGATTCATATTATATTATTATTTTTAAAATAATGTTTTAAATTCAAAATTTGTGTTTGAATTAATCACATTAGGATGATGACTAGTTTTAGAGGGAATGATATCACATCCTAATTTTTCTCTAATATAAATTACCTAATTGATTCATGGATTATCATGGCTAATTAGTTTATTAGTTATTTTTTGATTAATATTAATGTCATATTTTGATTATGGGATAATTTTATGATGCTTAATTTACATGGTTTGTTATATATGAGTTACTACTACTTTATATTCTATACAATGTGATCATGATTGTCAATTATAAAGCATTATTTTATGGATATAATGATGTTTTGGGATAACTACCTTGATTTTTTTAAGGTAGATGTAGGACATATCCATCCCTCAGAGTGTGACGGAGGGATAAAATCATCTAAGAGGGTGGTTTAGATGGAGACATTGGGGGATGACATCAAACAAACTCAAAAACCCATTCACACACCACATTAGTACTTCATGTTTTGGGATTAATTGGTTAAGTAGATAGTTGTATTATACCTTTTTTTAAGTATGAATGTTTGATATGATCTTTTATAATTGATTTTGATGATCATGTTTATTTATTCAAGTGATTTCACTAAATATATGGTCTTAGGTAGCTTATTTTATATGACATAATTTCTTCGTTGAATGATTGAATTTGTATATGTTTTTACTTACCTCATTGCCCTATTAGGTATAGATGTGTATTATAAAGATATGATGTTATGTATGCATTACGATAATAAGTATAGATAGATTCCATTATTATTATTTTCTCTGTAGGATTAATATAATAATAATTATAAGAAGATTATTATTATAAGATATGTTTATCATAATGTCAAAATATATCAATAACGTTGTTATAAAATGTCTTTGTATTTGATTTAATGTTGACCAAAAGTCTAATATTCATCATATATTAGACAATGAATATATTGTTAAATGACTAAGGGAAATCATTGTGTTTTCATAGTGTTTTTTTGAGGATGACATAGTAATAATTAAAAATAAGTATTTTAAATTCTTATATCTTTAACC